>JANQBM010000005.1:16336907-16351285 GCA_025594535.1 Erythroxylum domingense | reverse complement strand
CCACAGACTATGTATAATTGAACTTTTGGCTAGTTCATGATCACACCCTCAATTTATACAACTCATAACTTTCAACTAAGATATCTAAAAATTACAAACTTAGTACCAATTGAAAGATAAGAGAATGAACGACAACTTTTGTGAACACATCTTTGTCTGATTCAGCCTATATTCTTTCAGTTTTTATGAAAACATCAAAACAAAATTTCTGTCTCGGGTAGTATTATAACCTCAATCCAGACTCAATTTCGCACCAAAATTTGAAAATCTTAGAGACAGAATTAACTTTAGAATTCTTCAATAAAGTTGTATAATTATGTTTCTAGTTTAATTTAAATCAACAATCACCTCATTTGGACATCTACAACTCAAGATATCATCAAAAAATCAACATATGTTTAGATGCGTCTCCCGCGTATCACCTTCGGAGTTGCGATTGTGACGCGTCGCGATCGCGACAAGTCTCCTGGGAAAGGAATGGGAGGGCTGAGTACTCATCTGGGTTAAAGGCTAGAGTTGGAGTTAAGAATGGAAAAAAGAATAGAAGGAAGCTGGAGTTGGAGATAATTTATTTTGTTTATTTGTAAGCGTTAGCTTTCTTTTAAAAATAAAATAGTTACAGTAAAGCCACTCATTTTTTTAAAATGAAAAGTTTTATTATTTTTTTATTTTTTGTCAAGGTTGCTCTTCCTCTTCTATAAACCTTTTCATGCTAAAACAGTATTAATGTCAAACCTCCTTAGTACTTGTTGCTGTTTTTGAATCTTTTTGTCGCCTGTTATTTATTCTTTTTTCCGAGTTCAGATCCTTTATATCTAATACTCTGTTCCAACCCTGTTTTGCACAAAAAATGACGTCATTTTGGTTGTAAACAAACATAAAATGATATAATTTTTAGAGTGAAACAAAATTAGAATATGATATTAGGTACAGAAGATTTGATGCCTCTTTTTCTCCCAACTTTTTTTCCCTTTTAGCTATCAAATGTCAATACTTTGGGGTTTTCTGCCCTTTCTATTTTTTAAATTCAGAACAAACTTATTCTGTTCATTGTTATGTGATAAATTGTATAATCACATGAACAACTCGTACAAAAGGACTCCTTTTGATTCTTTTGTTCTTTATTTTGTGGGCGCTTGACTAGGAATACTAATTTGAGTGTAAATATTACGTGGTAGGTGATGAAATGCTTTTTGAGGTTGACAATGTAAATATCCCTGCGATGATTTCTTATTTTAGGATCATTTTCGATTGCCGTTGCCAGTACTTGAAGTAAAATATAGTGTTGCATTGACCTAAATAAACAATTTGTTGGCAATAGTAATAAGCAAAAATAGCTTGTATTATTGTCGTATAAATTTGTCAACAAAGACTTCGATAAAAATTTTCTCATAATTCTACCAAAGACGAACACATTTTTTATTAATTGCGTAGGAATCAAATTACTGAAACATTTCTAATCTATCGCCAAACTGTGGCAAATATTGCTCATAGTTACAACCTTCAGCCTCCAACGCAAGCTGGTACAGAAAAAGATGCAATCTCTAACAAGGATATGTCACCTTTCAATGCTATGGTTAATGCGTCTACATAGCTCATGCAGAAATGAAGTGAGTAAATGTCTTGCATCACATCATCCGGTTAAATAGCAGAGCCATTGGATTGGGCAACTTTCCAGTTAGCATATAAGTCTCTCACTCCATTCACCAAATTCAATGTCATCTCTCAACTGTTTTAACTAATTCAATAGCTGCTCCAACGTATTTGTGAGGTGTCAACTCCAAAAGATAATCCTTTATTTCTTTGGGTAATTCTAGGCATTCAATAAAGTCTCTAATACTTTCCCTGGTAACAGCTCTGCCCCTGGTGAGCTCCTTTAGTTTCTCATAGGGCTCCGGAACACCATATCGTCGCATGATCTGCAGCAGTCAGTCAAATAGTGAGATGGGTAACATTTAAAAATAAGAATAAAAGAGGCTAAAACGCAAGCTAAAAACATTCACATACTTAAGGTAAGAAGTATAGCAAAAGATTTGAAAACAAAAGGAACATACAGTTTGTATTGGTTCAGCAAGCACCTCCCACGATTGGTTCAAGTCTTCACTCAAGCGTGTTACATTCACCTAAATTATAGACAAGAGACAACGAAGTCATAAAGTAATTAATTCTGCCAACATATTTCAATCACTGAAGTGCCCCTAAAAAATTAGTTAAGATTTGTATGTTTATAATTTAAAGTACGTATCCAAGACAACCCATAATCTATAAAATCAACAACAAAAATAAAGGAGCTACATTGACTTGGCATCCAGCTGCTCCTGAATTCTTATATTCAATGGCAGTTTCCCAGACCTTGCAGAAGATAGAGCTCATTGCATACCTGGAGCTTTGATATTCCTTGCAATGCGCTTTTGTAGGCAAGAAGAGAATGTCCCAATCCTTCACCCGTGGTCCTTAGAACAGTTGAATCAGTCAAATCACGCTGGAAACAGAAAGTAAAATAAGAAGCTAAAATTGCCCGTAAAAAAGTTGCATCACAGCTGGGTACTGACCATCTCAACAATAAATGCATGAAATTAGGAAAGCAAAGCAATCTAAAATTTATACAACAATATAATAGCATCATGATCCAGTCAGTCAATACATTCTGGTGGTTGGACTCTCGGCTGATCTATAGGGACAATAAAAGGGAACATCTTCAATAAGTAAGTTCTCAACATGACTTCCAGTCAACTACGAGTAGAACTTAAAATTAATAAAATTACCAAAAGGGTTTGAAGAAGTGAATTAAAGATGAAAATAAAATAGACCAAGCTTTACCTGCCAACGTGAAATAGGTAACTTATCACCAAGATGAGACAAAGTTGCATTGGCTTTGCCAAGATTTCCTTCACTATTCTCAAAATCAATAGGATTAACTTTGTGAGGCATAGTTGAGGATCCGATTTCACCAGCCTTCGTTATCTGTGTGGCATTATGAACAAGCAGTAAGTTACTTGTGTTATATAAAAACCATTGAAGAGTCAATTCAATCCCAGAACACTTACCTGTTTAAAATAAGCTAAGGATATATAGCCCCATATATCTCTATTGAAATCAATCAGTATTGTGTTAAATACGCTTATTGCATTAAAAAGTCTCGCCATATAGTCATGTGGCTCAATCTGGAAAATGTGAACAAAGTCTTGTAGTCAAAGGAATAATCATATGCTTCCTAATAAAATTTAGAAATGAATATTGCAAATCGAAAAGATAGGCAGGGTTATGAACCTGAGTAACATAAGGATTAAAACAAAGTCCAAGAGATTCAACAAATTCTTTTGCAACTTGAGGCCAATTGATATTCGGATATGCAACTAGATGAGCATTGTAATTTCCAACTGCACCAGCGAACTTCCCCTTTATCTTTACTTGAGAGATTTCTTGCCTTTGTTCACCTAGCCTGGATGCAAAAACTGCCATTTCCTTTCCCAAAGTTGTCGGTGAAGCTGGCTGAAAGTTGACGAAGAATAATACACTGTTCAACAGATTTGTATATAACTTTGAACAAATTATATGCATGTAAAAAGAGGTAAGTTTGCTACAAAACTAGCAAGATGATCTATAAAGTTAATGTAATGGACTTTTGCAAGATTTAGTTGTGGGATGGCAATGAAATGTAACAAAAGAAACTTGTAATGACAAGGAAATTAGGTCCAAATAAGAAAATGCCATTAGTACAGTAATTAAATAATCATCTCGCTTACCTGTCCATGAGTACGAGAAAGCATTGCAATTGTAGCATTATCTTCAGCCATGTTACTTATTCTTTTGATCAGTTCATCCATAACAGGAAATATAACCTGGTCCATTGCTTCTTTCAACATCAATGCATGGGCAAGGTTGTTAATATCTTCAGATGTACAAGCAAAATGGAAAAATTCAATCACCTGCAAGATGGAGATAGAGACATTATTAAGAAAATAGTTGTTTCAGCAGATAACAAAATGGCGAACATTTCCAACCTTTGCAATCTCCAGGTGTGATTGACACTTCTTTTTCAGAAAATATTCCACAGCTTTTACATCATGGTTTGTCACTTTTTCAATGTTTTTAACTTCCACGGCATCATCTATACTAAACCCATCAATCAATCCAAGCAAATATGATTGTGCTTCTTGACTAAAGCTAGGGACCTCAATCACTTCTGGGACTTTTGAAAGCATCAACAACCATTTAATCTGAAAGATATGTGCACTTTAGAAATAATGGAAGTTTCAGCATCCTTACATACTCCATGACAAAATAATACCTCAACCAGAACGCGGTAGTAAATTAGACCAAATTCACTCATATAAGGAGACAAATCCTTCACTTTACTCCAGTATCTACCGTCAAGAGGGGACAGAGCCGTTAAACTGGAAAGTTCAAAACCACCTCCAGCCATCTTCAACATCCAGAAATAAAAAGAAAAAGGAAATGAGTCCGTCGTTAAACATCAGAGCAGCCCAAATAATAAAAGTAAAAGAGACAACCTTTGGAGTAGAGATATGGGATGCGTCCTTGAGAATTGATTTGCAGCAAAAATCTCTCCTAGCTACCAAAGGAAGTGAAAAGGCATTCGAAAGATGACCAGTGAAGTCTGATTTTCGGATTCTTGAGGATGCGAATGGATTTGTTAAGAACTGGTTGCTACTTATAACCCTTGACGAACAAGCCGCAAACTCCATTAGTGCTTGCTCAGAAAACCTGTTGTGGGAGAAAGTGAGAACTGACTTGAAAGAATAAGAGTTGAAGCGGAAGAACAAGTTTAGTTTTGGGCCTAGCTTGGGCTGTGAATCTCTTTCGGCTTGAGTGTTTCTATCAATTATTGAATGACATAACGAAAGAGGCCTGTGAAAGGTCTGCTACGACCTATTTCTGGTGTCCCATGATAACAATTTTTTTTGTGTCGATACGACTATTTTATCATGTTCGTTCCTGTGTTTTATTTCCTGGAAATAAAGCCATTTTTAAAAATATTTAAACGCCTTATTTTGTAACTTAACTGACCACAATGAACATGTTCGCATAATTATCTTATGTCCTAAGATGGATGCTGGAGAAGCTCTGCTTTTATTTGTGACATGTTCCTTAAATTGACTTTATATAAGTGAGAGAGTACCGCTAAAACGTAGGATTTGGGGAGCTCCAATAGTATCTAGTTTATAAACATACAAAATAATGATAATATATAATATAAATAAATTTGTAAAAATAAAAATATAAAAATATAATGCAATACATAATACAATACAAATAGGATAGGTAAATAGTACAATAATAGATAAAATAAGTAAATGAATACACAAAACAAGAAAAAAGATAAGTATAAGAATAAATCAAACCAATCATTATAAGAAAGTAATTAAGTAAGAAACTATTTAGACTAAATAATTAGGAGGAAAGTACTACGTGATCATAAATAATTAGGAGGAAAGTACTACGTGATCAAAATATTAAGGTTAAATATAAAACAAAATATTCGAAGGAAAATGTTTAAAAAGTATAAGAGAACGAGAATGATCTCTTTAAGTGGGATCATTTATTCGTAGTCTAATACATCAAAGTTTTTTATTGTGAGTCATTTCCTATATAAGTTCCAATAGAGTTATTTTATTCTTGATCATTTCTCTCCAATTCTTCTTAAACTTTCAATTTTTTCTCTTACAGTCTTTAAGTACTATTTTCTCATATCTTCTCACTGGAGCGTCAGAGTATCTTCTTTTAACATGTCCGAACCAACTAAGTCTCTTCTCTCTTAATTTTTCATTAATAATAACTACTTTTAATTTATCTCTTATTATCACATTTCTAACCTTGTCTCTTCTACTAAGATTACATAAAAAATGGAGCATTCTCATTTATGCTACCATTAACTTATGATTATGCACTTGTTTGATGGGTTAATACTATGCCCTATATAGCATGGTGAGCCTAATCGCTAAACGATAAAATTTACCTTTGAGCTCATGTAAAAGACCTCATGCAGTTCTCAATTTAAGTCATTCTAATCTGATTTAGTAGACTATGTCTTCATCAATCTCTCCATTGTTTTGGATGATAGAACCTAGGTACTTAAAACATTCTTTCTGTGGTATAACTTCTGAACTAATGTTTACCTTCACATTGGAAGCCATCCTATGGCCTAAAATGTTACATTTAAAGTATTCAGTCTTAGTCTTACTAAATTTATAACCCTTTGACTCTAACATATCCCTCCAACACTTTAGCTTGACATTAATACCCTCTTTTGTCTCATTCACTAAGACAATATCGTTAACAAACAACATACACCAGGGCACATCCCCTTGAATATTCTTGGTGAGTTCATCAATCACTATTAAAAATAAAAAATGATTCAATGATAATTGTATAAGTGATTTTTTGACTTAAAATCTCTAAAATATCTTGTATAAGGATTGCTATATTTTGATATTACTTATGACATTTTACAGTTAAAAGTAGCTTAACTGGTAGTCATTGAATTTAGTATTAATTAACTATATAGAGGTAATTGGATGATTAATATAAGATTTATTATCCTAAAGTGATTTAGGAGAATGTTATATTTTTCTCATAGTATTGATTCAAAAAATCATTGGTGAAAGTAGAACGACATTTTAAAAATAATTTTTAAATGTTATTAATAGAATCAACACTAATGTTGGAGAATTGATATGATTAAACAAAAATATAGTAAACATAATTTCCATATTCTATGTCTAATTGAAGCATTGTGTGATAAAAGAACTTAATTATATAGGAAAATCATGAATGAAAAGGTTAGAAAAAATCACTTTGATGCTCCTAATATTTAGGTGGTTATGAAACGTTGCTAAATGTTAATCTTGATCTAAAGATATAAATTATTTAATTAAAGAATTAAAGATAAATTAAAATAGTGTAGTTTATATAATATTAAATATGATTTAGGATTATACTTTATATTCATTACCAACATATTTAGAAACCTAATGGGTCACACACAACGTGTGGTTGAAAAGAGAAAAATTTAATTTAATCAAGTTGGACTTGATTGTAAAGTTTGAGAAACTTTATA
The DNA here is from genome assembly GCA_025594535.1 of Erythroxylum domingense. NCBI lineage: Eukaryota > Viridiplantae > Streptophyta > Magnoliopsida > Malpighiales > Erythroxylaceae > Erythroxylum > Erythroxylum domingense. Next base: position 16,344,204 of record JANQBM010000005.1, on the reverse strand, counting down.
ATTAAATATGAAATATTTAATAAGGATAATATAAGATATTGGATCTTATTTGGTTCTTATTGGTGTTTAACTGAAATTAATTATAATAAAATTAAAATTAAGACTATTTTTCAATCAAATTACTAAATGATCTAAACTATATTATAACACTTCTTGCTTAACCCTCTATACACCACATGCTGAGTTCTTTCAATTAGTTTGTATGGATAGTGTTAGAGGTCAGATATGTGTTCAACTACAATGGTTGAGATTAATCAATTTTAAAAATGAGTAGAGGAAAATAACAAAAAAATATCAAGCTATATAATAAGGTATTATTTACGTTTATACTTATTATATTTATGTATTAATTAAAATATAAAGTTTAAATACTTTTGAATTTCAAGAAACCAAATAAAAAAGCTTTATTTTTATTTCGCTATGTGTGAGATCCAATCCTACCCTAATTTTTTAGCAATATATTATGAAGCTTGTTATTTAACTCTTTTTATCACCGATAGAAATATAAAAATAAAATTAGTGACTTAAAATTTTGACAAAAAATTTCTAACAAAATTAACAACCATCACTTCAATACAATAATTTAAATATAGAAATGATTGATATGAGGAAATTTAAAGTATCAAAATAAAAATAAAAATCTTTTACGTAAATTAACTATAAAATAATTATATTTTATTTTAAAATTTAAATATTAGCTTTTGAACATATATATATTGTTTAGTGCCCCTACACATACTTTCAGTTCCTTTCCAGCAAGCATCAATGAAACTAGGTTCATTAACCAAAAAATTATTGAACCTAAAGGGAAAAACCTGATGGACTTCTGGAATGGCTCTTCAATTTTGATTAGAGTGTGATTCGAGAATAAGAGCTCTTTGAAGTTAGAAATACCATTGGCAAAATGAACTAACCAGCTGGCATTCACAAAAGCTATATCGAGTTTTTTTCTTAATAAAATAGTTAGAACTTTGTTTGTTGGACCAAGTGAATTGCTGCCTATATGTTTCAATTCTGTTACACCCTGATTTTCCACACAATTCTTGAAATCTTCTAAGAAATTTCTTAGATTGTAGTTGCCTTGGGCTTTCGATCTATACAGCACCACATAAAACCCACAGTGTATCAATGATACTGCTGAAATTCATGAGATTGTTCCAAGGGTCCCTTCTTTAAAAGTCAACATTGCTTGCATAAATTAAAGAGATGATAATGTCTATCTTTTCTTACAAAAAAAATATTCAGAGATGGATAACTTGATAAGTTGTATTAATAACATCCACTTAAGTGAGATCTGAATTATGGCAAATGATGATTCTCCCAAAGGCATGATGAGAATGATTAGTGATCATATTCCGATGAGACCCCAAAATCTTCAATTTTTACTAACATTTATAGACTTTTTTTTTGTTTCTAATAACCCTACTATTAGAGGCTTCTCCCTCTTGACAAAGCCCTTAAAGTAGCTTGCTTTCTTGGGAAATTTAATCCTTTTACATTCCAAACTGTTATTCACATTTAATGCTTACTTTTGGAGTCATACCCCTACTCTTTTAGGACTTTCTTCTATCTACTAGTTGGAAATGATCATTAGTTCCTTCACTGTTATTTCTAATACCATTCTTAGGTTGGGAGGCTCATAGAGGAGTAGTATCCATAGTGGATATACCATTTCTTGTAATACAAGTTGGATTAATCCTTTCTTCTGTAATTAGACTCCCTGTGCCTTCAACAATTGAAGTAATCTTCTAAAATTCCACCACAGATTTAAATGTTTCTTTTTGGGAACCTCTACCATTATACAGAGCTTGTGTTTGCCTGACCACTGTTAGTTTTCACCAAGGAAAGATCTTGATTGGGTAGAGAATAGGTGTCAATTCCTGTTTGCTCTATGGGGTTCAAAACCCTATCAACTGCTTACACTGCAAGTTCCTCCAAAGATTCAACATTAAGAGATTCCACCACTTTAGCACTTTGCACTACCTCTTCATTCGTTTTAGAACTCATCATCTCTTAGTAAATACTTGTTTTAAATTTTTTTCCAGTAGCCTTCCATACCTTACCTTGTGTTTTGGTAGGAGGTGTCCAATGATATTATATTGCAACCTCATTATGGGAACTTCGTTTGGGAGTTCTTTAGATAATTCCATACTAATACAGATACATGCATATCCTATTCTCCTCTTTTTATCAGTGTTTTCATCCATATATAAAAGCTTCCTAATGAATCTTTTTAAAGCACTTAATTCTTCAGTGGTTCAATACTCAAGAGGTACATTATGAAAATTGATCCATATGGGAAAGCTTTAAATTTTGATGGTACCCAAGTTCAGACTAGGCTACCAAGTTTGCAAGAAAAGGGGTTGATTCCCTATATGCCATGATCCTTCCTCAAGGACTTTGAGAGTTGCAAAAGATAAGGTAAAAGTAAAGAGAATACAATTATCCTCTGATAGAAGTACATCAACCGTTCCCTTATTTCTTCATCTTTTACTTGCCCACTGGTGGATAGTTGGAAAAGGAGGCATTTGGTTAAAAAAGATTCCTATAAGAGTTACTTTCTAGCTTTTAGCTCCTTCTTCTAATATCTCTAGCTTAGGACAAACAATGAGCTTCCCTTCAATCTCTTTAAGAGGTTTGAAAGTTAAGGTCAAAACATAGTTGTCTCCAACCACTTTTTTCCAACTTCTCTACTAGTTAGGAGGTGTTGGAGGGATAGGGACCATGGGTTCAATAGAAGGGGTTAGTAAGGAAGCAAATGGTGAAAGGGATGGTAAAGGTGGAAGTTCACATTTGTCCAGGGAAGAAGAATTTAGCATTAAAAAGGGATAAAAGCTAAAGAAGGTAAGAAACAACTTTTGCAATTGGTAAGCGTGAAAAGTTTATTATGAAAAGAGAAGTGGAAAGTGCCAGGTGATGTCAAAACTAGGGAAAGGACTAAGTTACCTTTGGCCTAAACTAGAGGTAAGAGTTTGAGGTACAAGAAAAATGAAGAAAACTGTAGACAAGATGCTAGGAGAGCCAAACAAAAGAGAAGATGTTAAAAGAGACAAGCAGAAGTTGAATATCCATATCAGTAGCATGAGTTAGTTACTCGAATGAGTAAAATGGCCAGCCAAGCAGTTCTAGAAAGATGGAGGAGCATTTTACTCTAGTTCTAGAACCAAGGAAAAGTTAATGGCACAAAGTGGTTTAATCTTTAGAATAATTTTTGTTATGTAGTTAATAGAACATTAATGAGAGCGCGAGCCTTAGAGCAACTGATAAGGTTACTTCTTTGTGACTAGAAGGTCACAAATTTGAGTTAAAAAATAGGCTTTTTGTAAAAAGTACAAAGGGAAGGTTGTGTACATTGATTACCCTCCTCGAACCTCGCCAAGTAGGGAGTCTTGTGTATTAAGGTAAGTTGTGTTTTTAGTAATAGCTCATTAATGCATAGTAAAATTTGTATTGCAGATGGAAGTTTTATACTATATATTGATAATCAAATATTTAATAATGCATGTATTTTATTGTATCTTTTATAATACACTTTGAATATTAGAACATTACATTTTTTAATCTCAAAGGTACATCAAAATAGGGATATTAGTTGGTGTTATAAGTTGAAGTTTTATTTGTATAAATTGATTGAAAATTTAATATTTTGTGTATTGTAAGACCAAACCATGTATTACTAGTTTCAATTATTGTTGGAAACTTTTTTATGAACTAAAAAACTATTTTGTTTTAGATGTACTTGGAGATGCTAGATATCTTTAATTTTGTTTTATCTGGCAATAAAAACAATCAGAAGCTGAATTAGTATGAAAATAAGAATCCTGATAAGATTGGAATCAAGAATGATTTCATAGATAGATAACAGAGTCCATTTTGGAGAAGAAGCTCATCCCCAACTTAATGGCACTTACATTTGAACTTATAGTGGATGGAGAAGGTTAAAAATTAAAATCCACGATGGTGCTTAATGTTATTAATATCTTATGTATGACAAACACAAATGAATGAGTATCATGTACGTATTAAAAATCATTTTTATAGAGGTTGACCATGGTAAAGAATAGCGAGAGTCAAGTTAATATGTGATACCGTATGGCTGCCTGCTTGCCTGCATCTCATCATCATCATCAACATCCAGTTTAAATTCCGCTAAGGCACAAGGTTTAGGGAGGTCCGATAGTACGCAACCTTACTCCTATCTAGTAAAAAGGCTATTTCTAACGGATCCACATGCAACGTGTCATGAAAATAATACCAAATTACAAATGAGTGTGCTTATATAGGCTAAACAAAATAATAAAATAAAATAAAAAAGTAAATAAGTCAAATAAACATAAAAAGTAATAAATAAATAAATACATTAAAATAATAATAAATACTTAAAAATACTCGGAATAAATTAATAATAAATAATTAAAATAAAATAATAATAAATATAGATCTTATTACCAAAAAAGAACACAAAAACCTACAACTATAGATCTTCATTAGTAGATGCAAGGTTAGAAGACAAAGTTTCAAGAAAATAGCAAGATAAATGCACCTGATATACTGTAAAATTCATATCAATTCTACTAACCATTTCTTAAATTGTGCATGTCATCCTTATGCAGGGCCATACTACTCTTCTCTGTATCATTCCAATTTTATCATATGTCCTTAAAGGAACAACCAATAGTTGTTGCATCACAATATATAAAGACTAGTTTGCTACTTTAAGCTAATGATGTGGTTTTGTTCAAGTTACTTAGACTAAACAACGAAGCACTACATCGTTTTATCAAATACTAAACCAAACACGTTGCTCTACTTCTGAAATGCATCTCAGCTCGAGCAATTATCCATCAATGGAAATGAAAAGACATATGTACTAAGGCATTTAATGTAGACAACTCTGACACAACTAATCTATGAAGAACTTAACATGGGAAGTTGTGTCCAAACTTCCACCGTCGATAGGGAATACCCCAATATTACTTATAACAAGTACTATTCAGATTCTTTGAAGCCATGAATGATCAAATCATAAAAATACAATCTTTAAAAAAATGTGTATCAGAGGAAAATTAGAACTTGAGTAAAAAGAAAAATTATTAAGAAGATATGAATTTGAAGAGTTTTTAAAATCACCAATTCATCTATCATTTGGCTCTATGCATCAATCTATCATTAAAAAAAACACACTACAATAGTTCATTGTAATAAGTAAAACAAAAATGAAGAGAGAAAAAGATGTGAGAGACTTCCTACTTCTGTCTAAGTAATGCTTGATTCACCTTACTTGCGTACTTGTTCCTAACCTCTATCCACCCTCTGATACTCACGTCTCTAGCTTTAGCTCACCTAGGGCATTCTTGTTTTTCCATTTAAAACTCTTTCTTCCCACCAGATCCACTTACCATTTTTTTCTCTTAAACTTTCCAAATAGACTACCTTCTACCAATGCCACCTCCCACATTCAGCAACATGATTGCCAAGTCTACCCTGTAGGTCTCTGGCTTTCCCTCATTGCCCCTCCCCACCAAACCATCTTCCTCCTCCTCCCCTGAACAAGCATCCTAACCCTCATACCTATCTTTACCATTGATACAGCCTGTCAAAAAATCATCATCTTAATTATCTTCTACATACCCTCCCTTGAAATATAGAAGTAGGTGGTTGGGGATAAACCATCCTAGACCCTCACCTTCACTCTACCTCAAGAGTTGGAAGGTAAGCTTATAGTGTGTCCAGACATTTCATCTCTCCAAGAGGGAGCTAAGGCCAGGGAATCAACTTTTGTTAGGTTTTTCTTTGACAAATGGCTAGCCTTCCCTCTTATACATCGATGGGCCGTTAAAACATGAAAAGCAAGGGCTTTACTGACATTTTACTCATTGAGGAAAACCTCATTCTCTTTATTTACTCATCTATTTCTAAGGCTCAAAGAATCTTTGAACATGGTCTATGGCATCTTGTGAACCAACCCATCTTTTTATAAGTTTGGCAACCTAGCTTACGGTTTGATACTATCAAGTTTGAACATGTCCCTATTTGGATTAATTTCCATAGTATTCCCTTGGAATATTAGTCCACCCAAGGGTTAAGCTTCTTGGCTAGTTATGTTGGTAAACTATTATGTATAAATGAACACACTATAATGAACAGAAAATTTGGGTACACCGGGCTTTGTGTCAGCATTAAGCTCTCTAAGGAACTATTGAATACTATTTCTATAATGAGGTTAGGAGAAGAGCATAAACTATGGGAAGACACCATTGTTATATCCTACCAACGGAGACCACCGTCCAAATTGTATAAGAAAGTATGGAAAGCTGCAAGGAAGAAATTCAATACTGGTAGTTATCAAGAGCTGACGGGACTTAAAGAATCTGAACAACAGTTGACTATCCCTTCTTTGACCTCCATGTCACCTGCGTCTCTAGTGGAGCAGGATAAACTTGCAATAATGCAAAATACACCACAATACACCCTTCTTGAATCTTCTTTAACTCAAAATATGACTCTCTTAACAGCTAGTCAACATATCTATTCTAATACTCCGAAAATAACCATAGATGGTACCACAGAACATTTGCCAAATAATTGCAACATCTAGGAGCATAATATCAGGGACATATCTAAAGATAGGCATAACTGATGGGATTTTTGGCACTGCCATTTCTCCAAACAAATATGATTCCTATCTGACACCATCAACTGTCAATATTTAAGTAGAAGATCCTTGTACTAAAGCAGCTGTGAATAGACAGACCTTCCACACCGTGGGGAGAAAATAAAAGCCCCACAGGTTCACCTCTTTAATGTCAATCCTAATATGGAATGTGCGTGGAATAAATAGCCCCTGTAATCTTTTGTCTTTAAGGGAATTTGTTTTACATGAAAAACCTCTACTAACTGCTCTTTTTGAAACTAAAATAAAACTACAGAACCTATGCAAGTTACATCTTCTTAGTCCCTAGTGAAGTATACTTTCTAATTATCAACATCATACTTTTGGTAGAATCATCCTTTGTTATAACAAGGATGAACTCAAAGTTGACTTGTTGTAGTCCACTAAATAGGCCATGCTTCTCCATATGATTTTTCTGCATGTGATATTGATATAAACATCTCTTTTATCTATCCGAGTAATTACTCATTTTAAAGAAGAAGTCTTTAGAGCAATCTCTGAACCTTTAGCAGCTTTATTACTCTACCATGGTTGATTTGTGGTGATTTTATGTAACATCCCGTTTCCAGAGAACGGGTCGGACCAAAGAAACGTGTCCAGATGTGGTAAATTACCACATCTCAT
>JANQBM010000005.1:16316794-16336807 GCA_025594535.1 Erythroxylum domingense | reverse complement strand
GTGTTTATATGTTTCAAGGAGGAATATATATATATATATATATATATATATAAGTTGACAGATTCAATATCACTAAAATATGTGCGAGAATGGTTAGGATTATATAGAAAATTAGTACATGTTATGAGTCCTCCTCAATTTTATAGGTGTTGCTAATAGTAAACATATCTTAAAAATAGCAAAACATAGATATAACTAAGACTTTGGCCATCATATCATCAAATTTATTATAAGAACAAACATGTTAGATAAAAAGTACTTTATTAGTGACTAAGTCTCGAACAAAATGGATGCCAATTTTTATGTACTTTATATGAGCATGAGAAAGCAGATCTATAGTAAGAAAGTTGGTAACAAGATTATTACCCCATAGTTATTATAGATTAACTAAAACTTATTTTCACATAAAAAGTTGACAAAAATCAATAAAAAGGATGCATATGTCCATGTAACAAAGTATTTAGAATTTTTTCTTGAAAATAGTAAAGACGCATGGAGTTTTTTAAGAATGGGTCAAATTATAAGAGAGGTGTGTGTCTTTAACCTTGCAAAGTAAAAAGGTTATACAAAATTCCAAATGGTAATCCAATAGAAAATACATTTGTGGGCCTTTAAATTTGTTAAGAATGTGAAATGCCTTCGTTCTTTTTAAGCAATGAATTAAGTGCCATTAAAAATTGCTACGAATCAGTCTAGTAAAAATATGTTTTCCTTGATTTGATGAGGTAGGCAGAGAAAGACTAAAGAGCCATAACAATAGAAATGGATGAGTTAGTAAACATACTATCAATTCCAACGCTAAAAAGGGCATGGTATTTTTGTTTTTAATTTGAATATGATTACTTTAGGAAACTTAAATAACCTTAATAGTTCTTATATTAGGACTCAATGCCTTTTCTGATATTTCCAACATAAGAGGAATAAAGTAAAAAGTACCAGTATTTTTAGAAAAACAATTGGAGAATAATATATTTACTTGTTTTAAACTTGGGTGAGCATGCTCTTCCACCTCCATCAAATTTTTTTGCTTTGTGTCAAAGGCTGCAGCAATCTCATGTTGAGCCTTGTGAACCATAGCTAGTTCTTCCCAAGCATTTGGAAGACTGATTAAAATAAAGTCTCCTTCTCTTAATATTGAAGCCATTTCATTTCTAGCCTAAAAAATCTAGTCACTGGGATCCTGAGACCTTTTTGCATCCTTGATTTTATGAACTAACACAACACATCGAGTAGACATGTAGTTAGGCTCCAATTTCACTTCCCAAAAAAGTTATAAAACTAATACAAGATTATTATAGCCTCGAAAGAAGATCATACAAGTGTTTACATAAAACACTTGGCAAGAATTTCTTGAGAATATAAAAATAGGAATCAACATTCTATGGTACTTATTGATAATCATTAGAATCACCAAATAACTACTTTTGTCTTTTTTTTACATTTTTCTTCTAATAAAGGTGAAGCATGCATGAAAATTTATCAACAAAGAAGTAATAATTAACAATAATAATGAATTATTGGTACCTTCTCTAAGCACTTTCCAGAACTTTTGTGGTCCCCAGTCATGCGATATATATATAAGCAAGATTTAGCCAAGTGATCATCTTTGATAAAGTTGATTCACTTATGCCTCCTATCAGAGTGCCTTCATGACTTTAATTGATACTACAATGGGGAATATCATAAATAATACAAATTTTCACTAATGCTTTTGAGAGGGTTGTTCATGAGAAACAAATGGTAAACTTCCATCAACTGTCTTCCTACTTCTCTACCCCTAACTCTTACCAATACGAACTGAAAAGAGCATTCTTGTAACTTGTTTTGAGATAAAAAGTGTCATGTTCTAATTATAAAATGTTATTAAAAAAAATCAAAATCCACAGAGCAACTAGAGAATGAAAATAACTTAACAGAAGTATAATATCCCCTTTCTCTATATATCCTAATTCCCCTACCCCTCCATCCTAAAGAAAGAAAAGGAGAATGAAATTGTGAAACTCATTAGCAGTCGAAAGAGAATCCAAACCAAATTAGTTATATTTAACTAAAACAGATAATAGAACCTACAGTCAAATAAACCAAGACCCCTATTAGTTTAACAAACTAAAAAGAGGAAAAGATAGCTCTTCAAGCTTATATCCAAGCTATAAAGGTTAATTATTCCATGATCAAACAAAAACTTATTGTCCAATCACTTAATTAAGGGGATAGAAATTCAAGTTTCTTTCATAAATTGTTTCTTTTAAAAAGAAACAAACCGTAACAATATTACTTGTCTTCAAAGATAAGTGGTTTCAATGTTCACTCTCAAGTTGATTTATTGAAAGAAACTTTTGAATATTTCACAAATACATTAGGTTCATTTATTAAATTTTCATCTTCTTTGTAGATGCTCAATTATTTCATCATTTATAAAATTTTAATAGCTGATGCAAATGTATTAATCCTCCCATCTAATGCTTTTGATATTAAAAGGGCCTTATTTAGTCTCAAACCTATCAAAGCTCCAGGTCTTAATATGTAATTCCCCCTTTTTAGTATAAATCTTAGCACCTGACCAAGCATATTAGAATAGAAACTATTCTTGAGTTTTTCAACAAAGGCTTAATGTTGAAGGAAGTTAATAAAATTTCTATAATTCTTATCCCTACATTACCAAACCTTAGTTCTTTGAAGAAGTTTAAACCAATCTCTTATTGTAACACAATCTATAAATTTGTAGCAAAGCTCTTAGGCTTAAGACTCAAAGTGGTATTAATGCCTCTCATCAATCAAACCTAGGGAGTTTTCATGAAAAGAGGATAAACATGAAATAACATTCTCCTAGCTTAAGAAATTAAAATTAAGAAAATACTCATTCAAGAGTTATGCATTCCATAATAAACGTAAAAGACTTGGAATTTATAGCGTATCATTTGTAGATGATCTCTTACTACTCTTAGGGGCTAATTCTTACTCTATAGGTGCCCTAATGATAGTTATAAGAACTTTTAAATAATTCTCTAGTTTAGCAATGAATAAAGACAAAAGTTAAATCTTTATTTTTTTAGTTGCTTCTCAATTATTTACTTGGATCTCCAATCTGTCTGGTCTTTAAGTCAATTAGCTTCCTTTAACTCACGATACATATTTCTAACAAGATACCTACATACAAGGAATTTTTACTTTTCATTACAGTAATTCAAAAGAGAATTAATAACTAGTAAATTAAGTGTCTCTCTTTACAAGTAGAGTCCAACTAATAAATTCTATTACAAAGTCAATGCATACATATTGGCCAACTCATATTGTATTCCCTAAAAGCTTGATCAAAACTACTAGAAATTGCTTAGAAGATTACTTTGGATAGGAGACACCAGCGGGAGCTATATTGTAAAAGTAGGATGGAAAAGTGTTCACTTGCTTGGAGATGAAGGAGTACAAGGCATTGCACCATTAAAACCTACCAATAGAGTCCTAATAGTTAAAAGAATTTGAAGAATTTTTGTTAATAAGGAATCCTTATGAGCTAAATTCCTACTACCTTAAGCAACAAAATTTTTAGTTCCCTAACTATAATTCCTCTTAGATTATGCTCCGTATCTTTAAGTGAAGGGAATAATTGAGAAGGGGATGGCTCCCCCATAAATTTTTGGTTTGATAATTAAAACTCATTCAGGCCTTTAATAGAGAACAATGATTTCTCAAAGCTAAAGAGAACAATCCCGGAACAGGCTATAATTAGGGAGGTATTGAAGGAGAACATATTCAAATTTAGCTAAAGTTCCAAAGAACTTTTTATCTCTTGCTCTTGCTTTCAATAGTAATTTTGAATAGCAGTGAATCTATCATTTGGTATAATCAACCCTATAGTTTACTCTTCAACTTCTTATGTAGCGAAACATTAAGATGTACAGCCCCTGTAGTCCATTGATACAAACTATTATGGTTCAGACAAGCCATTCCAAAGATCTCTTTCACCCTCTAGTTGGCCATCAAAGAAAGATTAACTAATAAAGATACAATTCATAGTAGCATCATCTTCTTCAATAATTTCTCCCTCTGCCGTTAAACTCTTAAAAACGTTAAAATTTACTTTTTCAATGTGGATTACCTGCTCAGCTATAACATAAAGTTCTATATAATTTTTCCAATGTTACCCAACTCAAACATGGTTAGAAATTATAGTACCGATCACTTGAATAAAACAGAGATCCAAAGAAGAATCCATTAATTTAAGAATATCCTTTGGCAGAGTTATTTATGCAATTTGGAAGGAAAGGAATCATATGATCTTCAATGGGAAGCAAAAAAATATACATCAGATTTTAATAGAGATGATGACATTGATAAGGGAACAACAATCCGCTTTTAGTTTCTTTTGAAGACAACAACAACTCCCAAGTTGAAGCAAAACGAATTGATAATCTCCAAGATTGTCACGCAATTCAAAAAAGCATCATTATATGAATTGAAGAATGCATAAATTTATAGTTAACCAACTATTGGATTCAATGAACGTCTTCTAGAACTTTGCATAGTATACGATGCAAAATGGAATCTCTATGATATGACTCTCAATCGTATTGCAACAGGGGAAGTTTTGTTTAGTGTTAAAGAAACCAAATTTGAACATCCTTGACTTCTTAGGCCCTTATGATGTTGTATTCCGCTGTCAATTTTTATGAGCTTGGATTTTGGTCTTGTTTGAGTTTTAACTCCTCATTTGTATCATCTTCATTCATTCAATGCATTTAATTTCTCAAGAAAAATAAATAAGATGAAAAAAAAGTAAAATTAAAATAGCTTCAACTTAGCACTTTCTCTTATAAAGCTAGATATCAAACATACAACTTGATGTATGCATACCTTTTTCTTAATTTTTGATTTTGATCAAAGAGCATGAATATACATTCTTCCTCCAAGTTCCTCATCAACAATTATCTGAAGGACTTTGAAGTTTAGACTTCAAGAGGAAGAACTGTTTGTATGCAATGCAACGAGAGAGGCATAGCAGCCGTCTTTGATATTCATCAAAGTGCAGTGCTTTCCTTTCTCTGCAATAATCCCATTTTTAACAACAGCAATAACATCTGCATTCTTGATAGTGGACAACCTATGTGCTACAACTACTGTGGTTCGGTTGGCCATCACTCGGTTTAATGCATCTTGAACCACTCTTTCAGACTCTGCATCTAGTGCACTTGTAGCCTCGTCAAATAGCATTATTTTTGGACATTTCACTATTGCGCGAGCAATGGCCACTCTCTGTTTTTGTCCTCCTGACAATTGAACACCCCTCTCTCCCACCACCGTATCATAACCCTGCATTCTCAATGGAGGCACGATTAATTTTGTAGTTTTTAGTTTTGGGTTCAATGAAACTGAATTTTGTACAGTATATATTATTGAGACGGCTAAATTCTTACCTGTTGTAAGCTGCTGATAAAATTTTGAGCATTGGCTAACTCTGCAGCTGCTATGATTTCTGTTTCTGTAGCATTTCCGCCTTTACCGTATGCGATATTTTCACGGATTGTGCCGTTGAACAATACTGGTTCTTGACTTACTAAGCCCATTTGTTGTCTCAACCACTTGAGTTGTAGCTTTTGGATTTCAATTCCGTCAAGAGTTATATGACCTGAATCAGGGTCATAAAATCTCTGCAATAAAGATATTATTGTTGATTTCCCACTTCCACTTTCTCCAACTAGAGCAACTGTCTGAAAGAATAGTTTCTTTAATTAGTTTAAATTATCAATATCGTAAGCTTGAAATGGGAGGTGGATGACTGGTCTACCTGGCCGGATTGAATGGCCAAGTTGAGGTCTCGAAAGATCAGAGTCTCTGGTCTTGATGGATAACTGAACCTTATACTATGAAGTTCAATCTTCCCGTCCACCTTTTCTAATGTCAAACCTGATTCATCGCTTGGGTCGATTGTCGAAGTCCGATCAATAATTGAAAATAGTGAGGCCACAGCAGCCTTTGCTTTAGAAGAATCAGGAGCAAATGAACTTGACCATGAGATTGCACTAGCCGTCATAGATAGTGCAAAGAAAACCTGAAAAGCATACGTATGAATCAATTTCCTTTCAACTTTCACTACTATGAACAAAAAGTTGCTCAAATGAGGAAGATGTGCATACCTGAAAAATATCTTGGAATTTTGCTTTGCCATGCTCAAGAAGTCGTGCTCCAGCATAGAAGCTGGCAGCGTTTGAATTATACATCAATAAATATGAGAGTCCGAACCCTGCACCTGCGATCAGCCCTTTTCGTATTCCTAGATCTAGAAGCCCTACCTGTTTCTCTTTGTATAATCTTATCACTTTCTCTTCTGCGCAGAAAGAAGCTATGGTTCTTAAGCTTGCCACTGCGTCGTAGGCAAGTTGACTTGCTTCCTCGTAAATCAACTGCAACCACCATCTCACATCAGAAAGTCATAAAGCAATATCTATAGTCGACCACTTGGACATAGACTCGAGACAAGAAAAGAAGCCAAGTGTTACGTTTTCTAAAGTTAAATCTTATAATAGGAGTGAAATTATCTCCTAGGAGGATTTGATTCTCTTCATGTCATGAGATATGTAACAGGGGTCAGTAGATCATCATGGAAGCCTACCTTTCCATGAACTCCTAGTTTCTTAATTGACTTCACTTGGATGTATCCATTAATTCCAATCAAAGGAAGTAAAGCAAGAACTATAAAGGACAACGTCCAATTGGCTGTAAAGGCAACAACAAGGGCTGCAATTACTGATGAAGTGATTTGGACCATCTGAGCTAGGTTATCTCCAACTAGACAACGTACTTTTGTTGCATCTTCCGAGAGCCTACCACAAATTGCTCCGCTTGAATGTTCAACTTCGTCGAACCATCCAATCTCCATGCAAACAACCTTCTCAAAACACATAGATCGAATCCGTTGTACTAATTTACATCCTGCTACTGCAAATAAATACGATTGCAATGGATATACTACAACCGATACTAGACCAAGCATCAAAAACATCAGTGACCAAAATTTTGAATCCTTTCTCAGTTCATAAGGTGATTCATAAGCTGTTTTGATCACTTTTGATAGTAATATACCATAAACTGGGAAAATTACACCATTTACTATAGCAGCCATACTCCCAGCTACAAGCAGTGAAGCCTCTGGTTTGTTAAGATTTGCCAGTCGAAGGATTGGGATATTAGGAGCTTCTGGCTCAGGTGGAGGAGCTCTTTCGTCTTCCAGTCCACTATCAAGAACATCAAATCTGGTATGTAAATCAAGTATTACAGACAAGGAGTGGTGACTGCTGTTTCCCAATCCAGATGACACCCGACTTACAGACCTTCTAAATGACATTCTTTCACTCAATTGTCTGAATGATTCTATTCTTTTGTTAGATTTTTCATCAATCTCTACTACTTGGCTTGATTCCTGCATGCTTACGAGCCGAGAGTATGCTCCGTTGGGATGATTACGTAGTTCTGTATGGGATCCTAACAACAAGATAAGAAATTTAATGAATCGTTTACTGATGAAAAAACACAGAAAAGAATTTAATGGATTTCTTAATTATGCATAAGTGTGCAGGCACAATATTGGGATACCTTTTTCTGCTACCTTCCCCTGGTGAATGACTGCAATCATGTCAGCTTGTTTGACAGTGCTCAATCTATGTGCGACAATTATTGTTGTTCTGTTAATCATGATTCTTTCTAGTGCATCCTGTACTGTCCTCTCAGAGTCGACGTCAAGGGCACTTGTAGCTTCATCTAAAAGTAAGATACGTGGATCCTTCAGGATTGCTCTAGCTATTGCAATTCTTTGCTTCTGTCCACCTGACAAATGAGTTCCATGTTCCCCTACAATTGTGTCTAATCCCTGGATACAAAATTAAGAATGCCAATAGAAATTCAACTTTTAATGACAATAATTAAAGGAAAGATTACAGCAACAGATTTTAGGTGGGAATCAATTGAAACCTGAGGGAGTTTATCGATGAATTTAATAGCGTTCGCCAATTCAGCTGCAGTTCTTATCTCTTCAGTGGTTGCACCATGTTTTCCATATGCGATGTTGTCCTTAATGCTGCATGTAAACAGAATAGGTTCCTGGCTGACGAGACCAATTTTCCCTCTAATCCATTTAAGTTGAAATTCCTTGAGGTTAATTCCATCTATGAGAACTTGGCCCCCTTGTGGATCATAAAATCTCTCTATTAGACTAATAACTGTTGATTTGCCACTTCCTGTTTGTCCAACCAATGCTGTTGTTTTGCCAGATAGAAAAGATAGAGAGAATCCACAGAATATTTGCTCATCTGGTCTAGCTGGATAACTAAAAACTATGTCCCTCAACTCTATATCTCCTTGGATGTCATCCAAAACTATTCCCGAGATATCATAAGCGTCTATCTCTGACTTTCTGCTTATAGTCTCAAATATCTTACAGGCTGCAGCTTGGCCAGCACCAAATGCACTGATGCAGGAAGGTATCTCACCTAGGGACCTAAAACATCCACAATTAGGGGAAAATATTAGCATAGGATGTCATAAAAAAAGACATTGCACTCAACGTAGAAATCCTACTTGTATGGATGCCGTAGTGTGTATGTGCTTGTGTTTGGCTTAAAATGGAGCTTACATGGAACCATTGAATACTGCGGCAATAACATTAATCACTGCACCTCCTTTATACCCATTTTCTAGTATCATCTTCGAACCAAACCAAAGTGCCAAAGCATAACTGCAGAAAGACATTAATCTCATTATTCCAAGACCTATTCCAGAAGCAAAGCCTTCATGAACCCCTGATCTGTAAGCACCAACAAGAAACTTTGTATAATTCTCTGTTGCGTCCTTCTCGCCGGTAAATGATGCTACCTATACCATATAATATGACACAACCAGGGAGAATAATTTAGTTATTTTTCTTGTCCAATCATGGATCTTCTAAGGAACTCAAAAACTGGAAACATACAGTTCTGATTAGTCCGATCGTCTGTTGAGCAACGGTTGCTGCCTTTGCATAAGCCTTTTGTGCAACAGATCCCATCCTAGCTATCATGAAGGACATGGTTGCACCAGTTAGGATTACAAACGCAGCAAATGGTAATAGGATGAGCGTCAGAAGCCACCCATTTGCAAATGCAACAATAAATGCTCCAACAAATGCTGCTGTCAGTTGTAGGAACTTCCCAACCTGAGTGCGATAAGCAGCCTTGAAATTTTACAAAAGGTATTCTGATTGTCTTCAATTTCAGAAGAACTTTTGGAATTGTAAATTACCTTCTCACCCATGGCTTCCTGAATAAGAATGCTGTCCCCACATAGTCTATCAATGACCTCTCCAGTGTTCATATTTCTATCGTAGAAACCAATATCTTGTCTCAGGACAGCTTCTAAATATAAACATCTTATTCGTGAAGCCTGTCTTTCTCCTGTTACTTGCCAACAAGATACCTCTGGAAACAACAAAACAAGAATTTAATGTCTGAAAAAGTTTGTTAATTACTGTCTAATGGACATTGTTATGTATTTACATACGCAGAAATGAAGCTAAAGCACTCCCAACTGCGAAGTATAAGATCTTTAGACAAACCTGAATTTCACCAGGATAAGAATCAGTAAAATTCTTATAAATGTAGGGAACTACAAAATTTTAGAAGAAAATAGCCAGATTGAAAACGTTAGTTCAACAATGGCACTGATAACTGTAATTTAGAATAAAGAGAAGAAACCCAATGTAAGGGTATTCACTCGAGGTTAAGTCATTTCATACTTTAACATTAAAAAAACCTTTTTTTTTACCTTAGCAACAGTGTGCAAGATTTCATTGGAATGTTGAATTTCTCCAAAAGAATCAGTCACTTCTCTCAACAAGATTGTCATAACAGGTACACATACTCCATTGCCAACAGCTCCAATGGCTCCAACGATCATCAAGAAAATATCTGTCAAGTCCGAAAATGAAAAGAGCTTGTGAAATGGCATCGTTTTATATTTCCCATCTCCTTTACCGTCACCAGTCACTGCCGCTTTCTGGTTCAGACCGGAAAATTTCTCCTCCAGTTCAAGGCTTTTCCTTGCACCATCATTTATCTGGTTCTCCTCCATCTCCTGGGCCATGACCACTCCAAGATAGGTTGCTTGTCAGTTGTCTTAGAACAACTAAGACTTAAAGCACTGAGAACTGTTGGCTTGCAGCAGTAAAAGACTTGATGAAGTCAGAAAGTGAAATCCTTAAAACCAATATACCTGTAATAAAACCTGAAATACGTAGTTCAGTTTCCACAAAAACAAATATATCTGATGCAACTCTTGAATAATAAGTAGCTAGAGTTCAGTATAGGAAAGAAGAGAAACATTGAAGCAACGTAGAGAAGGGAAACACAAAGTCGCACCCGGAATCATAAACTTGCCAAGAATATAAGTACTTTCTGGGATCTGACTCGGTAATCTTTTTTCAACTTCTGATCTGCTTGTCACAGTTGAAAGATCCAAATTTATACAATTTAGTTCTTCAACAGCTTGCATAGAGGAGAATGATCACCAACGAGGTTACCTCATGGTCAAAAGCATAATATTTTATTGGTTTACAGCCAAGTCCAGTACCGTTTAAAGATTGTTGCGTATATACAGATATATATATATATATAATAAATATTATACTTCAGCAAGAAAAATGAACTCGGATACTTAAAGATACGGATCCCGTTTAGCTGTTCGTCTGGTAGGGAGATAACATGATTATACATGTATTAACGTGAGGAAGGACAACCTCGTGTTGTGTAGTAGAATCCGTTTCTAAGTTAATTGTAACCAACTTCAATTATAAGGAGGCAAAAAAAAAGAGTTCATTGATAACATGGCTTCAAATATTCATAGAGAATATAACACGAAGGGGATTTAATAAATAAATAAATATATATATATACACACATACTTGGGTTCTTGTATATATATTTTTTAACATGTCAACTTACTTGGCACGTGTTCTACGGATATCCAACTTCTGCAAGATACGGAATCTTTTCATTGCTTAGGTTAATAGATTCCTTGATAATTTTGCTTTGCACAATCTTACGAGTGGATTTGCCTTTCTTCAAATAGTAACTTTTATAGCCAGACAGCAAAGCCCAAGATGTATCGCTAAATAAACGGTAGACGACATTTGAGATATAAAACGATAAATTAGGGACTAGTTCTAAGTTGGCACTATTATTTTAATTAAGATATGCTACAATATAATATTTGAAGATTTAATTATCAGTTATCAGTTAACGTTTTTTGTTACAGTTAGTCTTAGTATTGTTAAAGTTAATTAAACAACAGTTTCCTTTTCTTTAGATTAGTCGTACATGTATATAGTAATGAATAGTTAACACTTTTTGGAGATATGTTAATATACAGAAAGTTCACGCATTTTTACCTCTTTTATACGATAGCAAAACTTGTTCATGGTATCAGAGCAAACACAATCCGTACTATTTGCGGTTGAGTTTTGAAGGAGTGACGGGAAAGCGATTGTCAGTTGCCAATGACTCTCAGGATGATTGTTTAAATGGCTTAAAGTGGACTGTATGGTGAAACAATGGATTCTTAATTCGATTTCTAAGGAGATTTCAGAATCGTACATCACCTATCATTCTGCTAAGGCAATGTGGGACAAGCTTGAAGAAGTTAATGGAGAAAGCAATTTTCCGTAATTGTTCCAAGTGCAGAGGGAGATTAGTTCTGTTGAGCAAGGTAATTCTTCAGTTATTGTTTACTACAACAGAATTAATAGATATTGGGATGAATTAGGGCAACTTATGCCTATACCAGTGTGTAGTTATCAGGGTTGTCATTGTGGAGTTAATAAGAAATTAGTGGATATGGAAAATGCTAATAAATTTATACAATTTTTGATGGGGTTAATTTCATCTTATGATCATATTTGAAGTCAAATCCTGGCACAAGATCCACCTCCATCCGTAAGTAAAGCCTATTCTCTTGTAATGAGACTTGAGAAGCAGAGACAGGTGCATATGATGCATGAGGATGCAGAAGCTGTAGCAATGTTGGTAAAAGATGGTAAAAATAGCAAGAAAGGAACTTTGACTACAGACAACATGAACAGAACTGGTATTAGGAGAAAAGACAATAAAAGAAGAGAAGACAAGCATTGTGACTATTGCAATTTGGATGGTCATGAAAGAGATACTTGTTTTAAATTGCATGGATATCCATAATGGTATACAAAATTGAAGAATAAAAGAGAAGGTTTAAGAAAAGGGCAGACAAAAGGGAAATATGTTCATATGGTTGAAGCAATTGAGAAGGATGTAGAGAAGGGATCCGATATACAAAGTGATTCACAATCACTTTCAGCCTTGATTCAGTAGGAGCTCGCAAAGATATTGAAAGGGAAGCAATCTGGGGAGTCTCATCACTTAAATTTGATACAAACTGAATTTGCAGGTATGTCAATCTTGAATCAAGCTCTTAAGTCTATCAAAACATATGGGAATTAGATAGTGGATTCTGGTGCTACTTCACATATCTGCATAGATAAGAATCTGTTTCATTCACTGATACTTGTAGACAAAGTCACGAAGTTGTTCTTACCTAATGGAGAGGTGAATGATGTCAAGTATAAAGGAGTAATAATTTTAAGTGATCAAGTGACCTTGAAATTAGTTCTTTTCGTTCCTACTTTCAGCCATAACCTTGTTTCAGTCAACAAGTTAGCCAAACAATCTTCCTTCAATGCTTTATTCTATACTGAATATTGCTTATTACAGGACCAGAAGACTGAAAGGGCAGTGGCAAGGGGCAAGGTTTTCCAAAACCTATACTTTCTTGATAGCAATTCTTTTTTATGTAATAACCCAGTTTGTAATCATGCTTCTTGTAATCCTCCTCATGTTCATGAAGACACAGAGGATGAGCATGTATGTAGCATTCAAAATAGTCTTGTTAATAAAAATTTGTGGCATACAAGACTGGGACACCCATCTGATATTGTAATGATACATATGTTGCTAATTATAGCAGTTTTGTTAATAATGAAGATTTTTGGTGTGAAGTTTATCCTCTTTCTGAACAAGTTAGAAGTGCTTTTCTAATCAATTATACAAGAGCAGCTATGGTTTTTTAATTATTACATGTTGATATTTGGGGACCCTATAAAGACATTTCACTTTGTGAAGCACATTATTTTCTGACTATTATTGATAACAAAAGCAGATGTACTTGGATATTTTTGATGAGACATAAGGCACAAACTAGTTATATTCTGGAGAAATTTCTTATCTACGTCCAACGACAGTATGGTAGAACTGTGAAGGTTGTTAGGATTGATAATGGATCTGAATTTTTGAGTAGTAATACTCAAGAAGTGTTAAGCAGCAGGGGTATTGTTCATCATAAGACTTGTGTTTATACTCCACAACAGAATGGTTTTGTGGAAAGAAAGCACAGACATTTGCTTCAGGTGGCAAGGGCATTATTAATTCAATTTGGTCTTCCAAAGAGATTCTAGGGTCATAGACATTATATGCGGTTTGCATTATTAATCGTTTGCCAAGTCAGATCCTTAATTGGAAGTCTCTTTATAAACTATTATCAGGAAAGCAGCCCAATTATACTGTATTGAAAAGCTTTGGCTGTTTGTGTTTTGCTACTAACACTCAGCCATATAAGGATAAGTTAGCGCCTAGGGCTTTTAGAAGTGTTTATCTTGGTCATTCTCTAGGACATAAGGGATACAAGTTATTTGATCTACAATCAAATAAATGTTTTGTTTCCAGGGATGTTTTTTTTATGAGACTGTTTATCCTTTTAAACAGTCTATGGACACTAATGACCCTTCTATCAGCTCTATTACTTTACCTTCAATTGTGCATGATGATCCTTTCCTGTTGACTTCTTTTAGTGACTCGGTTACACCTAGTGCAAATGTTTCTATTCCTTCTTCAAATTCGGCTTCTCCTTTGCAGATGAAAGTTATTGGAGATTCCGCAGAACCTGATATTAATGAACCTATTATTCAAGAACCTACATTGCCACCTAGAAGAAGTGATCGAGAAAGACAGAAACCATCTTGGTTGAATGATTTTGTGTCCCAAGTGAGCATACAACCTCCTTATCTGAAGCATTTAAATATGTAGTCCTGTTGCAATTATACTCCTAATACTTATCCTTTTACTGCGAATCCTGGCTTCAATACGACTCATGTTGATTTTTTAGCTAATATTTCTAGCATTCAAGAACCCACGTCTTATTTTCATGCTAGCCAAGATCCTAATTGGATTGTGGCCATGAATTCAGAATTGGAAGCTCTTGAGAAAAATGGAACATGGGAAGTTACAACTTTACCTGAAGGCAAGAAGGCTATTGGTTCCAAATGGGTTTATAAGGAAAAGTTGATAGATTTAAGGCCAGATTAGTGGGCAAGGGATATAATCAAGTTGCAGGGGTTGATTATCATGATAGTTTCTCACTAGTAGTAAAGGTGGTTACAGTGAGAATATTGTTTGCACTTGTGGCTGCGAAGAATTGCCTTTGCACCAGCTGGACATCAATAATGCTTTCCTCCATGGATTCTTAGAAGAGGACGTCTATATGCATCCACCAGAAGGGTATTCAAAAGGCGCTCCACATGAAGTTTGTAAGTTGAAGAGATCTTTATATGGCCTTAAACAGGCTTCTCGACAATGGAATGCTAAACTCACTTCATAGTTGCAACGTTATGGTTTTAAACAGTCCCAAAATGATCATTATTTGTTTACTCTCTAGATTACTTCTTGTTTTTTCTCATCTTGGTCTATGTCGATGATATGTTATTGACTGGCAATTCGGAAAGAGAAATCCAAAAAGTGAAGACGTTTTTAGATGCTACTTTTACTATAAAGGATCTTCTTTATGCTAAGTATTTTTTGGGACTTGAAATTGCAAGGTCACCCCACGGTATGTACATCAACCAGAGGAAGAATGTGATGGATTTGGTTGATTCCGCAGGTTTAATGGGTTGTAAACCTATGTCTACTACTTTGCAGAGAGGGTTGATCTTGATAGAGAAAAATGGTACTCCATGCTGATTTGCAGCAATATCGTTAGTGGGTTGGGAAGTTGTTATACTTGGGATATACACGGCCAGATATTACCTTTGTTGTTCATTAGCTCAGTCAATTTGTTCAATCCCCTACGGTGGTACATTAGAAGGCAGCATTACATGTCTTGCGTTATTTAAAGGGTAGTCCTTTTTTGGGATTTTTTGTCCTAGTGGTAATTCCTTTCTACTTCAAGCGTATTGCAATGCTGATTAGAGAAGATCTGTGTCTAGTTTTTGCATTTTTTTGGGATCTTCATTGATTTCTTGGAAATCCAAGAAATAACTAATTGTTTCTAAATCTTCAACAAAGGCAGAGTATAGGAGTATGGGTTCGGTTGTTTGTGAACTCCTATGGATCTTTTACATTTTGCGAGATTTTCAAATTTCTGTTGATCTTCCTATTTCCTTAAAGTGTGACAATCAAGCAGCATTACACATTACTGCTAATCCAGTATTCCATAAAAGAACCAAGCATTTAGATATTGACTGTCATATTGTTCGGGAGCAGTTGAAAAAAGGGTTCCTTTCCTTATTACATACTTCATCCTCTACACAGCTTGCAGATGTCTTTACTAAGTCCCTTCCAGCTCCGGCATTTCATACTTTCATTGCCAAGTTGGGCTTGCATGATTTCTTCCAAGCTCCAACTTGAGGGGGGAATGAAGATTTATTTATCAGTTATTAGTTAACATTTTTCGTTGCAGGTAGTCTTAGTATCGTTAAAGTTAGTTAAACAACAGTTTTCTTTTCTTTAGATTAGTTGTGCATGTATATAGTAATGAATAGTGAACACTTTTTTGAAATATGTGAATATACAGAAAGTTCACGTATTTTTACCTCTTCTATACGATAGCAAAACTTGTTCAATATTGCCAAATATAAAATTTAGTCTTTCCTTTTGTTAATCTTTAATGTATCCAAGCTAGATTCCTACCTACATAGAGCATAATTTACCTTTTCTTATCATAACAAATTGGGTGAACTGGAAGTGATTATGAAAAAGCTTATTCCGTAAGCATCAAGTATTACGTGTCAATGGCAATATTATACAAAAAAGAAACACGTAAGAGAGTGGCATTTAGCCACTTTACCAAGTGACTAGTTGAGTGATTAATTCGCTATCTCAACTCTTTATCCACTATTCAAGGTGCCTAGTTTTTCTAATTCACTCTCTTTCTAAATTGGATTTGATGTCCCCCATAACTTTATATTCACTTTCTAAGTTAACCATTTCTCCAGCATTTAGTTCACTATCTTCTTGTTCTAAGATACAATTCTCAAACTATAACCTTGTAATTTTAAGTCAATGCTTTCTCTAATTATCCATTTAATAGACTCTATAACTTATCTATAATTCTAGGGAATATGCAAGATTACAACTGCTATAAGATGTAGGTCAACGGCGTGAAGAGATAAGTAATGCATGGTTTTACGTTGGCTTGTTATTAAAATTATCAACCAATCTTTTTAAATAATAATTTTTTAATTTAAACCAAATCAAACCATGTGAAAGTTTAAATAGATTTAAATACATTTTGTTTAAATTAAATGGTTTGAGTTGGTTTAAAATTTAATAATTTATTAAAAATATTTCAGTATACCTTTATTCTTTTAGTAGAATAATATTTTTAACAAATAAAAACATTATATATAAAATAAGATGAATTTCAATTATGTTACTCTAGTCTTTTAAACAATATTTATATATAACACAATTTCTTGACTTAACGAATAATTTAAATGAAGTATAAATATTTTTATATTGGTATGACAAACTAACTAATTTCATAAACTAACATGATATTTTATTGTGAATGATAAAGCAATTAGGTAGTTGATCAGACCTCTTGCATTAAAGAGTAATTGGTAGCAATGATTTACACAAAATCTACATCAACAAAGTAGCTTCACCTTAGGGAATATTGGACAGTTGATTCTTAATAGAAAGCTTAATGTCACATAAAAGCTAATCAGAAGGGTTTTGTGCATAGGGATAAGAAGGTTTAAGTAGCATAATTAGATAGCTCATCAGTAGAACAACTGAAGATATTCTGCTTCAACTGCAACATAGTAGTGAGGGAAATTTTGCAACAAATGTAAAGCTTCTAGGAGTATAGCTCAGTAATTGAACATAAACATTAACAAGGCAAGTTGGTGTGAGTAACCAATAGTTGTTTAGAATAGTAGCAGGAAAAATAATACTTTTAATGAAGCTCGGCTGAGAGAAAAAATTTATGCAGCAACTATAAATACAGCTTGAACTTCGTAAAAGAATTTAGATCATAAGTTGGACATAATTACCATATCTTTGAGCATAACTTTGTAAATTAGTTTCTAGATTAGTAGTTAATATGTTCATGAATTTAGTACTTTGTACTTTTCTATTCTTCTCATCTAGAGACTGGTAATAGCTTCTCTGAGTTGGTCGTAAGTTATGCTTTTTATCCTTAAATCTTTTATCAGTTCAATTTTAACATAAAAAGTATGAGATTTTATATTACCAATTATTTTTAACTTTTTTTAAATTTTAATAGCAAAAAAAGTAAAGTATAAGGATTATAAATTATTTTGTACTATATTAAAAACAAACATTTGGTTAACTTTTGGTTAGTTCCTATATAACACTTTGAAGTAGGTTGTTTGGTGTATCTGAATTTTTTTACCTCTTTAAAAATAAATCAAATAATTATCTAAGAGATTTGATGAATACCATTGCAAATCTAATTAATTAAAATTAAAAAATCAATATATTCATAATTTGAAGTTGAAATAAATAAAGAGACTAGGAGAGATGATTATAAACAATCATAATGGTTTTGTTAATGAATTAAACTATATCTTTAAATTTTTACTATTATCTGCTTCAATAAATATAAAGAAGCCTTTCATATACCTTTCTTCTTTTGCATATAAGTAAAAAGTAACCCTCGTAACATCTTATTTTTCAAACTATGTGAATAATAACCCACAAATAACTATATCATATACATTTATCCCAATTGATTTAACTTACTGCAAAATAATATTGAAAATATCTCTTTTTCTTCACTAATGAATTAGACTCAAATGTTTACACAATTGAATTCTTGCACTTAATGCTCAATCAAAATATGATAGTTATAGAAGTTCATAAAGATACTTCAACAATAAAATTGAGAATATTTATAGCCAACACATAATTTTATAACATTTGGAGTTATAAATTAATCTTTATAGCATTATAAGTAGATGTAGGATACATTTATTGATGGAATTATTATAAATTATTTGTACTTATATCCCCCTTATTTTTTAAGTAACTTTATGTTGAAATATATGGGACATTGCAATAAAATAATAGAAGTAGATTCAAATAGGAACAAATGAGTGTAATCCAATTCTAAATGAGCATTATGAGGAAGACTTAAGAGTATTTTATGCTTTGTTTGAGAATGAAGTATATCATGTGAAGTAGCGTAAAGATGGGGAATTCCATAATAGATACTATACGTCCTTGAACATTAGCATGAATACGTGTAATCACTAAGCTTGTCAAAAGCTAAGTTTCCAACAAGATGAATCATATTTACCTTATGAGGGTGTAATCTCTCTTGCTACTCATACATTTTATAGGGATTAGCCTTATTTTTAGAATATAATATTTCTTTTATTTCCAAAAAACCATTAATTAGGTCTTTTAGACAAACCATTTATTCATTTTTCAAAAGGAGAAAAAAAGCATACAAATAATTTGCCCCTTCTTGGGTGTTACATTCTTCGAAAGAGATGAAATTTTCACAAAGTGCTAAATCAGCTAAAAATTAATCACTATATATTAACACTACCAAAATTGTATACAATCCGCGACGTTTTGTGAATAAAATATCACGGATTGTTAATACTTTTTGTGACATTTATAAAACGTCACGAAAAGTATACATATTCGGTGACATTTTATTTGGTGACGTTTTATACAAACGTCGTGGATATGTAAGACTTTTTGCAACGTTTGATCAATCAAACGTCACCAAATAGAATCTGTGACGTTTTTTTGAATAAAATGTCACAGAAAGCGATGTGAAAACGTTCTCCTCCCATGTTCAAAACAACATCGTTTTGTTTAAAATCAAACAATGTTGTTTTGGCTTCGTTAAAACCAATTCCCTTTCCCTTCCTCCCCCCCACCTGCGTCCTATTCCTTTGCTGTTGCTCTATCATTCTTCCTCCTCTAGATTGCAACGTCGTCCATCGTGCGCGTGTTCTCTGTCGAGTTACTGCGTCTCCGACCATTGTGGTTGTCTTCTCCAGCATTCTTAGTGAAGGTATTTTTGTCTTCTCTCTATCTCTTTAATGTATTTCCATCAGACTTAAATGTAGGATCTTTGGAGTGTTTAACACTGAAATGAGAGCTGTAGGCAGTCGAGTAGCTTAGTAATATTTGTCCCTTCCTATTGCTAGAGATGTGTTGCTTAAGAATAGTGAGTTTATGGAAAGGTTAGCTCTATTTTGAAACAAAATTTTCTGTCTTTTAATAATCTTATTGATTAGAATGTATGCTTATAGATTACTGGCAAATTTCCCAGTTGTTCATGTTCTCATGTTCAGGTAAATAGTAGTGTTGCTGTTCATTGTCATTTTTGGCAAAGAGAGCCACATTGAAACCAGAACATCCCTCCCAAAGGTAAAGATCTGAGCTTGTTATTAATGTTGCTCTTTTTTGTTTGATAATGTTTGGGTTTTAACTGGGAATTTTCTGTGGTGGCCTTGTTTGGATGCTTGTAAAATGTGGGTTAAACTTATACATTAAAGTTACATCTCCTTCTAAGATGAATGCTCCTCTTTTTAGTTACTTAATAAACTAAACCAGCAAGGTATCCTGGGTGTTAAGGCATGTTTATCAGTTTTGTCCTTTTTGATCAATCTTTGATTCATTTCCATCTATATTGCATACAATGAAT
>JANQBM010000005.1:16297799-16307889 GCA_025594535.1 Erythroxylum domingense | reverse complement strand
TGAAACCCAAAAACCCCCCATTTTCTTTCCTTGCATCAATTAATTTCATTACGAAAATTAACCGAACATTCCCTGTGAATTCAATCCTGACTTACCGCAACTACAAATTTTAGTGTGCAGAGTCAGGTAAATTTTGCAGTGCACTCGACACGCGTTGTCATATGGCAGCCTTTAAAACAAACTAGATACGTAAGGTTTTCGATACTTTTCTAGACCTCAAGGATCGTGATTGTCCAAGCAACCTAGACCAAGCAGTAAACCAAGAAAATTGAACCAAAACAATACGCCACAATTGAGATTAATTAATAAGTAGAGTCAAGGTTCATAAAACAATAAGAACATTAAGAAAACTCCTTACAAAGCTCTCAAATTATCAAAGTGTGTAACCGTAAAACTAATGTCAAGGCAACTATTTATAGTCACCAAAATAACTCAAAATTGGGCCAACATCCTGGGCCTAAATAGGTAAAATAATACTGTCTAAATCGTCTTAAAAACAGTATGAAACAACTAAAAGCAAAAGAGGTCAGGCGTTGCACCTGGTTTGGCGCGCTTGAGCCCACGCCTAGCATGCACACCTGTCAAGGGTTGCTCAGGCCCAGAACTTAGCTCAAACTGACAAACTGAAGTTGCCAGCAAGAATATTGATTCTTCCGAAGTCCATCATCAACCACTCAAGCCACTAATGAATTTAATACGGCCTTGAATCTTTTAAGCCCAGTCTAACTTGCCAGGTTAGGAGGCAACATTAAGTCTCGATTAACATCGCATTGATTTCGGTGTCTGTCATTATATTCGTCATGTGCAACCTTGCTCACATCAAATTTAGAATGGATGGCGAGTATGCATCGATTATAGGAAGTTAAATGCTGCTACACGCAATGATCACTTCCCACTCCCATTCATTGATCAGATGCTTGAAAGACTTGCAAGACGATCTCACTATTGTTTTCTAAATGGGTATTTAGGATATAACTAGAATGTGATAGCTCTAGAGGATCAGGAGAAATCAACATTCACATGCCCATTTGGTACATTTACCTACAGAAGGATTCCATTTGGACTATATAACGCCCCGGCCACCTTTCAAAGATGCATGGTAAGTATTTTTCTAAATATGTTGAACATATTATTAAGGTCTTTATGGATGATTTTACTATCTATGGAGATTCATTTGATGCATGCTTGGATAATTTGAATTGTGTACTTGAACAATGCATTGAAACTAATCTTATTCTCAATTATGAAAAATGGCATTTCATGGTAGAACAAGGAATAATGTTGGGACATGTAATCCCATCTATGGGAATTAAGGTTGATAAGACTAAAATAGAAATTGTGCAAAATTTACCTTACCCCATAAATGTGAGGGAGATTCGTTCTTTCCTTGGCCATGTAGGTTTTTATCGTAAGTTTATCAAGGACTTTAGTAAGATCTCAACAAAACTCTATCATTTGTTACAAAATGATGTACCCTTTGAGTTTGATGAGGAATGCAAGGAAGCATTTAACAAGTTGAAAGAACTTTCGACTTCAGCACCGATCATTCAACCACGTAACTGGACTCAACTATTTGAGATTATGTGTGATGCGAGCAATTTTGCTGTGGGTGTTGTCCTTGATCAAAGATATGGAAAGATGACTCATGCAATCTACTAAGTTTCCCGAACACTTAGTCCAACACAATGCAACTATTCCACCACTGAAAAGGAGCTTTAAGCTATTGTGTTTGCTTTATATAAATTTAAAGCTTATTTGCTTAATTCTAAAGTGATTGTGAATTTTAATCATGCAGCATTAAGGTACCTTTTTTCAAAGAAAGAAGCAAAACCAAGGTTGATTAGATGGATTCTCCTACTCCAAGAGTTCAATTTGGAGATCAAAGACAAGAAAGGTGTAGAGAATTCAGTCACAGATCACTTGAGTCATGTTGTGAAGGAAGAGGATCCAATACCATTGCAAGAAATATTTCCAGATGACTAATTACTAACGCTTCAAGGTAAGACTCCATGGTATACTGATATTGTGAACTATGAGATCCCTACTAATTTGAGTAAGGCTAAACGAAATAGGATAAAAAGTGAGTCAAAATATTATAGTTGGGATGATCCTCAATTGTGGAAATGTTGTTTTGATCAAGTGATTAAGAGATGTGTACCTAAATATGAGTGAATCAGTTATGAAGTTTTGCCATTCATATGCTTGTGGTGATCATTTTAGGCCTAATAGAACTGCTAGGAAAATTCTTGAATGTGGTTTCTATTGGAAAAATATTTTTAGAGACTCATATATATTCTGTAAAGTATGTGAACAGTGCCAGAAACAAGTAATCTATCCCATAGAGATCAAATGTCTTTATCTCCAATAATTGCATGTGAAATTTTTTATATATGGGGCATCGATTTTATGGGACCATTTCCCTCTTCTTTTGTTTTTGTTTATATTTTGTTAGCTGTGGATTATGTTTCTAAATGGGTGGAAGCTAAAGCCACCAGGACTGACAATTCTAAGGTTGTTGTAGAATTTGTCAACTCTAACATTTTTGCTAGGTTTGGAATGATTAGTGACAGGGGTACTCATTTTTGCAACCGATTGGTGGGAAGTCTTTTAAAGAAGTACCATGTCATGAATAAGGTGTCTACAACCTATCATCCACAGACGAATGAGCAAGCAGAGGTTTCAAATAGAGAAATCAAGTCCATCCTTTGGAAAATGGTAAGTCTGAATCGTAAAGATTGGAGTCAGCGACTTGATGATGCTCTTTGGGCATATAGGACTGCATACAAGACACCGATTGGCAAGTCTCCATATAGACTAATCTATGGAAAGTCATGTCATCTTCCAGTGGAAATTGAGCACAAAGCCCTTTAGGCTATTAAGCAATGCAATATGACGATGGATGTGGTGGGTGATAAGAGGAAGTTGTAACTGCAAGAATTGGAAGAGCGTAGGCTTGAGTCTTATGAGAAAGCAAAAATTTATAAGGAAAAGATGAAAAGATTTCATAATAAGATGATTGTTAGGAAGAATTTTGTGGTTGGACAAAAAGTAATTCTCTACCATTCACAACTTAAGCTTTTTCCAGGTAAATTGCATTCTTATTAGATAGGCCCTTTTGTTGTTACTAATGTTTTTTCACATGGTACAGTTGAAATCGAAAGCTTACAGATAAACAAGAAATTCAAAGTTAATGATCATCAACTAAAACCATTCTATTAGGGATTCCAAGTAGAGGATGTGGAAGTGATAGGGTTAGAAAACCCCTCGCTATGAAGAATGAGCAACAAAGAGTCAAGCCAACGGTAATAAACAAAGGCACTGCTTAGGAGGCAACCCAAAGAAAGTTAAATTATGTCATTTACATTTCCTCTTTTATTACTTTTGTGAACTGCTCCATTCTTGCATTTGATTTTACATTGAGGACAGTGTAAGTTTTAAATGTGGGGGTGGGGCATCCTAGTTTCTATGCATGTTTTTGAGCTTAACTGTGGCTTATATGGCTTTTTAGGTAGATTTCAAAATCAAATTAACAAAATCGAAAATTTTCTTGTTTTTTATTACTTTTAAGATTATTTAATCATAATTAGAGCGTGAATTGACTAGAAAAATACATAGCAAAATTTGGCATATACTTTTGCTCTTGTGATTAGTTAATGTACATTATTCTTAGAATAGCGGTGACTAGTAGTAGACGAAAACTAGTGAGGTTTTGAGCTATATTAGACTGACACATTCGTATCAGTCTCACTGTTTTATTTGTTATGAATGACCTTCATGACATATACATCCTTACTTTGCGTTGAATTTCTATTCAAGACCATATTGTTTATCACATACATTAACATGAAAATGATTAGGCATTCTTTGTTGATTATAAGTTATATTAGCCAAATAGCCTACCCATTTATGTGAATTTCCCTTGCTAATCCCTTTTGAGCTGTATTAACCTTTTCTTATGTATAAACCACGTTACATCCACCTAACCAAATGTCCTACCTAAGCTTTAAAGCTAGTGGAGCATTTGTTAATTCTTGATGAATATGATTGTGTAAAAGTCTAAGTGTGGGGGTATGCTTACATGTGGGTTGGTTAAATTTGTTAAAACATCATATTATGAATCCTATGTTGATGTAGTCTCTTTCAATTTTATATTTTAAAAAAATAAAAAAAGAAAAAATGTTTAAATAAAAAGTATGAAGGAGGCAATGTAATTGTTGTGAAAAGTTATTAATTAACAGTTTATCCTCCTTAAGTTGTATTGGTTGGGTGTTTGAGTATATAGCATATGAAGAGGATATTATGTTGGATGGAGCGTTTCATTGTGTTATGTTCATGTGATTTATGATATGAGAGCTGAACTGAGTTGTGAAACATAATTGGTGCCTTATTCATAACTGACGGAACCTAGTTGTGGATGAATGCTAACTTGTGCATTTAATTTTTCATTAAATGTTACTTTTGCTTCATTAGCTTAATGGCTTTCAAACTACATTAACCAAAATGCATCCCACATTACCTTAGCCACATTACAACCCTAAAAAGTCCTTTGATTCATGATTATGTATATGACTTTTAATAATGGAGAAATGAAATAATATGCAAAGATGTGGATTGTTGTGAACATGAATGGTGTTTGAGTGTACCCATGGAAACATCTTGTTTAAACACCTTTTGTCTAAGTCTACCTTTAGATTACTCAATTTCTTAGGGTGATAAATGTTAATTGATTATGAGTAGAAGCTTTGAATGTTGAGTTATTGTGATAGGTTTTAAAAGTCATTCATCTTTAGTTATGATTATCTATTCTTAGAAGATTTGGAAAATGAGTGTTGGTTTGTGATTTTGATTTTGACAATTTGCTCGAGGACGGTCAAAAGCTAAGGGTGGGGGAATTCGATATGTATTTAAATGTTGATCTATTTTATCTTCTACACTTAGTGATTAATATCTTAGAAATGCTTAGGATGCTCACTTTGATTCATATTTGATTTTAGGTATATTTTGAAAGTGAAGGAATTAAAGTGACCCGAAAGCATGCTCTTTAAATTTATCTTTTCAATTCCTATACTCGTTGTCTTTATGAAGCAAAGAATAGGAAGATGAGGAAACCTAACGTGAGTGCATGGTATACACACTAGCTGTCCATTTTACTACGTCAAAAATCCAGTTGTCTATGTAGGATGTCTTAAGAAAAAAAACGTAACAAAGCTTGGAAGATAAGACAAAAAGTGGGTAACAACATAAAGTGATGCTCTTTGGTTTTGAAATGCCACCTGTCCAATTGATTCTTATTTTTTGGAAACCTAGCTGAAAGGAGGTGGGCGATGAAATAAAAAAAAGAGGAGAGCGTGTCGGCTGAGGAGAAGTGTTGGCTGTGGGGCCTGGAAAAAAGGAAATCAAAGCTACCATCTATGTTAAAGAATGAAGAAAACGTGAGTGAGGCTGATTCATTTGAGTTTTATCATAGCTAGGAGGTGTGAAAGAGAGGAGAAAACAAAGAGTGGTGTGAAGAAATATAAAGAGAGCTACGGTGTTAGGAGTGAGCAACCAAAGAGCTTGCAGAAGAGAAAGTTACATGTACAGTAGCATAGACCAAAAACCATGAAGTTAAATTGTCAAATCAACATAAAGTAGGGTAGCAACTTGTGAGGAGAAGAGTTGCGGCTTTGTGGGGCTAGAAATAGCGTAAGGGTTGAAGTAGAAAATAGAAAAGAAGTGCGTGAAACAAAATATAAAAGAAGAGAAAGCTTGCGGTAGAGAAGAGGATACGTGAACAGGGAGGTGGATCAAAAACTCTCACATTAATTTGTCCCATCAAGCTACAGTGACATAAGAGTGGCCATAAAAACAAAAAAAGGGGTAGCGATAGAGAAAATAGAAGGGCTTGTGGTAGGAACATCAATTTTCATTCTCTCTTCAATTTTTTTCACATAAATGGAGGCTATTAAGGATAATTGTTAGAGCTTAAAGATGGAAATAGAAGGCTAAAGCACCTCACGCCGATTCGAAGGTGGAATCAAGGCTAAGAAACACATTAAGCGTATAGTGTCGTGTATCCTTATCCACTCTCCTTTTAGATTGTTACATTATTTTGAATCAATTGATTGATTATTTGGATAATTATGGTTTTAATGCTCTATTGAATCATTTTTTTGACTACCCATTGCCAGATCTTGAATGTGATACATATTAGTCATGTGGAAGATCGTTTGTAGCAACTAAAGGTATTGAATCGTTAGAAATAACGTAGCTTAAGTTAAATAGTCCATGCTTACATGATTATTGCTGAAATTGATCTGTTTTTCTTAATTATAATGTTGTTGTTCGGATAAACTTAAACAGCTTATTCTAGGTTTTCAGATAGTTAGGGTTAATTAACGAGCCCTTTATAATTAACTAAAACATAAGGCAAAAACTTGTTATTAATTCACGATCAATAATCTAAAAGGAGGAGTAAAGATGATAACTCAACGACGTTTGTGAAATTGTTCTTAGGCTGAGATGAAACCAATGAATCGGTGTTTAAATTATTCATCGACTTTATCGTTTTGCTACAGTTTAATTTGATTTATTTTCATAGATTCAATTTTATTTTGTTTTTAGTTTGTTTCAAATTAAAAATCCCCCTATTTGCTTAAATAGATAATTTAGGAAAGTATTTGATATTAATCTTTTTGGGATCGATTAGACTTATCGCTATCTATAGTTTAGTCTAGTTATTTTCGTAGCGTTACGATGCGTAACCACATACCTTCACATCTGGGTGGTTCCAAACTGAAATGGGCTCCTCAAAGACTTTTGCTTATATAGTTGGGACGATTGGCCATTCTTTCTGCATCTGTCATATACTGTTTGAAATGCTTTCCCTTCACTCTAGACTTATAACTTCTCCATACATCTCCAACAATTTTCAAAGTCCATTCTTTACCTTCTAATGGCAAAATATATCTCTTCAATGTAATAAATGTTCATTTAAATTTTATAAATCAAAATTGAAAGGAACATTAAGGTAATGATTTCTTACATTAACATATTCCCAAATAGTTTCTTTAGGAATCTTACGATAATTAACATGGTTTAGAGGTGCGAGATTTTGTTTATGAGCCATAGTACTTAAGAAAAGTGTGAATTCAATAAGTGTCTTCTCATCAGGACCAGTTGCCTGATTAAGAACATTGAAAAAAATTGGTTTCAATTGCTCCGTGAATCTTGTATGAACCTCCTTGAGCAATGTTGGACCTCTACCTTTCTTCTTCACAATTCTATATTCAAAATAATTATTAATCTTAGTATACGAAAGAGAAAATATTCAAATAACAGTATAATATATGATTACTTTTGCATTGAGTAGTAGCAATTTTTTCCATATCCATGCTAATATCATATCCATTTTCTTATAATACATCTTCATATGGTTCAGATTGTTGTTCCATAATTTTAGTTATTAGTTCTTACCACATTAGAAAAGCAAACACTTTTTGAACAATCACTTCCCTAATTTCGTCTTCCACTATATTTTCATGTATTTCATCCCCTCCACTTCCTTGTCCCACTTGTGACTATTCCTCAACAAGTTTATTTTGTTTTCTCCACGTTAAAACGTCAGCAACACTACTTGAAGGATATAAAGGTTGTGGTGGTCATTCCTTTTCCATTAAAATTTGTGACAATTAAAATCATTGGAAAGAAAAAAAATTACAAGTTTTTTTTAATCTATATCAATATCAAAAAAAATTCATAATACAAAGAGAACCAAAATTAATTGTTACTATGGGAACTATATGCAAACAAATTTTAATATTAGAATAATCACATCTATATTACTAAATCAAATGAGAAAACATGTACCTTTTCTTTAATGAATTGGCATTGCTCTTTATTATTCTCCAAATGCTCTTCCTCTCAATGTGCAAATTCAGATGAATCTTGTAGTTCATAAGCTTGAGTCTTCTTCTGCTACTTTCTCAAACAGTTAGCCATAGACACTAGTGCAACAAATTTGGTCGCATATATTGCTTCTTCCCTTTTTTCATTATGAAGCCCTAGAAAAATTAAGAACATTGTTGTTAATAACTGTATATAAATAATTAGGTTAGTAAAGTATATTTACATTTTCTTTAATAAAGAAAGAAAAATAAATAAGGATCTTGTATAAAAAATTATTGATAAATATCCATCCAATCCCTGTCAGTGTCATCAAGGTCTTCATCATCTTCATCATCATCATTTTTTATTTCAATATTTAAGATGTTTGGAGGTATGTCAATTGTGAGTACAAGTAAATCTTCTCTAGACCAACTGGAGTCCACATCACCATTATTTCTAAAGAAATCATTAATATAGTCATTTGGTTCTCCCTAATATGTTTCTTCAATATTTTCATTATCATCCAAAGGTACATTAAAAAGATACTTCGGTGCCTTCTTCTCCATATAATGACAACCTTTCGTAAAACAATCAACTACATGAAGCACTTGATCAAGTTGGCTTACCAATACAAAAGGATCCTCCGTATAATATAACTTTTTGAAGTTCACTCAAGTAAGCATATTATCGTCTTTCTCTTCTTGACACCAACAAATTTGAACAACACTAGACTGAACTATTAGGTTTGGCAATCAACACAAGCAAAGGTTTCATAATTGTATTAACAAGTGCGCACCATACTGTAGCTTGGCATTTTTTCTATATCATGACTCCATTAAGTTCCCCTTTCACTTATTTACGCTTTCTAATTATAGTAAGGATATCACACTTCACCGAATGCATACGACTAATTAAAAAGATACATAAGAAGATGTGTAATTGGTGCAACATAAACTTTTCTTTTATAGGAAGATTGTAATTAATTAATTCAGTCATCAACTCCTTTTATATATATTGGTCATTGCACATATTTCTTTCTAAAGGACTTACCAAGTCTATAAAGAAGATGATAAGGTGCTTGCCCTGGTCAAGAAAGAATATTAGAAAATTCAATGCCAAAGTGAGTTGGGAGGAAGTTTGCAAACCTATTGCTTGGGAATAACTCGTGTTAATCTGAACGATATAAGTATTTGTGGGGAAGAGAATTTGGAGGCTATTGTCAAATAAAAATGCTTTATAGGTTAGTTGGATCCACACATATTTCCTAATAGGAGAAATCTTTTGCGAAATCTCTAAAATGCTACCTACTTCATAGTTTCTTTTCTAACTTCTAAAACTAAGAAGCCAACTGGTTGGTAGTCTTAAATGCAAAATTAGGGATGGAGGAACACCTCTGCACTATGATAATTAGAGCAATGTTAGACCTCTCTTTGGCTCTTAAACAATGTTAGAAGTACGAAGCACAATTCTAAGCTCTTCTAAGGTGAATTTGTGGATTAATGGTCTAATTTCTCTATTGATGTTGCCCACTTTGTACCTGACTATAACTCAGATACTAAAAAGTGACTGCTATCTATGGCTTGACCACATCTCTAGATGCTTCACAAATAGATCATGTAGAGAACTCCTGAGGGTAAGAGGAACAAGACAGCTCAATTTGGAGTATCAATTTACTATCAAAGCTTTGTTTTTCATGTGGTTGGTTGCCAACAGTAAAATAGCCACTCTGCATAAATTGACCAATCTCAATTGGCCTAATACACGGTATCTACACCAGCACCATCCTGAAACTCTGGGCCATTTTTTTCATAGATTCATGTTGGATATGGGTCCCTCTCACATGGAGGGACTCCATTCCACAATTGCGGCACCGAAATTGATGCCGCATGCTATCTTTGTTGAATAGCCGCATGCTGTTTTTGTTGAATAGCCGTATGCTGTTTTTGTTGAATAAATGGAAGAAGACAGCTACAAAGGTAGCTGTCTTACGTGGTGGAGTGCCTATATAAGGCACTCCCTGCTTCAGACAGAAACACAGAAAAAAATAGAGAGAAAAACCAGAGCAAATCAAATGCTGTGAAGTTAGGAAATATTCCTAAAGGGTTGGTGAGTGACAAAATAGTAAGGTTAGTATTTGTTAGGTTGGAAAACACCTTGTGAGCCACTATTTTGGTTTTATCTCTGTATACCTACTGTTTGTAATAGTGGAAGAAATATTCTGAGT
>JANQBM010000005.1:16274085-16296887 GCA_025594535.1 Erythroxylum domingense | reverse complement strand
CATAAAATCCATGACTTGGATGCTCTGGCACAGGGTTGGGCCAGAATAGGGGGGACAGAGGATCATGTCCCCTCTTTAATGCATTGAAGAGGACTTGAAGCTTACAAGTCTTCAATCTATTATTTGTTTATTGAGGTTGAAAATGCTGCCAAAATTGCTGATGAGTCGATGGTTTTTACCTTAATTGATGTGTTTTGGAAGGCCAACTTGAGTGATGCAAGACATGTAATATTGCAAATTGTACTCTGATTTCATCAATACATTCCCTTTGACTTTTTAAAAAGACTTTAGTTATATTTTTATTGTTGACAATAATACAATATTCAATAAAGTTAAAGATAAATTAATTACTTATTGTAAAATTATTTGTAAAATAATATTTATTTTAATCATTATAACCATTTTATTATTTAAAATTAAATATTTGATATTTTAAAATTTTTATAGTACTGTAAAATTAAAAGAAATTAAATAATTATTTTTATATTAATATTAATTAAATAATATATTTATTTAGTAAAAAAAGAAAATTAAAGCTAATTTTAAAAGCATGAATATAAAAATTATCTCAATAAAATTTTTAACTTAATTTAAAACAAAAATAAAATAGGAGTCTCGAATGAATTTATCTTTTCTAAAAAATTTAAAAAGATTAGCATGCTGCCGCTGCTCAACAAGACAAGAACCCTCAGAAGATGACTCGCGCGTAATCATTACGCATTTATGACTCTACCTCCTTAACCTCAACCGTGAACCTCGGCGCACGATAGCCACATGCCAAGTTAACATGACAAAGCGATCAAAATTCCCCTACGCCGTTTCTTCCTTCTAAAACCCTCCTTAAACCATTGTCCAAAGCCCTTCTCTGCTGAAACTATGTCAAAGTCACTGGACGTGTTTAGATCCAACGCCTCTAACCCAAAGGTGTGGGTACTCATCGGCGTTACGGTAGCCGGAATCGTCGTGCTGGCGGAGACACGGCGGCGAAGGAGGCTGAAATCGAATACAGCCGATTTCGGAGCCTTCATCGAAAGGTTCGAGATACTTGCATTCCCTCAGCCCCCCCCTCCTGCCGCCAAGCAATCCCTGTCCAATCTCTCTTTTGCTATTAAGGACATGTACTATTCTTCTTCTTCTCTTATGTCATTTTCCATTTCGATATGATATGAAGTTACTATACATACTTAAAGTTGTTTTTTTTTTAATTTCTTTTTGGGTTTGGATTAGATTTGAAGTGAAGGATCATGTGACGAGTTTTGGGAGTCCGGCATGGAAGAGAAGTCATGAACATGCTGAAAAAATGGCAGTTGTTGTGACCGCCTTGTTGAAGAATGGGGCTTCTTGCATTGGCAAGACTGTTATGGACGAATTGGGATTTGGGTAAATATGTTTTATGTTGTTTACTCATCTTTCTCCTCAAAGATTGAAAAGATCAATCTATTTTATTTGGTTTTCAGGATAACCGGAGAGAGTAAGCATTACGGAACTCCTATAAACCCCAAAGCCCCATCTTGTGTTCCTGGAGGTTCTTCTAGTGGTTCAGCTGTGGCTGTTGCTGCTCAGCTTGTTGATTTTGCTTTAGGTATCTCCTTCCTTGTAACTCTTTAA
The DNA here is from genome assembly GCA_025594535.1 of Erythroxylum domingense. Lineage (NCBI taxonomy): Eukaryota > Viridiplantae > Streptophyta > Magnoliopsida > Malpighiales > Erythroxylaceae > Erythroxylum > Erythroxylum domingense. The sequence continues at coordinate 16,295,279 of JANQBM010000005.1, read as the reverse complement.
TGATCCGATTGCGGAGGAATATTTAATTTTGTTGGTATGATTATTATAGACGCCAGTATATGTTCTTTGCTGCTGAAAATATCGATATAACATTCTTATTGTTATTCTGTGATGTACAGGTACTGATACAGTTGGATGCATAAGAATTCCAGCAGCGTTTACTGGTATTCTTGGGTATCGGCCCTCTCATGGGGCCGTGTCTACAGTTGGTGTTCTTCCAGTTGCACAAAGTTTAGACACTGTTGGTATGTAATAAAATAATCATATATGTTGTATTAGGGAGCAAAGCTGTTCATGTCGATTAGCTATTCCACTTGGTTTTCTACTTGTGCTTGCTACAATTCAAGGGAGTGATTGATTGACGAGCTCAAATTTTATGCTTATGCCTTGACAAGGTGCTTCATAGATATGCTACCAGGACTGGAAATGCCACCTCTATAAATGCAAGTCAATGGACATGGATGGTTTTCTTGATCTATCCATAATTTTACTTTTGGAGTTGAGGAGTTGAGTATGTGGCCCCTACTGAAAATATGGGTGTCTAGTTCCTTGCTTGTGAGAATGAACATAAACAGAAAAATGAAAAACTAAAGAAAGAAGTCTTACATTAAATACGAATTCTCTTAATAGCACTCCCAATGTTTATTTTCGAGGCAATCCATGTTAAAGGTAACATTGATAGAAGTATCTCCTTAGATTTGGCCAAGCTACACAACCATGTTATAGATTTGGCCAAACTACATGTGTTGAAGTTGAATTGATGCTACCTTTTGTTGGTTTCACAAGGAGGTGTGAGCCCCTTGAGTAGGACTTTAGGAAATAACCGTTTTTTTTTTTGTTCTTTTAACTTACCAAATAGTCAAGATTTTACACTTCTGCTATAGAAAATTGTGAGCCCATAATGCCTTTGTGGGCAATAATAATATTTGTTACATTCCACATGTTTGTTAGCCAAACAACACTACTTACTACACCTTAAATGTTGCTAGCTAAAGAATACAACTCACCATTGAATTTCTAGATTAGTAATGTCAATGGGCATCTTCAATTAGGTGTGATGCCGCCAAGTCTGAAATCTACCTTTTACTCATCTTACCTATAAAATGGAAAGGTTTTGAAAAGTAGAGTTGGAATTTGGAGAAGTGATTGACCTCTTCAACTCTTAACTTTTTGATGTTACATGTCTACTGGTATTCCTTGATTTTTTGACCTTGCTGCTTATGATGGGTTTAGAAATCTTGTTGGAAGAGTATTTAGACCTTTGCAATTCCTATTTCTCCTTGCAATGCTACTTGTCTATTGCTTTATTGCTTTTTTTCTTGAGACTTGCTCAATTTATGTTGTTCCAGCTGTACTTTTTATATCCTTCCTTGGTTATTTGTTTATCATCAGCAACCTTTCAGGATGGTTTGCGCGTGATCCCTCTATATTACACCAAGTTGGGTGCACTATACTTCAGCTTAATGTTGTAGAACCTAGAAGGACCAAATGTCTTCTCTTTGCTGATGATCTCTTTCAGTTTTATAAGGTTCCCCAGCACAAGACTTTTTCTGTTATTACCAAAGTAATTGAAAAGCTCTCTGGATGTAAGTTGCCTCAAATTTGCATTTTTCAGCCTTTAACTATTATTGTTACTTGCTTGACGATTGATATCTTGTCACTTTCAGTGTTTCCTTTTCACTTGACAATGAAATGCTATTGATTTGTTGATAATAACATAAAGGTTTGTATTTTTGTTGAAGTTGATATAGAGTTTGTCGCTTGTGCAGATGAGCATCCAAAGCATATAAATCTCAGTGAGCATATTGCTAAAAATGTTACAAGTCTAAAAGGGTTTCATGAAAACTGTACAAAAGTGCAAAATGGAACATCTACTTTAAAAGCTTTGTCTTCAGTGATGATTTCACTGCAAAGGTACTTCACAACTATAAATTAAATTACTATGTTTGGAAGAACAAGTTCCATGGATCATTGCATCTCCTCATTTTCTTAGTCTTTTCTATCTTTTATTGTGAGTTTGAGTCTAGTGAACATTTCTAGTTAAGTTCCTAGTAACATTTTTGTCTACAGGGACTGAATCCAATTGAGTTGTTTATCATTAGACACTTCAATTTGAATCATATTTTCGAAGGAAATATATATGTGCAAGTCAACTAGTTAATATTGTAATTGTAAGTAAGAGTGATATTCTAACATCATGCTTTCGTTTGAATTAAGAATTTTTAACATCATTCTTCTCTCTGAGACTATTTGAATGTTAAAGGTCCAAGGGTGCTAGGAATTGAGGTGCTAATCATTAGAAACTAGAAGATGAAATCATATTTGTGAATGCCAGGAGTATGCACTAGTTAATTGGTTTATTATGTAATTATAAACAACAATAATTGTTGTTGCTTTATAAGAATCAAATGAGGTGTAGTATGAAGAATATTTTGTTATATTGAATGTTTATTCTAAGATATACATGTTCTTAATTTCTACATACTTGGTTCTTTCTTATCAATTCAAACTATTTCTTCTTAAGCTTTTTTGTTAGACCATTAATTGATTCTTTTGTCATTCTCACCCTTGACTAGGACAATCTCCAACTTATGCATTTAGAATGAAGTAATGATATGAATATCGTATCGTATCGAGCAAAAACTAGTACAAATTTGCTTTGCACTATAATAGTTTGTACCAAAGAATTTTTGGTTGTATCAGCCGATATTGGCCAATACACCAAAATATCAAAAATACTAGATCAAATTTGTAACTTAAAAACAAATTGGAAGGTTAAATTGAAAAAAAATGCTTTTATGTCTAAATTTTTGAAACATAAAATTATTCTTAAAAAATAGTTTTTATGTCTAAAACATTATTTCTTATGTTAATTTTGAGTTATTAAATCAACATTTTAAATATTTTTTCAATTTTAATTATAATATGAACTAATTTTAATTATATATTGAGGAATTATTTTTATAATTTTGCTAAAATTAGTGCATAATGATGGTATCTGGTGTTAACGAGTACTGGTACTACATCGTACTAGTACCAAAATTGGTACAAGCTGTACACTGAATTTTTTTAAGAACTTGATCTCTATATTAAATGCTTATTGGCTGCTTATATCCTTTAAAATACTTTTATCCTTCAAAATTTTGATATTTCTTTTTTAATTTTAATATTTGTGTTTAATTTATTTATCAAACTTTCATTATTTATTTGTCTGTATTTATCCGTTTTAAATATATAACATAGGCATGTAGATTTAACTTAGGTGTAATAAATTAATAGAATAAAATAGGGGTATAATTACTAAGGGCCCACTCTTATTTTTAATTTTATATTTTTGCTTTTAAATTTTAATAAAAATTAATTATTTATTTATTTAATTTATTCCCACTTTTATAACATACGAAGTTTTAGTTTTTATAATCCAATTTTATGATTAAATAAATAAATAATTTTAACTATTTAATATTAACTGCTAATAAAAATTCTTAATTATTCAAGTTGTTAATGTTAAGATCCTTAAAAGAACGTTATATAAGTTGTATCTTCTAAAAGATAAATTTTGTAATTGGGGACTAAATTTTAATTATATAAATTTGAGAGATTAATTTTAAAAATTATTTTAAACGGTATACAATATTGATCAATATTGTTACTATACTGTTCTAATACCAAACCAGTATGGGCTTTGGTACAGTATTCATAATATTGGTTTGAAGCCTTGGTTACTGTTCATGTAACAGTTGGGTTTGTTTTGTTGCTTTCTAGATATGAATTCAAATCAAATCATGAAGAATGGGTTAAATCTGCATCACCCAATTTAGCATCTGAAGTTGCCAAGAATATCCATCTAGCAATTAATTCGACATACGATAATGTAAAAATGTTATATAAGGTCAGAACAGAGTTGCGGGCAACCCTTCAGGGCCTTTTAAAGGTATCTTCCCAAGAGGAGCTTTAAGATTTTACATTTTAGTTGCAGTATTTCAACTTGAAAATGTGCTATGAACTTGTTCAAAAAAATGTGATGTCATTAGGTAGGTCTACTTTGAGGCAAAAAAGATATAGCAACTACATTTTTTGGAACTTTATAAATGCTAGGAAAAGAAACCAAAATAGGAAGGTTGTGTTTCAGAGTCTGAAATATATTGAATGGCCAAATTCATATTTTATTATCATGTCCCTAACTCCTTTCCCTTCTTTTGCCAGGACAATAAAATACTAGTGATTCCTACGGTTGCAGATCCTCCGTCACAACTCAACTCAAAGAAGGCATATTACACCGAGTGTAATGAAAGAGCGTTGATGCTGTCAAGCATTGCAAGCGTATCTGGATGTTGTCAGGTAAATTGGTGGTCAACTTTTAGCTTTCATCCTTGGGTTCAATTTGTTTGGCTGACTATTTTTGATGTATGGTTTAAATGTTATTGTCAGGTTGCCATCCCATTAGGAGAGCATGGCAATTTTCCCATTTCTGTTTCTTTTATTGCATACCATGGAGGGGATAAGTTTCTTCTTGATACATTGTTGGATATGTACTCTTCACTTCAAGAACAAGCCAGCATTGCTTCTAATTCACCACCATTGCCAGATACAAATGGAGACAAAGACACTTCTGAGATCTTGAAAGAAAAGGTTGGTCACCAGCAATATCTTAATGTGACTGGCAGTACTAATTTAGGAAACTTTTTGCATAAATGTCTTCAATTCTTTATTGTTCTCAAAACATATACCCCATGGTTTCTTTCTAGTTGGCTGAAGTCCTTGATTTGTTTGCCTTTTCGGTATCATGCATAAAATGTGTCTTCTCAATGTACCAAAAACCTTCTCTTTATTTTTTAATATTAAATTTAAAATTACATATTAGAGTTTCATGGGTGTTTTACTATTTTAATTTTACTTTTAACTATACAAGTATTTATCGGAAACAATCTCTCAAACAATTACGGTAAGGCTGCATATTATTGAACCTCCCCAAATTCTGCGTTTCAGTGAGACTTTTACTGGATTGTTATTGTTGTTGTTGTTTAACTATACAAGTATTTAGGAGTTGGGAAATAATGTATTTTTATTTTTTGGAATATATACTTTTGGCAAATTTTTTAATATATTAAGGGAATTGAGGTTTTTATTCCCATAACCTTCTTAGTTCTATCCTCAAACCCATGATATTTGGTACAATGTAATGGAAGGTGTAATGTATTCATGACTACGTTGCATAAGCAATTCATTTGTTTGGCTGGATGGTTACTATGGAATGCCATGCCCTACTGCTTCATGTTAGAAATCATAATTTGTTTAAACAATCTAATCGTTATTACATCAAACTTACATAATCCCCATTTTATTCATCGTTCCACTGCATTACATTATATTCTACTGAATATCTTTTAAATTTCTTCTCTTTCCTCATTTCTCCTTATCTCTCTCTCTTCTTTTCACTTTAGCTCATGTTCTCTTCTTCCTGTTTCTTTTTCTAATTCCATTGTTACTTATTTCCGACATGAAAAACTGTGTTTTTGACACCTTAACTGTTTTTCTCAGGAGCACTTTATTAAGAATTTCACATTTGATAGATGTTGTTGATCTTTTTGTCTAGCTTGTTTGTAATACTTGGTTCTTGAAATCAACATTGATGCAAGTTTTGAAGAAAGTTCTCTGATGTTGGCAATTTGATCTTTGTGACCTTTCTTTCCTGCCAAAATTTTTTAGTTCAAGACACAGTGGAAGCCGTGGATTTGACTGATGATAGAATGCTTTAGGAGAACACATGCCTTTTTATCTTTTGATCTTCCTTATCAATAGATAGTCTTATTGCAGGGAAATGCTGCATTTAGACGGAAGCTCTGGAACAAGGCTGTTAATTACTACACTGAGGCCATCAAATTGAATAACATGAACACAGTCTATTATTGCAACCGGGCAGCAGCTTACTTAGAATTAGGATGGTCTGATATTCTCTGGAACTTTTTCCTCATCCTGCATGTAAGTTTTTGCACATTACTTCACCAATTTGTTCTAATTTTTGCAGTTTTCAGCAAGCTGAAGAAGACTGCATGAAAGCAATTTCACTTGATAAAAAAGTAAGAAGTTCAGTATTGTTATATCATATCATGGCATCCTTTTGATTTATTAAATACGTTGTCAATTGCAATAATCGGGCTAACATAGTCCTATGTTTCCTATTTCATAACTTATCATATTGTTCTATCTTGTTCTCATTGGACGAAGACATTGGTTGTTCCACGTTCTCTTGCCCTGCCATATGATACCATGAGGAGCTTATGGAGATATGCTTGAAACAAACGAGCTACAAGCTTCTGTTATTAATTTGAATTATTTTGTAATCTAATTTAGGCGTTAAAAGTATAATAGTGCATGATGCTTGAAAGTCTTACAGTTTCCTGTTGAAAGAACTACATGAGACGGGTTCCTGTGGTGGCGGTTGGTAGGCTGATATGTGTACTAAGAAACTATGTTTGCCTATAGCCATCTCCTCAGTCTTTTAGATTTTCGGAAAATAGCGTCTTACCCAGTGCATCAAGGACCTTGTCATGCTTTTCTTTTTGGACATGGATTCCTAGGAAAATGTTATGTTGGTTAACTATGATTGAGCAAAGGAAAAGGTGATAAAGTGCAGTGAAGGATTTGGGTTGTTGTCCTTTATAATTCGTCCATGGCCAACCAAAGAGAGAATCAATAGAAACCACCGTATAATCAAAGAGATTGTTTGTTCTTGTTTGTGAGACAATTTTAGATTTTCTTTGCTTTGATGGGGAGAAAGTAGTATGGGATCAGAAATATTTTTGAACGAAGAACTTGATTGGATCAACAAAGTTCTATTGGTTGGATTTAGAATAAAGGATTTGGTGAGCAAGGGTGACTTGGAATGACTCACATTTTTAGTGAGATAACAGACTAGGTGCAAAAGACTTTTATTGTCCATGCAATGTTTATATTGTTTTTTTTTTTAATCAAGTAGTACACTAGATTAGTTCTAGTTAATTTTTTGCAGAACTTGGGTATAATTTTAGTTAGTGGAACTTAATCTCTCTTCCTGATGAAGAGATTGTAAATGACAGTTCTGTCTTTTTGGGTACTGGCAGTGAGTTGATGGTATAAGAGCTTCTGACAAGGCTAGGTTTTGAAATTTCAGATTGGGGTGTTATTACTGCAAAAGATGACTTTACTTGGTATTCATGCGGCCAACAGCTACTATTAAGCAGATTTTTTTGATATTAGTGAGACCCTTATTATTTGGATTTAGCTTTAAAAATACTTTATTCATAAATAAATCTGCTTTTAAATTCTTTTAATGTTTTTCTGATTTGCGGTAGTTATGGTAAATAGAATCAACAATAATAAGATATCAGTTTTAATTACATTGATATGCTCGCAATCTTGTAACGTCAACTATAAAATACCAATAAATGGGTTTGCCAGTCATCATATCTCCATATTAGAGAAATTCAAACTTCATCATGTTGTTAAACATTGATAAGGCTTCGGGGGTCTTAAAATAAAGTTATGTCAATCTTGCAAGCAGGTTGATAAGCGAGGTGGATACAAGCCTATAGCTATGTTCATTTTTTCTTTATGTACTTGACCATTTGGTTGAACTTGTGTGTATATATATATATTCATAATAATTTGTTGAAACTTCGTAGTCTAGAAGCTTAAATACTCCAGTCAGTTAGCTTTCGATCCTATAAAGTTTTTGAATTGCTTAACAAGATTTCCTATTTTCCACGCAGAATGTGAAGGCATACCTTAGGCGTGGTACAGCTAGAGAATCACTTCTACATTATAAAGATGCAGCTCATGGTGAGCACTGTTCTTCACTGATCTGAGTGAATCTAGCATGTGAAATAAAGTGCATGTGATCCAAGATTGTGAAGGATTGCACCAGTTGACATTCAAGTAATTAATAAACAAAATAGTCTCAAGAGTTCCATAAATCATGGAGAGGAAACTTAAGGGGGTTCTAAAATAAAAGATTAGCTTCTTCCATAGGGACCAACGGTGTGGTAGGCTTGTTTGAAAGGGATGTTTCCATCTCATGATCCTCCAAGAATTGTGGAGTGTCTGGTGTGCTAAGTCCCTGTTGATCTGTCTGTTGTCTCTAGGGAATGGGGAATGGCATAAAGCCCCCGAAGAGGGTTGTTTATTCTCTTAGCATAAGATGAGATCTGCTAAAACTGAATAGTATATATAAAATTGAGTTACTTGAATGATTATATCTGCAATAGTGACTGTGCATAGACCTTTATGGATTAAGCAACCCAAAGTTTTTTTTTTTAATTATAAATGGAATATTGGGTTCGTCAACAATTATTTGTTTGTCTCACACATTCATGCACATGGATCTGCAGAACTCTTAACTTGATACGTTATAGTACTCTCTTCTATTTTAACCTTTTATGTGCTTGCAGATTTCAGTTCTGATACGTTTTAGTACTTTCTTCTATGTTAACCTTTTATGTGCTTGCAGATTTCAGTTTTGCTCTTGTTCTTGAGCCACAGAATAAGGTGGCTAGTCAGGCTGTGGAAAGACTAAAGAAGCTAATGAGTTGATGGCTCTCTGTCCTCCCCCTTTTTGACAGAAAATGTTAGTGTTTCATGAGTTAATCTAAATTGTATCTTCTCAAGCTAGACCTTTTGGGCAATAGAATGGAGAGTCAAAAACTGTTGTTTTGGCTTTATTGGCTCCTTGGTTTTTTCTTTTCTGTCCTTTCTGCATATGATTGTTTATGAGTGAGTGAGAGGTGGTTTTCCGTTGCTTCATTTAACACAATATAGTCGAGATTCCACTTCTCTCAAACGTGATAATTCTGGCTTGAGCCTTAACGGTGTTGATTTAGATATTACCAAAGCAATTGTGATCTTTTCTTTTCGTCTTTTGACATCAGTTTAATCTATGGCAGATGACAACCTTTCATGCTTCTCCGATATTAACAATGAAAGAGGACATAAGTTTGTGAGGGCGATCATCAACTCCAACTTGTGGTCATTTCAGTTTAGGTAAACCCTAAATTTTATGTTCATCGTACAATTTCATTTTTAAGTGAAATATCTCCCATCTTATTCTTTATCTTAGTGATGTAGTGTGTTCGGTTCATACTAAATGTAAATTTAGTTAAAAAATATATGGTAATGGAAGTAATTTTTAGAATATAATTTATATTATTTACGGTTGATTTAATTTATTTCGAATGTTTTTAGACTATAATCGATATATTTATAATATTTTAGATGGTGCTCGGGTCGTTTGGGAACATTTATGTCCAGCTCGAAGATGATATCATGATGATAGTGTAGTACTGGAGTATTTGAAGTAGCAAGGCTAATGCACCAAGAAAGAAACCCAATTACATATTTTATCATTTAACATACTATAGCATCAGCCTTCAATGTGCATATTATAATTTTAATATTCCCTTGCATGCAAATTTTTTTTAATTAATTATATTGTGAGATTTAATTATATTTTAAATTTTAATTAATTATAAAATAATTTTGTTTTATCCTTGATTTAAATTATTTAACTAAAATTTTAAATTTAACAACCCGTTAATTTCACCTATACTTACAATAATTTAACCCTAAAAAGTATCAATATTCAACTTCGCGCACACTTTGGTTCAATTTCTACTTTTAATACCCCACCTTTCCTTCCAATTTCATGAATCTAGCTCAGTGTTTAGCTCCGTAAAACATGGAAAATGACAGGGAAAACACAACTCCAAGGGACAGCTTGATATGATTCTATTCCCGTATGCAGTCACCAATCTGATTGTTTTCTCAAAACGAGATGTTATGTTTCTCTGAGAAATTTCAAGTAACGAAATGGTTATTTCTGGTAGCAAAGCTTAGATTGCGTCCTCATGTCTCATCAGCAACGTTATAGATTTAGTAATTTGGCGATTGTAATATTATAGATTTAGTTAAAAGTTGAGTTAAATAATTTAATTAGCTTAATTAATTAAAATTAAGGATACAATAAAATTAAGAAAACAATTCGATTAATTATATATTTTTATATTTTTTAAAAGTATGATTGGCCTCAACGTCACGTGGTGAAGACGTGGCACAATAGGCCTATTTTAAATATAAAATATCATAAATTTTTATTACTTCAACACTGACGTAGCAGATAACTAGTGAGTTTCATCTAAGGTTTAATTTGAATGTTTATAAAATGACATAGTTTAATTTGAAGACAATAAACATTAATATTTAACTTGTTTAGTTTTAGTCATTAGAAAGTTTTTTTTTTTGGCCTAATAAGAAAAACAAGGGTACGTTCACTTTCTCAAATTTTAACTCCTTCAGCATTCATTCATTCAAAAGCCTAAGCACACTATCCATCAACATAGGAAGACCAAAAGCATAGAAACAACGGATTGATGAGTGTTGGGGGATAATGCGGACGGCAACCAAACTAAACGGTGAGAGGTGAGATGTGAAGACACAGCAAATGAGAGTTATTTTGGATAAAGATTAAAGATTTTTAATTTGACTTTCATTAACTCTTGTGTTACGCTTATGCATTTGAAACTCGTATGTCTTTGTAGAACAAGAAAGAGATAGAATGAACTAAAGATAGGACAAGAAAATACAAGAAAATGAAGTTTTCAAGATGACCTGCAAGATACACGATCTTGTATCAACTTACATGGCCATGTATACTCACAAAATGGGATTTTTTGGTTATGCACAATTGAATGCACGACCGTGCACTTAACTGTGCATGGGCAGAACTTTTGATTCTTTGAGATCTACAGAGGGCTAGTCTTCTTCAATCCAGTTCAGAGGTAAAATCAACGCTGAAGGACACGTTTGGGCATCCTCTCATTATGTATCGTTATTATTTCTCTCTCTAAGGATTGTTTACATTATTCTATGTCTATTGATTTGGGTATTCTTGTATGGATAATTAATATTCTCATTATCGTTTAATTGTATATGTATAAAATCATTGCTAGAATTTTAAATATAATATGTAATGATTTTGTTTTGGATTCATTTGTAGCAACTAATGGTCTTGAATCATTAATGACAACGTAACATAAGTTAAATAACCCAAGTTTGTGTGGTTGTTGCATAGATTAATTTATTTTCTTTATTCATAATGTGACTATTCGACTAAATCCTAAAAGCTTGTTCTAGATTGTTTGATAGCTAAATTTAGTTAAAGAGTTTATTTTAATTAAACATGAGCTAAAGAAAAACTAAGATTAACAGAGTTTGTTGTGAACCTACGATTAATAGTTTCTAAGAAGTGTGAAAATAAAAATTCAATAAAGTATGTTTAATTGTGTGTAGGATGAGATTGAATTAAGAATCATAATCCAAACTCATTTATCAATTTTTTCATTTTTAACTGTTTGATTTGATTTACTTTTGTCAGTTTAATTTACACTAAGTAGTCGATCGGATTATACTTTAATATTTTTGTAATCTGAGCATGACATTATAATTTGTAAACTATTTTTTTATTTATTGTTTTATCTATAAGAATTGTTCAAGTTGTTATTTATATCTTATATAGGAACAAATGATCATCCTTTAATATTATATTCTTTATGTTGATAAAATTTAATGATATTTATATAATTTTACTTTATCAATGTTCGATTTTTTGAATTAATAATATTTTTATGATTTAATTTAATAATAATAAACAAATAATTACAATAAATAACATGTCGATACATTATATATAAAACATATTGTTAAATATCATGAATTAAAAAGTAACAAATAACATATTGTGATATTATTAAAAACATATCAAATAACATTTGGCTATAGTATATGAAATGTAAGAAAAAAAACATTTGACTACATTATGAAAATTGTAGCAAATAATATTTGACTATGTTTTAAAAAATATAGCGAATAATATGTAACTACGAAGACAAAGATGTCGCCAAAAACTATTAACTGTGTTTTATTTTGACGCCAAATTTTTTCTGCTAACATTCAATTTTTAGCTATATTTTTTAAATGTTTTAGTTACAAAAATTTTTCGTAGCTACTACTTTTTGGCTACGTTTTTTAAACTATCAGCTATAGTTTTCATTTACGGGGATGACAATAGTTTGTACGGCGAAATAGAAACATCATAAATAACTATAGGCGATGTTTTTTAAGTATTTAGCTACATTATTTTGCAGCCAATAACCTACTTCCAAAAAACATATTTTTATTTCCCTTGCAATTTAATTTTTTTAATTGCCTAATTTATTCCGAATGTAAGAACCACGTTCTTTATATTCATTCTAAATTAGTTCCATATAATATTTTCTCGTGCACGTTATGCTTACGTTTGAATTAAATAATGATAAAATGTTAAATGTTTTGAAGTTTTTTTTTAAGGGAAAAGATTCAAAATTATACAGTGCGTCAAGAAAGACATGTTCTCGATAAATTCTCTAAAAGGATCATGTGATACCTTATAGGAGGTGTGACAAAATAATTAACCCCGATATTAAAATGACCCGCATATTTGACAAGTCAGTCGGTACATCTGTTGCTCTCTCGATAGATGTGTCGATGAACAACAGTCTAGTTCTGATTGAATAATTCATTGATGCCTCGAACTAGAAAGTTGAGAGATCGGGTCCGGTGAACCGGAGAAGAGAGGACATCGATCACTGCTATGAAATCTACCTCAAGCTCGATCCGGCGGTATCCCAAATTCCATGCAAGGGTTAACTCGGTGTAGACGCCCTAGAGTTTCGTAATGAATGGAGTGCACAAGTCAAGGTGTTGAGTAAATCCACTTGCGATAGCTACGGCCAAGATTCGCTTGCACGCACTATCTGTATTTAATCGGATCTAATCTGTGGGAGGTTTGTTTCACTTATTAAATCGCTCCAGTCGAGTATAAGGTCCTGAATTTGAATTTGATCGTGTCAAACTACTGACTGATGTAAAGCACCTTAATAAGATAAAATAGGAAAAATGGGTGAAGATGAAATTCAAAAGTGCAAACAAATTAGGAACATTGTCGGAGAGTTTCTTAATAGAAGACTTGTTCCTCCACTTTTTGCTTAGGCATAGGTCAGAGTACTTGGCATTATGAATTTATTAACACTGACAAAAGCTAAATTCGTACATTTAAATGGAAAGTCAGGTTGACTTTTTCTCATAAACAACTTGAGCAATTACCTTTGACATAAAGCATAACAACGGCCGACGAGGATCAGTCCAGCAATTTCCCATTGGAGGCAATTGTTAACATTTATGGATATTAAATAAAATAAATCATTTGAGTTGGTTTAATGTTTTCAAGAATTTTAAAAACATTAAAAAACAAACAAAAATACATAGACCTATTTATCTAATTTTCTAATAAAATAATATTTTTAAAGATATGAGATTTAATTAGAATATTAAACAGCTGTTATTTCAATTATTTAAATAATATTCTTAGAAAACTAACACGATAGGATAAAATGAATAACTTAATTAGAACAAGTGAAGATTTTAGCACAAAATTATTGATTATAAATTTAAAAACATGATTTAAGATTAGGTCTAGTAATTTTGAAATAAAATGATTCAAAAACAAAATTTTAATATTAAACAGTTAAAATGCCTTATATTACACTCATTTAGTTTAGTTTATTTTGACAAGAAAAAATAAGTATATAATATAATGAGGAATTATAAGCTAAGGTCATAAGACTGGAGAAGAAGTAACTGAGTCTTGACGGCTTACTTTATCATTGACACCAAAAATAGTTTGAGTGAATAAAACATTTTACTTAAATTTCTCTCATTTTATCAAAAAAGTAGATTTAATTATTTGGAATGTACGTACTCTATTGGACAATAGTGTTCCTAATAACTAAGTTCTTTCGTGATCAAAAGTAATATATTATATATATATATATATATAAAGTAGTAATAAATTACTAATACTGAAAGTGAAAACATGATAATCTACTGATATTAATTTGATTTGAATTTTAGGGCCAAGTCAAATATTGGAGTTTTTATATTTTTAAAACAAACTGATTTTTTATTTATCAAAACCCTTAATTTGTTGGGAATAAACAACTTGATTCTTTGTATTCACCCTTCCAAGTCCCCCCGGTAGTTGTCAAATATTCTTTCTCCAGTGTTGTTAAATATATATTATTTATAGAAGACGGTGTAATTGTCGGAACAAGCATTACATTAGGTTCATTTCTCAAAATATTTGATGAAGACTATGAAAAAGGTAAAAATAAAATATAAAATATAAAATTATAAGGAAATTGTATCATAAAATTCTCTTATCCTCTTCAAGATACTTATCCGGATATCTTTTTTTTTAATATATAAATTACATTATTGATTTGTTTTGTCTTAAGGTGGTAAGAAATCAATGCATGTGAAACAACGCGCAGTTGACTCTGACTTTATTTACGCATTAGCATGCAATTTGCTTCTCGTCCATATATGATTGAGAAGACAAAAGGATTCCAACTCATTATCCACTTCATATACTTTTGAATCTTCTCAATCCTTTCACTGACAGCCGACTTTGCTTACTTTGTTTTGGACCTTTTTGACTGATTGATGCCTATATATGCACACACTCGCTTTTACTCTAGACACAAAATCCAGCTCCAACGTTCCTTAGGTGATATATAATTATTCAGGTTCTGGAAGTGTAGCAGTATTAACAACATTAGTTTATTACGATGGACACTAGATGTTGCCACCAACCAATAGTTTTTAGCTTGCTTTTGCTTGCCATGTTCTCCACCTTGGTGTATGGCCAAGGCACTCGTGTAGGGTTTTATTTAACCACATGCCCTAGGGTTGAAACCATTGTTAAAGCTACAGTCCAGTCTCATTTCAGGTCTGATCCTACCGTTGCACCTGGTTTGCTCAGGATGCACTTCCACGATTGCTTTGTGAATGGCTGTGATGCTTCTATTCTCATTGATGGCTCCAACACTGAGAAAACGGCCCCACCAAATCTTTTGCTTCGAGGATGTGACGTGATTAACGATGCCAAGTCCCAACTCGAAGCCGCTTGCCCTGGGGTCGTCTCATGTGCTGATATTCTAGCCCTTGCTGCTCGCGATTCTGTAGTTCTGGTATACATATATACATATATATAGATTCGTTTAAGTTATACATAACAACCATTAATTCTACTTCCACTTAAGTTATCAACTATGAAAGCTTTAACAATGTAACGAATTTGCAGACAATGGGACCAAGTTGGCCTGTGCCCACGGGACGAAGAGATGGCAGAGTTTCATTGGCATCTGACACTGTCAATCTTCCAGGCTTCACCGATTCTGTCGATGTTCAAAAGCAAAAGTTTTCAGCATTGGGACTAAACACACAAGACCTTGTTACCCTTGTTGGTATGCTTCATTTGGATATGGAGTAGTTCGTCGTATTTACATATGAATTTATGTAACTTTTAAGTTCGATATTCTTGTTTACTTATTAATATCGTTTTCTTCCCTTGAAAACAGGAGGGCACACGATAGGAACTTCAGCTTGCCAGTTTTTCAGGTACAGATTGTACAACTTTACAACAACGGGAAATGGCGTAGATTCATCAATCGAACCTGCATTCGTCTCTCAGCTACAGACACTTTGCCCACAAAACGGTGATGGATCGAGGCGTGTTGCACTAGATACGGGTAGTGCCAACAGGTTCGATTCAAATTTCTTCTCCAATTTGAGGGGAGGCAGAGGAATACTGGAGTCGGATCAAAAGCTATGGACTGATCCTTCCACAAGAAACTTTGTACAACGTTTCCTAGGTATCAGAGGATTGGCTGGATTGACCTTTAACGTGGAATTTGGAAGGTCCATGGTGAAGATGAGCAATATCGGTGTCAAAACTGGAACTGACGGTGAAATCCGTAGAGTGTGCTCTGCTATAAATTGAAGCATGCTAGGATCAAGATGCAGTTTCATAAGTGGTGATATTAATTAACTTTCTTAATTACTTTTACTAATAGTTGTTGTAATGAAGTCAAACAAAAAGACTTGATAAGAGGAAAACACTATTTGGACCAAAAATTTGTACTCCAGTGAAATGTTAATTCAAAATAAATTTTGTTTCCTATGCCATGGAAAAATAACTAGGAGATATCTTTTTTCCCTTGGTTGTCTAGATTAATATTTAATAAAGGGAATAGTATAAAACAACTAAACTCAATAGAATGAGTACTTAACTGATTGATGATTTGAAATTATCTACACAAGCATCTATATGTTCGGGAAAAATCATCCAATCAGGAGGAGAATGATTTGGGCTTGAGCCCTTGACGAAATTCCTTCACCTGCTACTTAATTCCCGCGTCATGGTCAGGGCCGATCCTGAGATTTTATAGGCCCGGGGTAAAAAAAAAAAAGGGCCTTAATTTTAATTAAAAAATAAATTAAAATTTTTTTTAAAATAAATTATGCTGTAAATTTTTTATAAAAAAAAGTGGGCCCTGGGCAGGGGCCCAGCTAGCCCCTGCCCAGGGCCGGGGCTGGTCATGGCCTTGCACTATGATCCCTGGCAACAACTATATATCTATCTTGAAAACACTGCCAGTTTCACATCTCTTTTTCCACTAGTGGCTGAGAGAAAGCGAGCAGCAGCTTGTATAGGTTGAAGCTACGAAGCTTACCTTATTATTAGAGAGCCATTGCGGGTTAGCCTAGCTAGCTAACTTGTTTTTTTTTTCTCAGCCGGCTGCTATGTTAGTTGAAGCGCGCCTCCATAAGTGGAAATTTCTAAAGAAAAACAAAAAGAACAAGTGCTTTGTATAGAAGAATTAAGCATCTATAACTCAAAATCATAACATTTTAGACAAAGTATATATTTCCTTATGTTATAAACTAAACTTTATTTAATACATACTTCTAGATTACGAGTTGTATTTGACTTACTCAAGTCAAATTATCTTTGAACTCCTTTGGACAACTTCATTGAGGTTAGCATTATAGTCAATTATTTCCACTCTACTTTCCTATAAATATGATCGTTTGGTCATTACATATGTATTGTATAGAATAAAAAAAAAGTGAGTGAAAAAGAAAAGTTATGTAATGTGCGGAAGAATTGTAAGATTCGAGTTGTACAATGAGAAGTTTAAATAGAGTATGTATTTTATTAAACAAGTTTATTTCTAGGCAATCTAATTGTCAACACGTTATATATGTATGGCCCTCAACTACACTTTTGTTATCTTCTAGAAGTAGTCCCCACCCAATAATACCGTTTTCTGAAGCACCAATGATTAGTAGAGTTATTACGGTGGTGGAGGAGAGCGAAAAACTCATCTCTTTTGAGTTTTGAAGAGGCCGGGATTATTGTTACGAATTAAGGTACTTGGAAATATTTTATTGAAGAGGGAGTGAGCAAATCCAATACGGATGAAAATTTAGTGGAGGAGGGGATGGATATGTTAAGAATAAGGAAATAATTCTCAAAATGACGTAGCTGAATTGAAATAGAAAAAGTATTATTTGTAAAGTCGAGAATTCTATATTGTTATTAAAGTTATTCTATATTGAATTCAGAGAAACAAAGTAATACAGAAGACAAGATATATAAATTTTGAAGTTTTGTAAAATGCTGGCATTATCTATAGATGGTTCTCATTATAAAATATAACTTTTTAGGTTTATCATAATCATACTTGTTAAAATTATTTAACATTTAAGGGGATAGCCATAGCCTACTTAACTGTCGTATTATGTTTAAATTATTTTATTCTTTTTATTTTTTCAAAATGTTTTGCAGTTATCTTTTAATCTATTTTGTTGAGTTAAAGCATAAAATTGACTGATTATTTTCATATTTACCTTTATAAAGTTTGTTAATCTAATTACGCATTCTCATTCCTAAAGTTTTGATAATTACAAAACATTGAGCTACAAATAACTTTCATTTAAGTATGATAGGGACATGAATTTATGAGAAGCTAGTTTAAGCATTATGTCGTCCATTTGAAGGAAGATCAAGTTTAATCCTTGAATTTTATGCAGGAATTGAGACTATAATGTGATTTAACTTATTTAAAAAGAGTTTCGAGAGGATTGTGAGAATACTCAAAGAATTTTGAAAGGCAATCATATTTAGGAACAAATTAAAAAGTACCAAATTAAGTAAGCATTGAAGAGCGCATGAAAGATTGAAGAATATCTTTCTGAAGAGCATTATTATTATATTATGTCAACCGATTAGAAAAGCAACTCTCCCAATGAATAGTAATTCAATCTACCATTCATTTTTTAGGGTACAAATGGTCATATTTTGCTCTATATGCAAATGATTGATCCTAAACACCTAGAAATTTAGAGAACAAATTTAAGGAACTTCGCTATTAAAGATCATAAGTGTTATAAAATAATCAAAATTGTGTAAACATTGAGTTATAATGAATTTACAATTCACGAGTGAGCTTGAAAAGTGGGTGTAGGTCAAAGAGAACTGAACCACTATAAACTATAAGTATTTTTTTTCTTCTCTTTTCTCTTTAGTTATTGTAAAACTCTTGTGACAGTAATATCGTATGCGTTACATAAAACTTCTCTTACTTCATTATATTAGCTTAACACCCAAATTAAATTGCAAGGTTATTGACTCTAAAAAAGTCTTCTATTCAAATGATCATGCTATTATTGAAAATTTTCTTTTGTTGAGACGTATCTTATTTTCTTCTATTCAAATGATCATGCTATTATATCTACATAAATTAGTATGTATAATATAGGACTATGAATATTACACTATTGTATCGGCTTTAACGTTATGCCATGGAAGAGGACAGAATGGCAAACGTTTAATGGAGAAAAGACTAAGCATCTCATAAAACCTAGTTGTTATTGATCAGCACATATACCAACATTACAAAGAAAAATACAAAAAGAAGACAATGAAAAGTTTTTTTTTTCTTTTAGAAGAAGACAACGAAACGGTGCTAGATGATTAGTGCTAAGTTGAAAATTTTAGCATTCGACTTAGTTCTTGTGAAGTCAAAAGGATTGCATGGAACCAATGACGATGTATTAAATACAAAAAATTAATTTAAAGAGAGAAATTCTTCTTCTTTTATTTGCTTACCTTATAAATAAAGGTAAAATTTCTTGTTAATTAAAGAACTCTTAAAACATGTTTTGAAACGAACATATAAAGGATCTTGATTTTCATCATAGTTTAAGAATATTCTAAAACTAATTATGAGATGCTTTAATTTGCTAGAGTTAATAAGTTGTGGTATGTAATTATAGAGAGGGTCACCACCAAAAATTTGAAAGATGAAAACAATACTAAATGTATGGAAAATTAATTTTATTTTTCATCAACTACTTGAGATGGACCATGATTTTTTGTAAGTGTTGACTTCACTTGCTTAAATTTATCAGAATTCATATCAATATTTATTAAGAACTTGTGATAGAACTAACAAAAAATTTGTTGTTAAAATTACAAAAATCTTAAATATCATTACTAATATAGTTTTTATTCTCAATTTCTTAAAAAATAAAAATTATCTTTCTTAAAATTAAATAACATATAAATATATATAACAAAATAACACAGCATATTGTATATATGAAATCTCTCAATTAAAAAAGAAAAATATAAAAAATATAGATTTGTTTCTAACTAGCTTATTCTTTCAATAATCAAGTTAGAACTAAGCTATCATCCTCCCAAGTTCCTCTCGAGCTTGGTCCTCTACTCATGGATGACCTAACTTCCCCTGCCCCTTCCTTCAATTATCTCCCTTCCCCCTTTTCCTTGTACTTGACCCTTAATATCACCTTACTATTCTCTTTTCATTCCTTTTTCCTTAAACTTCTCTCGACCTTTACTTTTCTAACCATTTTTAGTTCTATAAAACCTCCATAATCTTAGTCTTTTGCATCTTTCTTTCTATCACAGGACTCTTATCTATTTAGATTATCCCACCTAAAGCTTTTTCATTAGTAGTAATTTCTTTTCAGTCTTTTCTTTTTGTCACTTTTGAAACATTTCTTTTCTTATCATGTTTGAAATTGATACCCCCAACCCTTAAAGTCTAGTTTCCTTTTATTTCCCCTATCTAACAAGTTTCCTCCATCTACACCTTTCACTAACCTCCCATTTTCATCTGATTCTCAAATGAGAGAAGAAACCATAATTGAGCGAGAGAACAGTTGTGGGAGACTTGTGAGTTTGTAGAGGTTTTGTTAACTGGAGACAACTTGATATTGTTTTAATTTTGCAACTAAAGATGGAGCGAGCAAATTCCTTAAGGTAGGAGCATGACACAATCAAAGCATTCCACTATTCCTCTAATTGTATAATCTACGTACCAACTTTGATCATATCAAACATGACAATATTCCCTTATGGATAAACCTATATAAAGCCCCCTTAAGGATTAGTCTACCAAATTATTATTTGTTATCAATCTATGTAAGAAAAATAAGTGTGTATGTGTGAAAGGATGATATTAGGAAGGGAATTAGTTGTGTGTGACTGCATTTAAATGTTGAACTAGAGAAAAAATTGCCTGGTACTATAACCACTACAAGAATAAAAGCCAATATGCGATGTTTTTAAAAAGTCGCAGAATTTCCAAAAACATCGCAGATAACCTTTTGCGACGTTTCAAAAAACGTCACAAAAAACATTGCGGATTGTGGTGTAGGCAAAACCTATCTGCGACGTTTTAAGGAAAATGTCGCGGTATGTATAAGCATTACGCGACGTTTATGAAAACGTCACGAAAAAATACGCCTTTCTGTGACGTTAAAATAAAATGTCGCGGAATCATTAATATTTCGTGACGTTTTATTTTAACGTCGTGGAAAGAAAGTTTTCGCGACAGTTAAAAAACGTCGCAGAAAGAATGTTTCTATGACGTTTTTCAACACGTTGCAGAAATTAACTTTCCGCGATTATTTAATAAACGTCGCGGAATATTAATGATTCCGTGACGTTCAAAAAACATCGTGGAATCTTTAATATTCCGCGACGTTTTGTTTTAACGTCGCAGAAAGTCCATGAATCTGCGATATTTAGAAACGTCACGGAAAGAGAAAAAACGTCGCATAATTCCGTTATTTTTTTTTTAAAAATAAATTTAATTTAATTTTGTAATTTTTCAAATTTAATTTATTTAATAACTATTTGATATTATTATTTAGTATTGAATTTTATTTATTTATATCATTAATTTTAA
>JANQBM010000005.1:16206224-16220747 GCA_025594535.1 Erythroxylum domingense | reverse complement strand
CTTGGTCATCCCCTTCTTATATTTGCACATAGGACATAATTACATGTACTATTTGTGTGTTCAACATTGTATGGTCACTATGCTACTCAATAGATAATCACTCCAAGGCATGTAGTACACATAGGAATACTATGTACACATAACCCTTATATATGTGTCACTAATACCATGTAAGGGGCCCTAGGGTATTTATCTGTACCCACATATGAGGTACAAGGGTATGTGAAGATTGTAATGGCCAAGAGATGTATAACTTACATAAATGGTATATGTAAGTTATACCATTTATAACTTACATTGTCTTACTAATATTGGAGCATTACACTAGATTGTACTTATCATTAATAGTGTACATATGCTATGAAAGATATAATACACTTGATACTAGACATATGTCACTACACATATATACCATAAGTGGGAATGTCATCTGTGTAATACAGGGTGATGTACATTTAGGCCATAATTATGTGACAAACATTTAGTGATTACACATAAGTATACGATACATACCCTATAGTATATAACACATTTAATGAATTGTATATGTGTGCCCACAACCACATAATATCCATACTATGCCACAGGATTAGTGTAATAGTTGATGGTATAATAGGTATCCATGGTTTAGTACCTGTTATATAACACATGGGTATACATAAGTGGTTGTCCATAATAAACACATATTATTATGCCCTGGGTATTATGGCTAATACATTGGCACCAAATACTATAGAATGTATGACAATTAAATTTGATGGTATGGTTAATTAGGGTACCCATGTCATAGATATAATTATACCCATGTCATAGACTACATAATTATGTAAGTGTATATCCTAATATGTGTGCATAACTATGGTATACTAATTGTGTGCTAGGCTATATGGGTGGACCTTTGAGATATTGCCATGATATTGTTATATGAATAATACTTACAGATTGTACATATACCATCTTTAAGTATTATACTTCAGTCCATATATGACAAGCCTATATGGGTGGTATATGAACATTGCCATAGTTATTATGTAACATATACCATGATTATAGATACATATTACATCTAACCCATGTCACCCATTATATGGCTATATAACACCATGGAATATTATACATCATTAGTATGGACATAAGGTCACAACAGTACATTATATCCCTGCCAGGTTGTGATATTGTATCTAGACATAGCCCACTCAGTTTTGGTGGGATAGCACATGCCCATAGACTATTATGTTCCATTTAAAATACATAACAGTGTGTGGTATGAAGCATATTACATCTCATATCATAGATAATTAATGGGCAATACCACAAATGTATGACTATAATATGTATGAACTAGTAGGTATACCTCATTTGGGGCAATATTACCATACTGATATGGTAATATTACCCCAAATGATAGGGGAAGTAGACCCTTATACATGTGTCACTAATACCCTAGGGTAGTGGCCCTAGGGTATTTATCTGTACCCACATATGAGGTACAAAGGATTTGTGAAGAATGTAAGGGCCAAGAGTAATGATTAGGGGTATTGAGATACACACATATGGCCAGATAATACACATATGATGTATTTAGATGATATGGCTATATATAGAGTGCACATTAGAATGTAACATACCAATGGATTTAGGGTAACCCTATAGTATTGAGGGTTGCCCTATGGTAAATACACCATAAATCATAGCATAGTATATTATACTATACATTGATACAAAGTGATAAGTCATATACTAGTGACTAGCATTACAAGTAAGGTAGTTATAGGACATTATACACACTGTATGCAGAGGATATGACATAGTATGCTCAAAGGTCATTAATATGCTCAAAGACCATTAAGGGTGAGGCCATGTAGATACTATCCAATTATGTGAGTTTTAATTAGATAGTATCTACATGGTCACTATAGGGTATGGTTATACATATACTATAGGGTATGGTGATCAATTTATATGGCCTAACAGTTATAGATACAACTTATGTGTTTAACTATTAATATGATACTATCCATGATGTACATCAATCGAGAAGGTTGAAATTTATAGGTATAATGGTACCATACATGTATAGGAGTAATTGTATCATATCGTACAACAACCAATAATGGTAACATATATATACACTTAGGTATACAACCATATGTATATATACCTAACATTTATAGGTATGTACAATATCATGGCAATATCTCAAAGGTACCCAATATTATCTGACATAACATACCTATACCACAGTTGTTGGTATGCTTGCAATGTAGTATTATAATATGGTGCCATACACAATATGACTATATTAGTACATAATTATATATGCAATTATATATTGAAAGTGGTATAGTCAGATGTATATGAACATCTTATTATATAATGTAATGGATATGGCTATACTTATGAGTGGTAAGTATAATTGCCATATATGGCCATACTAAATAAACCATTTAGTATACTAACATATGGTACATCACTATATATTTGCTATGGGGATATAATAGGGTATTTATGTATACTTGTGTACCAAATACATAGTCTTATGCTGTGCATGTCTTACTTATCTACAACACTACTGGATCTTATGGCTATAACATACATATATATATGGCATATGGAGTGACAATATACTAACTACCATGTAATTAGGTGCATGGTAACCACCTAATTAAGGACCAAAATGTACTAAGTCATTATATCTTACACTTGGTATGAATTATACATTTCTAAAACCCATATATATAGTATATACCTTACCTGACATAGTAATTGTACATTATATCTGTAAAATGTGATATGTCCACTATCAATTATAATATTATACCATCATAACTATCAATATGTATATGTAAACACTAACATATGAAAATGGGTAAAGTGCATTAAGTATAGGTTCTTTACTATATCCAAAATACTGTATATCCATACCAGATGGTTTGGTATGGATACTATACCCATACTAACAACAATGCTAAATATTATAAAGTATGATATAGGGTCATGCATACCCAAGTTTATTTATACAATTGTTGCATGAATAACCTAATGTGGTATATGATAGGGTATAATATAATACCACCTAACACTAATGTAAAGTACAAGGGTATACACACTAGTTACTGAGCCCATGAGAAATATTATTACATAGTATCAACCATGTGGCCATGGTTGATACTATGCAATAATATTTGTCATAATGATACAAATATACCTAATATTTTAGGTATTAGGTACCATATTACTCTAGAGCATATAACATTGCCACATAAGTCACCGTCAATCACATGTACTATGTGCTTAGGAACATAGTTAACTACCCTAGGGCCACTACCCTATACACTTGTAATCACATGTAGTAACTATAATACATATACTGTGAGTCAATACTAATATAGTATAAATTTGGGTGGTACTTTATGGTTCATAATGGACCTTATATCATAGAGTTACGTACCCTTTCCATAAATTCTTGTACCACACTTGACCTGTATGTAGGTTCTGGAATTAATATATGCATGTTAACAAGGGGTATTGTACAACCATTTAATGCCATTATGGTATATGTTTCCATAATATATCATCATGATGTACAAAGGTATGTACCCATGTCATATAAGCGAAGCCCCTTGTATATATGTAAATGTATATACCCAGGGTATCCTATATCTATGTCATATAAGCGAAGCCCCTTGTATATATGTAAATGTATATACCCAGGGTATCCTATATCTATGATGGCATAGATATAAAGGATATAAGAACAACCAGATATGTAGCTAATCTCTCAATAAAACATGGCAAGTTATCTTCAACAGCCATATCTATGGATACCTCCTAAGACTGTTCCACATGTATATATAATGCTGGTGTTATATGGCCAGGCATAATAATATTAACAGAGGTGTACATATATGTCATAACCTAAGTACTAATATGCTTTTCCAGTGTTTGGATCTAGGTAGATAGGACCTTATATACATATATTAATATCTGTACACCTTTGTACCCTGGAAGTTTACAGCATCCATATATCAAACATAATTATTCCTATCCTATTATATAGTCACACCTTAATAGGATACAAACATAAATGATAATCATTATCATATGTAACACACATGCCATATTGTGCCATTGTCTTAGGGTAAGTACTGTTATTAAACTATGTCTGCATATATACTACATCCACCAGTTGGTATATGTAATATATAGTCACATATTATGCATATTGTTGTATAATAGACTTATAATATTATCTGAGAGTACATATAATGGTACTACATGTACTCACATATAATTATAGTACATGGTATACCGTATCCTTTCCAAGTATCATAAATTATAGATAGTACACTTGTAAGTCACCTATTATCAGGTACATAGTATTATCTGTAAGTCATCTAACCCATAGCATATGTAATATATACATTTGGTTGTAGGTACATGTACAATTTGATATAGGCTGTAACATATTAATAACTGGTTTAACATTAATGATAACTCTGTATATTATACCAATCTAGAGT
Source organism: Erythroxylum domingense (assembly GCA_025594535.1). Lineage (NCBI taxonomy): Eukaryota > Viridiplantae > Streptophyta > Magnoliopsida > Malpighiales > Erythroxylaceae > Erythroxylum > Erythroxylum domingense. The sequence continues at coordinate 16,216,224 of JANQBM010000005.1, read as the reverse complement.
GTGATACTCACTCTCTTAGTTAACATTATCGTGGCTATGTTAACAATGTATACATCATCCTATATACATGTATACCAATATAACATCCATCCAAGGGCAGGATATGAGATATGGGTGTGTACCAGTATATGCCACATTAATAACAAATATATGCAATGCCTAGTACATTGTATAATTATCCATATTATGTAATGGGTTTGGTGTATAATGTTATATATATGATTATTCTATATATTATACCAATCTAGAGTGTGATACCCACTCTCTTAGTTAACATTACCATGGCTAGGTTAACGATGTATACATCATCCTATATATATGTATACCCATATAACATCTATCTAAGGGTGTGATATGAAATATGGGTGTGTACCATGTATATGCCACATTAATAATAAATATATGCAATACCTAGAACATAGTAGAATTAATAGTGCAAGCGAGTGCACTCCAAGTTATAACCCATTAACTCCCACTAATATGGAATGTAATACATAGGCACAAGGAAACTGTAATACGGTAACTATACATTGTATATTCACTATATCTTACTAACATACTGAATGGTATGACTACAAGGATGTCATATCTAATTAAGGTTAGATATATAACCTCTATTAGTGCTAGTATACTGTTTACATACTACATTTCCACTAACCATATATGACGTTATACATGTACATATCTGCTGATGGTACATGTAGTTATATCATCCCATACCATAGTCCAGCAATAGGTAAAATATGTATAATATGGTATGCCTAATATAATGGAATAGTGGATGGCTAGTGTAACAAATGTATAATGCTAGTATGTATCCAAACTGGGCTACATACACATGGGTGCAAATAGTTAGGAAGGGGTAGAGTATCCAAATAATCAGATACATATGGATATATATATATATATATATATGTTACCCTCGTGCGTAACATAGTGCATCACACTTATGCATTATGTAACATGTATGATAGTATAAGTCTATAATACTACAGATGGCTATTGAGGTATATATGCATATATGTATACTATAAGTGCCAATTATATGTTATAAATATTATATAGTTACTGGTAGTGTGCACACATTGACTGGCACTACAATCAGCTAGCATATATGTACCGTAGTGATAATATTACCAGTTACATAACAGTGATATGGGTACCCATTGAACCATATATTCTATAACCACCGGTGTTCACAGTTTGATACCTTCAGGTATCCATAGTTTGATATCTTTAGGTATCCACATTTTGATATCTTCAGATATCCACAGCTTGATATCTTCAGATATCCACAGTCCCCAAACAACCCCACATCAATATAATCCATCCACTATGTATTATGTTATGGCCAACACTGTCATGACCCAGTACTACGTCGGGCCCATGACAACCGCCTCATACTCAGGCTAAGGACATTAACGATGTCCTTAATCTGACTATGCAAGGGTAACATAATGTCTTTCCCTTTTTATTTTATTTAAAAAAATTTGGGCAGCATAACGACTGTATTTTAAAAATCCCAAAACCTGCAAACAACTTTAAACACACTTCTATATTCACACCAAAAATTTTACCACAATTGCAGGACTTTAAAGTCCACTCAAAGCAACCTCAACAACAGTATCAAAGTTCATACATTAGGTCTTTTATAATGATAAAACAGTCAAAAGTAAAATTTGTAAAATTGCAAAGCAAATTTACATAACCAACCCAAAGAATACAGTTCATGAGCCACTATGTGACCAAAGTACAAAAGAGAGACTAATGACTACCTGCGTGCAGTAATGTCCTGAAAACGTCAAAAGACCGCGCAATCCTCACAGAGTTTCAAGCTCACTATATTAACCTGCATGGTTAGAAAGCAGAGGGGGGGGTGAGTACATTATGTACTCAGTGAGGAGAAAAAACACACATACCACATATAGAACTCGATACACACCTAGATGGTATAAATAACCTATAAAGTGAATATACATCACATAAAATCACATAGGCCTAGCCTATGACTCATCGTATACTAGTTACCAACCATATAGGCCTAGCCTATTAATCACTCATCCGGTGAACATAGGTTCTAGTTCCAGTACACAAAAGCATAAAAATATAAGATGTATAATTTAAATCTCGTCAAAAAGAAAATAATCAGGATAAGCCAAACACAATCATGTGTGTCAACACTAGTCAGCCAAACTAGCGCGTACACCCACCGCTCCTCAGTGTTGGCTCGACTTTATCCGTGGTGAGTTCATAATACAGTCAACAAGAGCATCATGACCATAGGTGATGACCTCGTTAGTGTCCAGACCCTAAGTGTGGAGTCACCCTCGAGTCCCATAGAAAGGTGTCGACACGGGTACTTGACTTTTATGTACTAGTATCAAGGGTACGAGGGTTGCTAAATCAGTTGTGCCCAGCACACGATTGGCCAATCTTTTCCTCACCAATCATCAAAAAATCATATACAAACATTGAATACTAAGATCAAGTAAGGCACCATGCCTTTATTTATTGGTCCAACTGATAAAATGGAACTGTGCCAAGGCTCTAAGCTAAAAGAGAATACATGCATACAATATATATGACTCGGTTATGCATATGAAAATTTCCAAAACATTATCTCATGAAATAAAAGTCAATTTTTGTGGTTCAAATGCATAGTTGTTCAAAACAATGTCATTTCATAAATACATAAAAGTATTAGTATCCATTTGAGATTCAATTAGACTAAGCATTACCTAGGTTCAAAATTCACATACAAGTCATCATAAATGTCTTAGGGTGATCTAATCCCATATGACAAATATGATTTCTCCAACTTACCTCAAAAGAAGGTATACACTATCTTAACTTCAGTAATCCTCGGTACGAGCTCCTTGATTCATAGCTCCCTAGCCTTTATACATAAAAAGACATACGATGAAAATTTACTACTTAAACATAAAATTCATAATTATACACCATCATATAAGTGTATAAAACATAATACCACTCCCTTTAAGCTATAGAACTCAACCATTAAATTTCTCACATGGTTACTTCCTTACTATTCAGATTAGCTTTGCTTTTGCATTTTCTAAGGCATTTAATTCTTTTAATCCAATACTTACTCATTTCAAAACATAATTAAGCTCATCTGTATCCAAGAACATTAGGCCATTTCTCATCAATCCAAGCATCAATTCAAGTTCACTCTAAATACACATGAAAGTGTTTTCCAATACATTTTATCAAACACTTAATGTGCATGACTTTTAAGTCACATTTTCAAGACCTTATCATAATAATTCATGCTAATATCATGTCATATAGTAACACTTCCAATCAATGACACCTTCCACCACTCCATTCAAACCAATTCCCTTCCTTTAAAGTAAATTTATCAATTACAAACTTCGTTACATTAATCCACTTCTTTTCCATCATTTCGACTGTACCTTAACCAACATACATCTTCTTCATTCTTCATCATCAATTCATATTATACATGTATAATTTCCATCATAGAATTCATTTAAATTATTAATTCCAAAAGATATTCAAAAATTTACAAACTTTTACTAAAGAGGGCATTTTCAGTTTTAACTTAAAGAACCCTCTCTACACATTTCATTCCCCTAAATCATGATTCATGCATATTCAAGCATGAGAGCAATATATCTTAACACCAAACTCAAAATCCTAATGTAGAGAGAGACGAGACAAATTTTACCTATACTTCCTTTGGTGATATCTTCAAATCCTTTGAGAATTTCTCAAATGTAATGATATATTTGAGTTCCTTGACCCCAAATTAGCTTATAACACCTTGGTTTGAGTTGAAAAATCAAAAAGAAGGCTAAATTTTGGTGATGTACAAAATCTTCTTCTGCTCTTCCTCTCTTCTCCTTTCTTCTTCTTTCTTTTAAGTAAAAGAATATGTTTTTAAGTCTAAAATGAAGTGCACGGCCACACATATGAAGAGTCTAGAATTTTGACTCTTATTTGACCAAAATATGTTAAAATTATCCTTTTACCCTTAGTTTATATGAAATTACCATAATACCCTCCAAACTTTTCCTAAATTTGCAATTAAGCCCAAAATTTAAGAATAACCAAAACTTTTAGTTTCATTTTGGTCCTCAGACTTTCAAAAATTATAATTAAGCCCCTTCACTTTATAAAATTACAAATTGGTCCTCTAAGAATTAAAAAATTACAATTAGGTCCTTATGTACATTAACTTTTCCAACTAAGCTTTCTAAGTGTCCAATAAGTCTATAAATCATGTCTAATCACCTTTAAGGCATTAGAACACATTTAATTCATCCAGCATGGTCGTACCCATCCAATGGACTCAATTTTACACACTTAAAAGCTTACATGTCAGAAATCTCCAAGATTGCGCATTCCAATGAACTCTAAATTCATTTAAGGGTATATAACATTTTATATCATTGGCATACACACCAAAAGGATTCAAATACATCTTTGAACTCATATGCAATCATGTATATGTCAATTTACAGTAGTATCTCCTAATACAGAGCAACGCAAAAAAGGCTCAGAAAGTCCGGTGTTACAACTACACCATGTAAGATATGGTATTTAGTGGGCATAGGATATTGGGGTATTCCAATATAGCTGCACATGTAGGTACCATATCACATACATAGCTATTGGTAGCCATCAACCAATGGCTACATTTTCATATATACCAATGTCAGATACCATGGGCACCTATGGTATGACAATTTTTATCTGTTAGTACATTAATGGGTATATCTGGTTATCAATATGTTACACAGGTACCGTACTGGCATATGTTAATAAAATCCCTATACATATATACATATAAGAACCTGGACTATACATTGCACTATGGCTAGGGTAATGCCATTAGAGTTATCAATACAAATACATTGGGATAAAATGCATAACTATAGCCCATCATATAGTATCTTGTTCATCTGCATGTATACCTATTTTAGTTATGTAAACATATGCATTACTTGTGTGATTCAATGTGGATAGTAAACAAGTGTGTACATTTAGGCCCATGGTAAAAAACAACCATACTACTTTTAGCATGTGCTACAATACAAAAATATCAATTGTTCCCATATGAGATGGTAGTAGCACCATACCTTGCATAGGATACCACTATATGCTCCGTGTAATATCGTGGTATCCCACTATATAGTACACAAGCAGGTTATTAAATTATATTGTACATCCAATGGGTATGATACATGTATAGTATTGACTTACATATAAGACATATACCTACACACTATGATACCCTATACACATAAGTGACATATACATGAAGACAAGTGTATTAGTAGAAGAGCTTCTCAACCATGTGGTAGTACTAGTAAGCACTAGGATTGATACCACATTTGTATATAAGATACCTGTCAATGTGTTAGGTATGAATTGATTGTGCTTTGACCATACCTTGTGTATAAGCCCCAATAACATAGTATCACATACACTATTACTAAATATACTAATATGGTGCACATTAGGTGGTATACACTCTTTATGTAACAATTGAATTATATTATACCCTTACATTATGGCACCAAATACCATACAATATGTCTTATGATATGACATATCCACAGGTGATGTAGGTATATATGTATGATTTAAGATACAGTCAAAACTAAATCCATTATACATGTTTGCAATATGGATGCATATACTTATTACACATGATTACATAAATGGTAACCATGTATGTTATGTGCATTTCCCTTAACATGAGTTAATGACTAACTAGTATATTGTAAATGGTCACATATACATTGTTTGGTTGTCACATGGGGTGTAGATGGTGTACATTCTGGTTAACATGTTGTATTGTCATTTAGAATACTCTTAGATATATACATCACCTCTATATAAACCATACATTGACAAATTGTATACAACTGAATGGGCCATAAAGACTATTAGTTCGATTATAGCCTTAACCCATGTTGTGATAGGTTACATAGTGTGTACCACTACTTGTACTAACAAGTGTACTATATATTGTCAACTATACCTCCTGGATGGCAGTGTTTATGAGGTATATAGCCATATCCATAGTTTATTTGCGAATAATAACTATATATAGGCTAATAATAGTGGCACATAGTTATGGACATATATAATAGCTCCAATTATAGGAATACTGCCATATAAGGATAACCAAATGTATCAAATAATAAACATCTTTAGTACATTATTTGTATATATGATGCATACCGTTCCCATAACGTGGTAATTTTATAACATTGTATAAACTATTCCAATAACATATATCAATTACTAATGCGTCATGATATGTGTTATATATACTCGAAGTGATACAACATGCATACATATTGCTGAGGTTCTTAAATAAGGGTAATTCTGATATCATTCACTATAGGATACATTAGTAATTATAGTTGGTAACTATTATAGGGTAAAGAACAGGGGTATTTATCGGGTATTCGTATAATTTATGTCATATACATGAATATGGGGTGTATAACCCATATTTAACCCTATTACTAGATATGGTGCAAACCTACACCCCATTATACTATATATGGATATAGAATCCTATATAGGATATGCAATGATATATATATATATATGTGTGTGTGTGTATGTGTGTGTGTGTGTATATATATCTTGCTTGTTTTCTCTTTTATCTCTAGTTGATGTACATATGAAGTGAATTTGGCACCTTATATAGGTATATAATAATCTTGGTTGAATTATGTATCTCATATTACCATTACATAGGAGCAACAGTATCCCTAACACACGGACTCCAGTCCCATAATTATGGTATGTTATATCACCATACCATACCCATGTTATACCAACCCTAGAATGGAGTGGTATGTATCTAATGTGCCATCACATACATCCTTGTCACATATACAATGTCATGTACTAGGGCCTACTATCACATGGTTAACCAAACCAATTATGGCAGTATCTATACAAGTGGACTTGTGCACCAATACAAATGTAAAAGGATGTAAGTACTATAGGGACACATGGGATGGGTGCATGGCATATTTATCTTATTATTTTTGTTGAAGTATACAAAATAGACCTTGGGTTTTAGGAATGACACCCTTATATAGGAGTATAATGTTATGGTCATATAGTTGGGTATACCTATAATACATGTGTAGATATATACTAGTTCATTGGAGTAACATATAATACATACTTATGCCTTGGCATATACACGCCGTTTATGTCTAGATTAATTCATATGAAATGCATACATCTCCAGCTATACAAGGTTTCGATCCAGTATGGTTTTCACTTATATATACACACATCATGTCAGTCATATACCATAACATGTATCAGCCATAATACCCAGTATTATTTGTGTTGTTTACATATATACATACCTAATAACTGATGGTACTATCAGTATCTAATGGTAGCTATACAATTAATGGATACTTGTGTCCTACAACTCTTTTAGGAGTTATAGGACCCATGCAATTTGTATATATCCAAAGGTATGTACAGTGTATAGGAGTATATATACTCCTATACTCCTAGCACACTTATATTATACTATAATACTATAGGGTATAACACTTATATATCTCTGGTATACAATTTGTAAGATATGTATGAGTGGTATAGACACACATGTATGTGCATGGAGTAATCTATGTGTGATGTACATAATTAGTATACATCCACCTAATACTTATTATTAATTGGGTATATGTAAACTCTTGTATATGTGTGGTAACATACCTATACACATACAATGCCCACTAATATTAGTATAACTATCTATGTGTGGGATGCACATAGAGAACTATATTGCCCAATCACAAGGTGTATTCAACTAATGGGCCTTATATAAATAACACCATAACATATAGGGTATACAATATAGGGGTAATGACTATATTGTATATTAGCTCTATATACTGTTAGTATGTTGGATAGCTTTACTATACTATACATGAGTGGTTATGTAATACTGGCACAATATGTGTATACTAATTGCACACTAATTCCCGAAAATTGTACTGGCCTGACTATTACATAAGTTCCCTAGTGTAATAATGTTATACCACATATAGGATTATTTATACACATTGGTCCTATATGTGGCATATGGTAAGTCACCTAGGGACATGAGTGTACGTTACTCCAAGTGTAACAACTAATCTCATATGAGTGTTATATCAACACAGTACCATGGTATATCTACTTATATAAATGTTATATGCCATAAATTTAACATTACACATGTTATGCTATATGTACCATAACATGTGTCATAATTGTTAGGGTATCAAGGTATGGTCTTGTATATTATCATGTGTAACTATACACTGATAATATCCATGGATGCTTATCTTTCACACATAATGTATAGAATAGTTATATCTATATGCAGACATATGTATTGATGGGTAAAGTATATATAAAGGGTGACAGCATGTAATGTACCAATAGGGTATAATATATAGTATTGTAGGGTACATACACAATGTCCCTATTACCACTATACCCATTTAAATAGATATATGTATGTGTATAACCTCACAATGTAACTATCAAGTGGACATTTGACTCATGGGTATACCATAGTCAACACATCTAACATATAACCTCATACCATAATATTTTGGATCTTATTAGTTGCAAGCCATAGGGTATCTAGCACTAACTAGTGAATCTGGCATGAGTACACTTTAGCTATCACCTCTAAGTATGATTATAGGTGTTATTATTGTACACAACGGTTTGTACACATGTACACAACGAATGATTTCAATTAAAGGATATAATTAAGGTAAGTGCCATAATGTAAGGGTATAATATTAGTTACATGGTATCTAATATTAAGGTAGGACATATGGAACCAATAGTATAATCACACCCCATATTGGTGGGATTAATACATGGCATACCTGGGTATTGCATAACGTGGTACTCATGTACCCTAACCATAATATACAGGTGCCTAATGTATATTATGGCTAGGGATATATTGTACCTTATGATACACGATACCTTATGATACACGAGTACCTTAAGTATGTCTTATAATGTATCCACACTATACTAATATATTTAAATGGTGTTATTACCATACGCACATGGGTGTGAAACATGGAATGGACCATGTAGGGCGTGATATAATGTACCATCCGCATAGATGGTATGTACTATCTGACTCAATGTTGGATCACCTATGGCTCAGGTATTCATAATACACAGTTGAATGGACGATACTACACAATAAAAGTATAACCGAAACTACACAACATATACGAATTTACCTCTTTGATGAGGATTGATATTTGTTTTTCAGATTTGTAGATGTTGCAGTGCACGAATGTCCTCTACCGGTATTCACACGAGGATGAACGATCCAGGCAGTAGCTAATGTGTGGTAGCACATTCCAAAACACTTTTTGGAATGCCGCATAATTTTTCTCTCAAAAAATCAACAGCTGGTGGCTAGGTTTTTTCGTCTATATACTAATAAGACATAGGTTCTCTATTTATAGAGAAATCCTAATCTTTATTCCTATTAGGATTAAGAATATCATAAACAATATACATCCATATTTAAAATAATATCTCATAATATATTATTCATAAGTCAAAATGTCAGTACAAAAGTCACATATGACCCCGCACACTACTAACAATCTCCCACTTGCACTAGCCCCAATTGGTCAAATATCTATAACCCATGGACCTCGTATGACTCTCATACTTAGGCATTGGAAGAGGCTTAGTAAGTGCATCGGCAATGTTGTCATTTGTACCCACTTTGCATATCTTCACGTCTCCTCTCTCAATGATCTCTCTAATAAGATGGAAATGTCTAAGTATGTGTTTGGACCTATGATGTGAGTTTGATTCCTTAGCCTGTGCTATAGCCCCGTTATTATCATAATAAAGGTCTATAGGACTTGCAATACTAGGAACAACTCGAAGCTCAGTGATGAACTTCCTGATCTATACAGCTTCC
>JANQBM010000005.1:16005208-16018128 GCA_025594535.1 Erythroxylum domingense | reverse complement strand
AGTTAAAGAGTGGAAAAGAACACCAATATCTAGCTACCTGACCATTATTAGGCACCTTCTATTGGGACCACTTGTTTAGAAAATGGTCCCAACTCCCAATAGAAGGTGCCTAATAATGGTCAGAACTGCATTAAAAGGTATGGGCATCGAAGGTGTGGTCTGTCAAAAAATGAGCCATAGACGTAGATATTAAGGACCTCAAAGCGCTGTATGTGGTTGGCTTGTTTTGTCGTATCCACAACATTCTTCGTCAAAAGCTAAGCATAAATTTAATCTTGGTAGGGTTTCCTGATCGAACACCCATCAACCACCTCCCTCTTTCCTCCAATTACGAATGATTTCTATTCATTATGAGCATTCACGCATCAATTGTCCAAGAAGTTGACGCAAATGTATGCACATTTTCGCTATCCTCTCTTCCAATCCAGTTTCAATCTTCAGTAAGTGGTCCAGCGTTACGAACGTATCATATACCAAATGAATTCCTGGTCTAAAGTTATGACTGCTACATTATGCATCATGCTTTAATTAAGGCGATATTTACCTAGACGGCCACGTGAGGGTCTACCTTTTTCTATGTTCACGAGTTGTTTCCTCTCCTGGGATAAAAGTTACATGGTGTCTCTGATTGAATTTTTGCTTTTTCTGTTAATTAAGGCGGTCTCTTCTAGATAAACTGGAAAACTATTGTTACTTGTATTCACATGTACTGTGAACAAAGAAATTTATTAAAAGGGCTTATCCATATGCTTTATATTGCTAATAGCTTGGCTAGATAAAAGAGAGAGTGATGCATTCTTATTAAATCTCTAACAAAAACAATCGCCCAACACTCACCAGATCTGCAGCAGATGTACGTGATCTGCGAAGTTTTTCAGTAGTTGAAAAGTCTTAATGCATACAATCAGACAACGAAAATCACTGCCATACGTTTCTAGGGATAACCAAGTAATTTTAGTCTAATTATAAAATAGAAAAGAAAGAAAGTCAAAAGGAAAGTTTGAAGAGAACAAACAATACCGTTTATTCTCGTCTAATGTCTAATTTAAATTGTTAAGGAGTGAAAGGAGAAAATATACTAGGTAGAAGTTTTTCTTTTTCCATTTTCATGTGTTGTTATTATAAAATTAGAATGAGATCTGATCCTGACTACATCAGAATAATTACGAAAATTTTTTATATTTTAATTTCTTGAAAATCAAAATTACTTTAATTCTATAAAATGATTCATGCATAAATCATAATAAAGCATGAACGGTAATTGTACCTTATTCCGAAGCTTGAACATATTCTTTTCATACCTGTCGAATCGTTTCCGAAACCGATCCATCTCAACTGTCGTAACCTATAAGTGTCCAGCCTTTAATAATATCTATATAACAAGCTGAGATAACTATATAACTCTTACAAAGAGGGTTAACTAAGAAGTGATAGATTCATAGAGCTTAAGTCTATTTATAATAGGTTTTGGACATTTCACTAATTTAATTGAAATTTAATTCTAATTTCAATTAAACTTCAATTAGAATTATAAATAATTTAATTAAATACAAATTACGTTCAAATAAGATCCAATATCTCATGTTGATCATTATTTATTAAATATCTCATATTTAACAATAAAGTTGCTCAAACTTTACAATCAAATTCAATTTGATTAAAATATCTTTGCTCTCTTCAATTTATTCTTTATGTGAGACCCATTAAGTTTTCAAATATGTTGACAATGATTATAAATTATAAATATAATTCATAATTAGAATTAGAAAAATTAAAAATCTTATTAATTTGTCTTTAATTCTCCAATTAAATAATTTATAATCATAGATCAATATTGATATCTAGCAACGCATGATGACCACCCAAATATTTAGAAATGTCAAAGTGATTTTGACTAATCTTTCCATGTATGATTTTTTCGTATAATTCATTCATTTCATCATACATTGTTCTGATTAAACATAGAGTATGGAATTAATGTCTACTTCATTTTATGTCCAATCATATTAGTTCTCTGTCATTAAATATTGATTCAATTAATGACATTTGTAAACTATTCACAAAAATGGTCATTCTTCCTTGGTTAGGATTTCTTGAATCAATACTAATCGAGGATAATGAAACATTCTCCCAAATTACTTTTAGGTGATGAATCTTATCTTGATCACACAACTACCTTCATATAATTCATGTTATATCCAATGACTATCGATTGAATAACTCATGATTAAATAGGTCATTAGTAGTATCAAAACATAACAATCTTTGTACAAGGTAACTTTGGAGACCTTAAGTTAAAGGATCATTTATACAATCATCATAGTAAGAATTTCATAGACATACAAATAATATTTTAAATAGATTTCTCATATCGGGTCAATTTAATGAACCTATTCTATATCAATCACATACACGTTTGTTTAAGCATCTTCATACTTTAGCCTTTGAGATTGACTACTTCCTTCATAAAGAAAAAAAATATAATGTTTGCTTGTCTTTTTACGTTCTATTAACGTCCAATATTAATAAAACATTAACTAAAAACAATTTAGGGATAATACATAAATGAAATATTAATCTCATTATAATTTCATTTGCAATGTATAATTATCCCATGGACTTTATCATATACATCTAAACATATACAAGATAAATAATTTCTTTAAATTATTTTTTCACTAAACTACAACTAATCAATTGGTTGTAGGGCATAAAGTAATAATCTCCAACTTGTATTAAGCCAATCATTTAAGTATCTCATACCATATCATCATATGATGATTATGCTACTGTTGGGACAGTGGCTTAATGAGAGAATTTGACAAGATTCTATATAGTGAGCACTTACTTAAATCTTACAACTTCGATCTTAATTATCATCATAATTAAGAAAATTAGCCATCATTGAATCTTTGATGAGACCTTAGCTTCTTTTGTATGCCCAGTGGCTTTAATATTCTACAGTACATTACTGTCTTGAACAATGCAAGAAATTATATCAAGTTCACTTAAGAACTTATTGATCCAATTAATGATTTACAATAAATGACAAATGTATTATGGGTTTAATTAGTAATCATTGCTACATTGGAACATTTCCAATCTTGAATGATATTGTTCTTAATTAAAATAATCCAGGATTTACTTCTAAAGTAATATTCTTATCACCTTGAACTTAAATATCAACTCATACATATAATAATAGATATCTTTAATACTTCATACGTATCAAACATTTCAAATACTAAACACCTTTAGTATATTATCTATATACTTGTACTTAAAATAGGTGAATAACTTCCAATCTATCTCTATAGATCCAATTCGCAAAATTAAGTTGTTACTTTTTCAATCCAACAAGAGTTGTTCTTAGACAATTTTGCTTTTCAACAATTGAAAATTAGAATTATTATTCTCTATAAGTAATATGTCTCTACATATTCCCACTGAAGAGGACAATTGTACTCCCACTAATGTTATTGTAGACATGATAAATTCACAATTATCTACAAAACAAACTCTTTGAATTCATTATGAAAGTGAATCTTTAAATACCTCGTAGCCTTTCAACTATACATTAAATATATCAATAAAGACAATAGTTCCAATTGGATATATTGTCATGAGATTTAAACCTTTCAAATTTCATCTTGTATTGTCATGAGATTTGAACCTTTCAAATTTCATCTTACTCTTACTATTTATCTTGAGAAGTATTCTACTATAAGTATACATTGAATCAAACAATTTGTTTAATGGATCTGGAAGATTATATCCAATCTTTTAGATATTTCATAACCTTTTATTATCCATTTTAGTTCTAAACTTAATAGATAATGTATGCTTTAACCAAGCATCACATTCTTAAATCATTAACTTTTGACTCTTTTAAAGATTTCATATCTAACATGCAATGTTGCTAATTGATTCAATTGGAAGTATTGAAGGTAAGTCAGTATACTAGGCATGGGTATAGGAAAAATTGCTATTGCATTATAAAATATCTTATATTGTATTTTTCCTCCTTATATAAATCCATACTCTTATGAATTTAGTTGCAAAGGTATTCACCAGAGAATCTCATTCCTTATAGATAATTAAAAATTTAAAACCCACAAGAACAATCTCATCAAAGTGCTTTAGCATTCTCAATGCTTAATTTCTACTTAGATTTAAACAATTTAAACTTTTCAAAATTTTAAATCAACCTTTCATTTAATACATATGACTATGTCACATAAAGTCCTTATTAATATAATAAAATATAAGTATTATCCTTCTGTGAATTGTTATTTCAACTCATACATCACATATATAAATTTAATTATTCAATATCATCATCATCCTTTCATCAAAAATTGATTTGGTTATTCTTCAAGTTAACAAGTTTCACAAGTTTTATACGATTCATAATCAAAAGAATACACATATTCTAGCATGTCTCGTTATGTTAATTTAAGCAATATGGCATAAAAGGATAGTCGTGGTTATCTAACTTTTATTCTTCCCATTTATGTTAAACATAAGTCTCCTTTGATGGATACATACAAACTATTTGTATAAGATTGGATTGACTACTTTTACTTAACAATGTTTCTTATAATGCTTTGAAAATTATAAAAATGTTGAATCTATATTCAGTATCAAATACTCATAAGCATGAACTAGAAATACATATGATCTCTATTATATCTTGTATAGGTAATAAAAAAATGACACGTTGTCGTCAAAGTTTATGAAACATTAGTTAACTCAAAATGTCAATACATTTTTGTCTTCTATATAATTTTGACATATCTCTAAAACTTTTTCATCGAATCCTCAATAGGGATTATAGCGAAATTGCATAATAGGCATACAATTTTTCTTTTTTAACTTTGAGAATTTTTCTCAAACATAATCCTATGTCCAAGATATATGGTTCACTGACTCTTAGTATCAACTACACTAAACAAGGTAAATTCCACGTATAACAAAATATAAATGTAAAAAAATAAGTAATTAATTACATTCCATGACTACCAAATGAGATTAGGACTGTAATCATAATTTTGGTTACTTTCATTGTTTTATTCAAAACAATAGCCCTCATTACTATTTGGAAAGATTACTCTAATCTTTATAATAAGCTAGGATTTCATTCAAATATAGTTGATCATGAGTTTGTTCAACAAATCAACTAAACTTAAATTAGGTAGATAACAACTTCATCAAACATATCTCATGTGACTCCTAGATCCATTATGTGACAACTCTTGCCAAATTATATCTTATATGTTATTGCTAACCGTGCCTCTAAATTCATATGATCATAAGTTTGCTCATCCAAGTCGCAGAAATTTAGTTAAGTAGAACCTACTTTCATAAGACTAAATATGTTCAGATTAAAGTAGCCTTGAGTTTGTTCAACAAGCCTAACAATAAACAGAACTTTGATTTATTCTTATAACAATGGAAGGCAACAATTACGTTCTCGACGTGTAAATAATATTTTAATGATGGATTTAATTTTGTTCATCTCATCAAATACAAAATTGCATGTAAAATATCACACATATAAAATATACAATTTAACATGCATCCAATATACATATAGATATATCAAACATAAATAAAGTATGCAACTTATGCACTTATAATCAAATTACATATATAAAACATTAAACTTCGTTTGATTCTACTTATTGATCTTCATAATCTAAAAAAATATTTCTAACTCCTTGAAAAAATTAAATCTGATTGAACTCATAGATTCCTAAATGAACTAATTTCCTATTCCAAAGAGAAATTTAATTTGAGTTGAAAATAATTTTCAAATGCAATTAAAAACTATTTCCAGTTATCTTGACTCCTTTTTAAAAATATAATTGAAATTTTTTTTCAATAAATTATGCTTGCACTTATTATAATTAAAAAAACTCTTTAAGTAACACGTTCTAATCTAATTAGAAAATTATTTCTAATCCAATTAGAAATTACTATTCTAATCTCATTAGAAAGTACCTTTCCTTAATTAGAAAACTATTTTCTAATATCAAAGGAAACTACTTCCAAAATTAAACAAAACATTTTTAAATTTAATTAAGAATGTTCTTTATATTATTTATTTAGAGATAGATTTCTTAATTAATTAGAAATCTTTATTTAATAAGTTAAAAAACTATTTTCAAAATATTAAAGAAATCTCATTTTTTAATTAATAAATCAAAACATTTTTCAAAATTTAATCAAGAAAAACACTTTTTATAAAAAAATCAAGAAACTTATTATTCATAAATAAAGAATCAATTTTTAAATAAATTGAATAATAATTCTGTAAATCAATAAAATTATAAATTTAATTTATCTCTATCATATTGAAATAAATAAATTTAATTAAGAAACATCTTTCTTAATTATTTAAGAAACATTTTTCTTAATTTTAAGGAGCCTAATTGATTAATTTCAATTTAATTTAAACTAATTAATTGTAATTTTAGAAAGTACTTTTCTAAAATTTATTTGGAATCAATATACTTATTAATCTTAATCATATTAAGAAAAATAGTTACTTTAATTTTAGAATTGGTTCAATAATTAATTTAATTTAATAATTTAACTTTTTGAAAAATTAAACTAAATTTCTAGGTATTTCTAATAAATTAACCCTTTGAAAATAATTTTCAAAAAATTAGAAAACACTTTTCTAAATTTATTTTGGAATTGGTTCGATAATTAATTTAATTTAATAATTCAACTCTTTAAAAATTAAACTAAATTTCTAAGTATTTTTAATAAATTATCCCTTTGAAAATAATTTGCAAATAATTAGAAAACACTTTTCTAAATTTATTAGGGATTTAAATATACTTTAATAAAAATAAGATTTAAAAAAAACAAATAGGACACGCACGCGCTAGACACCCACCACATTCACGCAAAACGTTGGTTGGTGAGTGCTTTGCACTCGCTGCACACATCTCTAGTTTGTCTCTTTTCCTGCACACACCCAACGTTTTCCAGAAACCTAGTTTATGGATTTTTTCCGCCGTCACTCTTTTGGTTTTTCTCCTCGCTATCATCACTTATCGCTTGTTGTCGAGCCTCCACACGTTACAGTTGCTCCAACCAGTCATCGATAATGCAACACTTGTGCCACAGCAAGCAGCTCCAAACCTAGCTGCCAGTGTCAACGTATGTTCTTCTTTGGCACCGTCGCAACTCCCTTGTGTCACCATGGAACATTCGCCAACGTCGAGGATAACTTTATGACTCAGACTGAAACAAAAATGTAGCGAATGAAAATGTATTTGGCTCATCAAGCCTTGATTGTTATGTTCAATATATACATATTACAATTATTAACTTGCCAAGAATAAATGAAATCATATCCTTATAAACTTGTAGATGTTACAACAGATACCTACTAAAGTGAGATTATATTTGACTGAATTTAAAAATGACTATAATTGAGGTTGCTAGCTATCAACTTTCCTTAATACCCTCCTGCAAACTAATGGGAGGAATAACCATCAGTTTGTTCTTTAAGGTCAAGAACTGTTGTTTAGACAAGGGCTTGGTTAAGACATCTGCAAGTTGATCAGCAGTTGGAATGTAAGACACCTGAAGATTTTTATTTCGAACTTAGCAAAATGAAAATCAAGTTCAAGATGTTTGGACCGAGAATGGAATATTGGATTAGCTGCTAAATATGTTGCTGACAAATTATCACACCAGATTTTTGGTATGGCAATAAGGGGCTGCTGGAGTTCATGAAGAAGGCATTGAAGCCAATAAACCTCTGATGCTGCTGATGCTAAGGCACGATACTCAGAATCAGTGCTGGAACGAGCCATAGTTTTTTGTTTCTTCGAACACCATGAGATGAGATTTTTTCCATGAAACACAGCATATGCTGAGGTACTTTTTCTGTCTAGTCTGTCACTGCCCCAATCTGTGTCAGAGAAAGCAAGGAGGCATGGAGACTATGAAGACTGGAGAAGGAGACCATGGTCCATTGTTCCTCTTAAGTATCGAAGTATTCGTTTCACCGCTTGCCAATGGTTGACTGAAGGGGAATGCATGAATCGTGCTGTCTTATTGGCTGTCATGGTAATGTCAGGCCTGGTGAGTGTTAAATATTGTAGGGAACCCACTAATTGCCAAAACAGTGAAGGATTGTCAATGTTGTTGGAAGAATCATTGGCTAATATTGCTTGTGGAGAAGATGGTGTAGAAACAGGAGTGGCCTCATGCATTTTTACTCTTCTTAGAAGATCCAAAATATATTTTGATTGAGAGAGTTTAAGTCCATTTTGCAGCCAAGTGACCTCCATGCCTAAGAAATATGTTAGGGGTCCCAAATCTTTAAGTGCAACTACTGACCCAAGTTGTTTAATGATACCTTGAACAAGATTGGTGGTGGACACTTTCAAAATTGGATCATCAACATATACAAGACAGTAAGCAGTATTTTTTTCAGAGGAATAAATGAAGAGAGAGCTATCAGTTTTGGATCCTTTGAAGCCAATTTTTTGTAGAGCTTGCGAAAGAAAAAAATCCCATGGGGCTTGTTTAAGCCGTATAAGGACTTCTTTAATGAACATACACAATGTGACTTAGTACGATCCAAGAAACCTAGAGGTTGCTTTATGTAAATTGGCTCTTCAAAAGTTCCATACAAGAATGCATTTGATACATCTAGTTGACGGATAGGCCAGTTAGAGTGTACTGCAATGGATAAAATGAGGCAAACTATTGCAGGTTTGATGACCGGGCTAAAGGTCTCAACATAATCAACTCCGGGTCATTGGTGAAAGCCTTTAGCCACAAGTCTCACCTTGTAGCGATCAATGGATCCATCAGGTTTGGTCTTGATACGATAAATCCATTTGCATCCAATCACATTTGTGGCTTGTGTTCTTGGTACTAAGTCCCAAGTTCCATTAGCCATTAAGGAATCTATTTCCTCTGACATTGCTTGCCGCCAAACTTGTTGTTTTGCTGCCTCTTGATACGTGGATGGTGTGGTGAGAGTGGTGGTATCAATATAATGAGCTTTCAGTTTTAGGTTGCCTGTTTTGGATCTAGTAACCATTGGGTGGTTGTTTTGAGTATCAGTTCTAGTGTTTGAGTAGGATGTAAGGTCAACTCTAAGTTTCGTGGATGGAGATGGGTCATTTATTGTGGTATTGGTGAATGGGACTATTTCAAATTTGGGTAGTTGTGATGAATCTTGTGAGAATTGCAGCTGTGAAGGTGGGGTGGTGTTTGGTGTTGGTTTAGGGGATAAGGTTGTAATAGGTACTCCAAGTGAGAAAATTGATTATGGTGGTGAACCGAGAATTGAAGATTGCCCATCACTTTCTTTGAATGGAAATACCTGTTCATCAAATATGACATGGTGTGAGTAAAAAATTTTATTGGTGGATAAAGACAAACATTTGTAACCCTTGTGAAGAAGACTATAACCAAGAAACACACACTTTGTAGAACGAGGTTCAAGTTTATTTTTTGTATAAGGATGAAGCTATGGATATCAGCAACAACCAAAAACACGAAGAAATTGATATTCCGGGTTGCATTGAAAAATTATTTAATAAGGAGATTTGTGATTGAGCTTGGAAGTGGGTAGGCGATTTATTGTATAGACAGCAGTAGCAAAGGCATGATCCCAATATTTTGGTGGTATTGATGAATGGTATAGATAGGCATGACCTGTTTCAGTGATGTGTTGGTGTTTTCGTTCAGCACAACCATTTTGTTCGGGTGTATATGGGCAAGAGCTTCGTTGTATAATTGTATTTGCAGCTAAATAATTTTGTAGTGCTTGTTATTCTCCTCCCCAATTAGACTGAAATTGTTTGATGGATTTATAAAAAAAAAATTCAACTAAAGCCCAGAATTTAAAAAAACAACTGAAGACTTCAGACTTATGGTGAAGAAAGTAAAGCCATGTGTATTTGGTGTAGTGATAAAAAAAAGAACATAGTATAAATAACCATCAGAAGAAGCAATGGGAGCAGGGCCTCATAAATCATAACAGATCAGTTCTAATGGTTCTTTGGCATGAAAATTAGAATTTGAAAAAGGCAGTTTGTGGGATTTGCATAATTTGGTCTTAATATACCAGGTGGTGTATTATGGGTTTAGAGAATTATTAATTTCTTTAGGGGGAGGTGTTTTGGAGCCATCAATGTGATGAATCAGTTACTACCCACAAAGGAGTGGAATCATTTGCGTTCTCCAGAGGAGATAAATGGTAGAGGTGAGTTTGATTGTTATTTGACTATGAACTGAAGGAAGAGTGAGAGGCATTAGAGAGACAGAGGAAGAAGAGTTTGATGAATTGGTGGCCATGGTGAGAGAAAGAAAAAAATTAGTTTTTAAACCTTGATTTGCAGCTCTGATACCATGAAACAAAAGTGCAGCAAATGAAAATATATTTGGCTCATTAAGCCCTTGATTGCTATGTTCAATATATACAGATTACAATTATTAACTTGCCAAGAATAAATGAAATCATATCCCTATAAACTTGTAGACGTTACAACAGATGCATACTAAAGTGGGATTATATTTGACTGAATTTTAAAATGACTATAATTGAGCTTGCTAGCTATCAACTTTCCTTAATACAGACGAGCCTCTTAGCTTCCTCTCGATTCCAACAGCGCTTCATGCCTTATTTGCTTTTTCATTCAATATACAACCCCAGCAATTTAGGAGCGTTTTTATTTCATATCTAGTATGAAGTCAGAGGGTACATTATATAGAAAAGAAAAGAAGAATAGACAAAAAAGCTAAAACGATACTGTAAAATCCCGTTCCCATATTAAGAGTTAGAGTCGGGAATACCGTAAATGAGAAATAAAATTGAGAGATTAGAAAATGCATTTCGTGATCATGCCTTATATGATATGCACATACACGTGAATATTGAATTTTTTTACACATGAAAATATTTGTACATGCATTCATTGACGAATTTCAGGTATAATTGATTTATAAATGTGATTATATGAGACATTGTGAATTAATTGTATTGAAAATTGATTTTTTAGAGTATAAGCACTTATTTAGAATTTTTGGTGAAAATTAGAAATTTCCTAAATTTTTAAGGGTAATTTTTTGGACAAGGAAAAATGCTAAGTGACAGAACAATTGATGAATAGTGATAAAAACAAATATCAAATGGTAGTACAATTTTTGAAAAATGATATTGGGATTAAATGACAATAGTCATTGAAATTTGGGAGACAATTAGACTGGAAATTGGAGACAAATGAACAGGTTAATAAAGAGGACCCACTAGAAACTATAGGATGGTGACATGTGGCAAGTGACAAGTGTCACTTGCCATGCCACACACCCATCCACAAATTTTTTTCAAGTGCAAGACACCTTTAGTTGTCTTGCATTTGGTTCAACAATGTTTTCTCTCTACATTTGTTCTTCATTTTCTTCATTCTTCTTCTCCACCATCCATGACACTCTCTTCTCTTCAAACCATCAATGTTGAGCTTTTTCATTTTTCTTCACCTTGCCACTCCGTATAGTTGTGCCTTCACTTTGTTGATAAAACCCAACCTTTCCTCCCCAAAATGGTGATCAGCGAATGGTGCTTGGAGAGCTAGGGTTTCATGGTGATTGAAGAAGATTTGGGTAAATCAAATAAGTATAAGCATCCTTCTTTTCTTGTTTTTTTTGGATGAAGCATATTTAGTGATAATTAGAGTTAAAAACGAAGTTGAATATGAATAGGAAGTTGTTGATAAATGGTATATGAAAATGTTTTGATCTTTTTGGTTGATGAATAAGTATAGCTTATGAATTGGTTTGTGAATTATATTGGTTGAAATGAAGTTGAAAATGAAATGGAAGAGATAATCTAGGTATAAGAAGAGTTAGATGTAAATGTTAGAAGTTTGAAAATCTGGAAACTGAAACATTCTGTGTATGCTTCTGTCAAAGTTTGCCACGACCAATTTTCCTTGGTTCACCGCGGCGAACTTGAAAGATTTCATGTGAACTTTTCTGGGTCGTCGCGGCGAACTTTCTAGCACAAAACATTCTTCGGTATGTTAATGATATCTTGATCTGTAGTTATCCAATTGGGATGATTTTTAATCTGGAGTAAACTAGAGACATAGGGCTACAAATCATCTGAAGAAATAAAATTCTGAATATGACAGTAAGAATTTCAAATTCTAGGTGGAAGTTGAGCATAGGGCACTATATCAGAGTAAAAGCAGACCGAAAATATTTGGAGTATAACTTTTACACTACTGAACCAAATTGAAGGATTTTGGTGTCATTAGAAACTTATCAGAAATTCTCAAAAGAAATTGTTCCCAAATTATTTCATTTTTCATTGTCTAAATGATCAAAAATAGTAGACCCGAAAGTCAGTGTTTGGAGAAACATCTAAAATGATTCATTGGGTTATGAAATTAGATTCAAAGTGTTTATTTGAGGTATAAACCCTAAGTACAAATTTTACTTAGGTTAGTGTTGGCATAAGACTGATAATGTGACGAGAATAATAGAAAGATACCTGGGATTGTCATAAACATGCATTGTACATATTCTATATACACACATGTGCATAAATGAATGCTTATAATTGTGCAAAGTTATTAATGTTTGTGTGCAATGTGTGTATTGCATAATTTTGATGTGCAGGATAAATGTACACATCCAGACGTTGGAAGCGAATGCTAATCTGGAGCGTACTGTGAGTAGACCTAGATGGTCTTATTTCATTGTTTGTTTTATGAGAATTTTGGTATTGATTAACTACTGAATGTTTATATGAATGTGATCGATTGTGTTGGTTTCCGAATAGGAGGTCCGATGATTGTTACGCTTGGTTGAGATATTGAAGTGTTGCTTGTATATGAATGAGATGAACTAAGTGTACATAATTTGAGGATAAATGT
>JANQBM010000005.1:15965642-15980897 GCA_025594535.1 Erythroxylum domingense | reverse complement strand
TTAAATTTAATTATATTTATTAATAATTATTAAATTAATTTTATAAATTAAATTAAAATTGTGATTATTATTTATTATCATGATTTTTGGAGACAGAGTACAACTGTATAATATAATAATAGACTATTTTGTAATTTAAAAAAAAAATCAGAGACTTTTTTATGAATTTAAAAATTTACTCGAAACGATACTCAGTATTAACCGATACCGATATAATACTATACTAGAAGTCAACTCAATACTAAATTTAGTGCTATATTCGTAACTTTTTTTTTTTAAAGGTAAAATAACGATATTCGTAACATTCAGTTTACAGTTATCACATTTACTGTTACCTCTTATCTCTTGTTTCCTGGTTTGCATATCTGCAGGTAAGAGTTTTGCTTGAGCCAAGCCAACCCTTTAAGGTACTTCCTCTAGATTATCTAACAACATTAGGATTTATTGCCTCTGCTGTAATTGAGCAACCTTAAACTACTTGTTCTCTATCTCCAAGTGCTGAAAAACAGTCCAATTTTGTAGTTTATTTGCTTGAATTGGTCAGTAGGTCGGCATTTGAAGAGATGCATTTTCTTCTCTTGTCTGGTATTTTACTCGTAGGTAAAAGTGCGAATACATGAGATACCACTCATGGCCGCAACACTGTGTAACCTTGGATTTGGCTTTGGGTCTGGTCTGAAGAAAATTGAGGAGTTCTATGTGAAGCAGAGGCAAGCTTTACTTTTCCTTTGTTTATGCTTTTCAATTTCCTCTCTGTGGTCATTGTTCTGACAAATTGATTTGTGTGCTTATTTTTCTTGTTTGTTCTTTTTACAGATATCCAAATTTCAAGATATTTTATGACTTATTGGCATCATACAGTGTTACTCGCTTGAACTTGAAGTATTACTTAAACTTTAGTCAGTGAGTGCTCAAGGGAGCTGAAAGTTGTTAGACCCGATGGATATTTGAAATACGTGAAGCTTAGTTTCTGAAATTAGATTAGCAGAGCAAAAGTTTTAAGGATTACCTTACCTGTCTCCGTCAATAATATTTGGTCCAAATTTAAACCAGTGTCGATGTTGCTTCTGTGATATCCAGGAACTGCCGCAAATGTCTGGTTTAACCTAAGTGATATATTAAGTAGACTAAAGTTTGAACTGTTGCTATGTCTCGTTATTTTACTGGGATCTTCTTCGCGACTCTTATCTAACCTGAGAATAAAAGAAGAGAAAATGAGTTTTTAATTGCTGAACCATTGATCTTTTCCATCAGGTACTATTCTATGGTGCTTCCGAATACATCAAAAAGATCATCCCAGTTCTGTTGTAATGCAGCAACACTTTTCCAGTCAAATCATATAAGCGTGACAGAAATTAAGAAACAGGGCTGGCATTTACAGGTGGTTTCTGACAGTAGAATTAATGATTCTTATGACACCAATGGAGGGACGAAAGCGGATGAGGTTGATAAAGCGACCCTGATATGGAGGGCAATCAAATTGCCAATATACTCTGTTGCTTTGATTCCTCTAACAGTGAGTTCCTTGAAGATTTTGAAGCATGATTTGGCTATAATTCAGGGAGAATGTTATTATTTATTTGGAAAAGGAGTCCTTGTTAGTTGTTATATACGATAATGAACAGGGAGGAGAAAACAAAGATGTTATAGCAGTCTTATATGTTGCTGACTTTAAGAATTCTGGTTATACTTAAAACTTTCTAATGTCGGACAGGTAGGCGGTGCAGCAGCATATTTGCAAACAGGTGTATTTTCAGGTGGGCGCTGTATTATTCTCCTGGCTTCTTCAATTCTTATCATAACCTGGCTCAACTTAAGGTGATTTCAACAGATTTTGAAATATAATGAGAAATTCTCAAGTATTCAGGATTGTCCTGATAAAAATATACATTAGAAACCAAGTTATATTGTTTGTTTTTCTTTCTGTGCTCCAAGTGCAGCAATGATGTTTATGATTTTGATACGGGAGCAGATAAGGGCAAAAAGGAATCTGTTGTAAATTTGGTTGGCAGGTATGTCTTTTGTCTTGTAATTCAAACATTGCATTTATATTAATTTCTATCCTGTGTTATGGGTATGCATAGTAAACTTTGACTCGCTGTTGTCTGCTGTGGCTTTGGGAAGCCGTTCAGGTACCCTTATCAGTGCTTATTTCTCACTTTCTCTGGGCTTCGCGGGGATGACGATGACATCCCTAGCAGCAGGAAACTTGCGGGCTATATTTCTCCTTGCTTGTGCCATTATCTGTGGCTACATATATCAGGTGCAGATAATCTTAAAGATGTGTGCGAGAGATTTAAAGTATTTTCAAAGGACTGAATATACTGTCCTAATTATTGTTCAAGGATGAATTACCCATCTTGACATCTTTTTTGCTCAGTGGGTTGCCACTAGGATCAACAAATTAAAACTCTATTATGTTTGGCGGAAAAATAGTTTCATACTTTCTCTACAAGCTACTATTCTCGTTGTTACACAATTTGCGTAACTTTCCATTTGCTCTATTCTAGTGTCCACCATTCCGGTTAAGTTACCAAGGGTTGGGAGAACCCTTGTGCTTGGCAGCATTTGGCCCATTTGCAACTACAGCTTTTTATTTATTGCTGGGCCGCAGATGGTAGTGTGACATAATCAAATTAGAATTCCAATCTTCACTTTATCTTTCTGTAGCATTACTGAAGATTCATGCGTTTCTGACATCAATCTAGTTGGTTTTGACAGTGGATTAAGCCCTTTGCCACTAACGAGCACAATTCTTTCTGCTTCAATCCTTGTTGGTTTCACCACAGCTCTAATTCTCTTTTGCAGTCACTTTCATCAGGCAATTTTCCTTTTGCTTTCATTTGTCTAACTTCATTTTATGTGAATCCTAGGATGAACACACACTTTATTGCTAGCATGAAAATAACATGAATATGTTGTCCAACCCAGGTAGAAGGAGACAGGGCTGTTGGAAAAGTATCCCCCTTGGTTTGTACATCCATTCTCCTTGATCTAGTTTTGTAGTTGGCACCACTATCTCTTTCCATTTTTATTTTTCTTCATGCAGGTTAGACTTGGGACTGAAAGAGGTTCTGCTGTTGTAAAACTGTCGGTCGTGACACTTTACACGCTCTTGTTTGCATTTGGAATAAGTAGAGCTCTTCCTTACACTTGCGTCGTAAGTCCTTTACTAAATTGATGAAAGTAGTTGCTCCTTTCTAATTCTTAAGTTGAGCTGACACGTTTCCTTGTGAATGATTCTTCCATAGTCATTTAAAATTCACGTTTTGTTGCAGCTTCTATGTGCTATGACCATACCCATGGGAAAGCTGGTTGTCAATTTTGTTCTAGAAAACCATGAGGTAAACTTTAAACTCGTGTATAAACCTTGTGGAAAAAAACCAATGGCCAATGTGGAGCAAAAAGCATGCTGCCTCTGCCATTATGACGAAGAATCCTGATGCAAAAGAAATTAAAATCTGTAACAGAAATAAAAGAGGAAAGATTAGATAACTACAAGTTTTAATCCGGTGGGATGAAGATTAAGAATTGAGTTGACATCAAAGATAAGGGCTGAAATTTAGATTGTGTTAGGATTTCTTATTAGATAGGAAGTAGTAGTAAGTAAAGTATGTTATTCTATTTTAGATATATTATCCTACTTGTTAATTTAGGACATAGATATTTTATTATAATAGTATTTAAATTTGAGAGGAACCCTTTCTTACTAGAATAAAAGTTCTAAAATCTTCTCTATAAATACGTATATATTCAGTCCTTCAATGACAAGTAATCTGAATTTTTTTTACAAACTCGAGTTTTCAACTAAAAAGTGTGATGATTTCTTTTAAGAGTGATTCTTAGATCTTAAAAATGATTTCTAGATTTCTACGTTCTATTCTTTGTGTTCCTCAATAATTCTAATAAACCTAACCTAAATTTTAGTTATCGTAGACCTAACTTTTAGCCATATCAAACCCTAAAATTCTAAGCTAAATTTTCAGCAATCAAACCCTAAAAATTCAATTTTACCAAATCTAAAATTTTAGCATTCCTAATCAAAATTTAGACCTAAAATTTGATATTTTTGGTAGCCTAATATCAATCATATTTCTTAATTTTGTAATTTTTAACTACTAGTTAGTATTTCTTCTATTTATCCTACATTAATTTGGTATCAAAGCTTTGGTTCACAATAACATCACGCAATGGAAGAGTGTATAGAAGAATATTCAGAGACTTAAAGCAAGATGAAATACTTTTGAATCTTGCAAAAAAATGGGGCATCAATGATCCTTGTTCACAAGGTGCTCCAAAAATCAACTTACATGTAACAACTCCTATAAGAAAACATGTTCCACAATTTTTGGAGAGGATAGATAGCGTTGACATACATTCTCTACAAGTCAAAACTTCCACAAGAAAAAAAATATGTAAACCAATAACCTATACTCGATGCTAAGCATGGAGAAACTAGTAATGTTAAGCAAGATGAAGGAACTGATATTGATCAATAATATAAAATGCAAGAAAAATCTTTGTTGGAAAATCAGATACTGATTTAGATTCCTCAATTTTAACAGGCACTACCTTGGAGGAAGTGTCTGTTATGGGTGGTCAAGACACTTCTCCTTTAACTAATGAAATAGAATCTTTAATCCACTTGTAGAAGGAAGTCAAATACTTGATGACATGGACAATTTGACAGTGGGAGACGAAAAAAGCGTTAAAGATGAAAAACATAACTAAGTGGATTCTTTAGCAAGCCCTAAAGTTGGAACAACTGAATAATAAGTAACACTTAAACAGCAAGATGAAATGCCTAAGTAGAGATTGAAACACTTAAACAACAAGCTGAAACTCCTAAACAACAAACAAAACTAATGGACAGTAAGCTAAAACATGGCAGTGGACTGAAAGAATATGATAACAAGCTAATTTATCAAAGCAAGGGGCTAAAAAGATTAACTAGCTATTACTTCGGATTTTGAAACTTGTTAGTTCAAAATTATTCTTTGTATTGTTGATGAAGATTATATTATAGTGGGTGATGAAGAAGAAGTAGATTTGAATAAAGATTTGAAATTAACAAAACATATCAATAAAGGAGAAGTTGTGGGTGCACTTGGAAAGTCAAAATTTAGCGATGATGACAAGTTAGTGAATCTCACTACAAGTAGCAATACCTATTTTTTTATGCCTATGTTATGGAGAAACCATATGGTTTTGTTATGAAACTAGTTACAATAATATTGGTCAAGACTTATGATTTTGTCCACACAGCTAACTATTCTTCAAAGAGGTTGTGCGTCTTTATGGATTATCTTTAACCATCTTCTCTGATCGTGATATGAAGGTTATGAGTTATTTTTGGAGAACTATATAGAAAACATTAAACAATAAGCTCTAATATTTAAGTTCTTTCCATCCCCAAATTGATGGACAAATTGATGTGGTGAATAGAAGCTTGGCGGACTTGTTAAGATGTTTGGTTGGAGACAATGTAAAAAATTGAGATCTAATTCTTCTTATGTTTGAAGTTGCATATAATAGTTCTATAAATAGATTAACTGGTAAGATTCCTTTTGAGATAGTATCGGGAGTTCAAACAAGGAAACCTATTTATTTGGTTTCTTCACCCCAAACAATATAAGTTAGTGTTGAAGCTGAAGGTTTTAGACAACATATAAGAGGCATCTTTGATGAGATACAACAATAGATAATAACTAGCAACTTGTCTTATAAAGAACATGCTGATCAACATCGTCAATTAGTGGAATCTAATGAAGGGAATATGGTGATGGTTATGATTCATCCAAAGTAGTTTTCGAAAGAAAAATATAAGAAAACTTCATTTACAGAGTTGTATATCCTATCATTAAGAAGATAAGTGTTAATGCTTATTTTTTGGAATTACCAAGTGACATGAAAATTAGTCCTACTTTTATTATTATGGATATAACTATTTATCACGAATATGATGATACACAATCGCTTACTACAGCTGTGAAAATTTCAACCTTTCCCTGTCTTAAAGACGTGATAAAGGATGTTCTTAGCAACGTACCCAACATACAAGGCTCTTTGCTTTGCAGAGGTCTGAGGAGAGTCATAATGTACGCAATCTTTCTTTTGTATTTTTACGAAGAGACTGTTTTTATGACTTGAACCTATGACTTTATGGTAACAAAGGAGTAACTTTACATGTTGCTCTAAGGTTGATAAAAGATGTTTTTGATGAACAAATTGTAGTCGCAAGAGATAAATGATATCAATAATTTCTTGTCAAGTAGAAAAGAATGGCCTCTTTTTTTTTTTATATACAATACTTAGATTTTAGAATCTAAATTTCATAAGTTGAACTCAGACTTATATGATAGTATTTTTATCATATTCTACGTTAAGGAATTCAGACTTATATGATTGGTATTTATCACATTCTACATTGAGGATAGCTTTAGATAAACTGAGGAGAATTAATGCAAAAGAACATCAAGTCTATAAAAGAAATAAAAAATGAAAGATTAGTTACCATAATTTTTAATTTGGTGGAATAAGGATTGAGATTTTAGTTGACATCATAGATAAGGGCTGAAATTTATATAATGTTAAGATTCCTTATTAGATAAAAAGTAGCAGTAAGTTAAATACGTTATTTTATTTTAAATATGTTATCCTAATTGTTTGGACTTATATAATTTTATTAGAATATGATTTTAATTTGTTAGGAACCCTTTCCTACTAGAATAAGGGTTTTACAAATTTCTCAGTAAATATGTGAATATTAAACACTTTAATGACAAGCAATATTGAATTTTTCTACAAATTTGAATTTTTAACTAGAAAGTGTGATGCTTTTTTTTAAAAGTGATTTTTAGATCCTGGGAGTGATTCCTAGATTTTTACCCTATACTTTTTGTTTTTCTCAATAAATTTTAGCAAACCTAACCTAAATTTCAACTAAATTTCTAAGTCTAAATTTTCAACAATCAAACCCTAAAAAATATGAAATTTCACTATTCTTAATTGAAATCTAGACCTAAAACTTGATATTCCAGTAGCTTAATATATATTTCTTAATTTTGTAAATTTTTAACAACTTGTTAGTATATCTTCTATTTGCATACATTCAATCCTCTTTTTTGATTAACGTTAAATATTAGCAAAATATACCAAGAGTCAAGAATGAAAGTGGTAGGATTTTTATTTATACAAGTAAGATACAAATTGAATCCTAGCTACAAGCCTACATTATAATGCAACTAGAATAACAGAAAAGTCAATCCAGTTGATTACAACAATATTTGACCACGTCTTGGTATTTGTTCTCATAATAGACCCAA
Source organism: Erythroxylum domingense (assembly GCA_025594535.1). Classification (NCBI taxonomy): domain Eukaryota; kingdom Viridiplantae; phylum Streptophyta; class Magnoliopsida; order Malpighiales; family Erythroxylaceae; genus Erythroxylum; species Erythroxylum domingense. Next base: position 15,973,572 of record JANQBM010000005.1, on the reverse strand, counting down.
ATCTTGTCCTAGTCATGTCTTATGCAATTTTCAAAAACCTCGCAGGATAAAGGGAAGATATTCATGGCCAAGTATTATTGCGTGCGATTGCACACCTTATTTGGAGCCGCATTGGCAGGAGGGCTTGTTGCTGCCAAAATGCTTGGTCAATAATATGATTCAAAGCTCCATGGATTTCTCCGCAAAAATGGAAGCAACAAGACTTACAGAGTTATGAAAATAGATGTTATGGCGGGAATAGTTTCACTTGTCAGTCAAAGAAACTATGTTATCTTATTTATGGTTGTTTCATTTAGTTGCGATGTGATTTGGGAGACAAGAAAATACAACAAAAATTACGATTTTACAAGGGAATGTAGTTGCCTTAGTATTTGAATTACATTTGTACTTCAACATAAAATTCACCTTGTAATTTCATTTCGTTCAATTCAAGCCAAATTGATAAACATCTTAAAAATTGATGACGTGTTAAATAAAAACAAATTAATTACAAAAATTACAAAATGTTAAAATTTGGAAACAACATCAAATCAATGTTATTCAATTGAACTTATTTGAGATTATTACTAATTTACTATTGTCTTTTTTATAAGTGTTTTTGTTAGTAAATTGTTTTTGCCAATCAAGTACTCCATATTAAAAGTATTGTTGTCCCAAATAATCAACTTCATTTCTTTCCTTCTCAATGCTAATCATAATTAATGTTTTTCTTTAATAAAAATAAAGAAATTTAATGCAATACTCTTATATACTTAATCATTTTCATTACTCATATTAAAGCAATCTGTATTTTAAAAAATATTGAAACTTAAATTGCTTGTCTAATAGTTATATTATCTTATTTTAAAAAATGCATATTGAATACTTTTTTCTTCTTATCAAAATAAAGTCGACAAAACAATTGTTTTTATAAATAAACTACTTTTGAAATCTTACGTCTTAAAGGTTCAATTGTAACTTATTTTATTGCCAAAAGTAAAGAGTTCTTTTGTTATTACTACTAAACCATTCTTTTTAATTTACAAATTAGGAGTTATTAATTTTATATATTTATAATAAATTATTCATTTAATCATAATTTTCTTATAAGAACATTGCTTTAATATGAGTAGAGCGTAATTTTTATATTCTAATTTTTATTTGTCAAATTATTATTTTATTAAAAGATAGGAAAAAATGAGACATGCTCTTTTTTACTATTTTAACAAGTTGTAGAGTTTATTTTGTATTCCCAATTACTCGGTGGAATTTGTCTGACTTGATTGGTTTAATTAGAAATTTATATGATTTGATTTAGTTTAAAACAAAGAAACCATTTATTACTCACGCCCTTTCAGCCATAACTAGCATTACCATGTAAAAAATTGAAAAATAATGGAGCTCAAAGAGTTAGAAACTAAAATTACAACTACCTCAAGCATAAGGCAAATATTTCCTTTCAGTTTAGGGATATATGAAGGGATAACTATTTTATGAACAAAAAGAGTTCCATTTCTTACTAATTCCCACATTTATAAATGGATAAATAGCATTTAGGCAAGCAAATTTATAGCTCAGAGCTGCCAAGTACCATATATCATGATTTCTTAATATCTTCCATTCAACATCATATTAAAGTCAGGACTACCTTTAGATAGGCAGGTGGTAGTTTCGTGTTAGACTATTCTTCAAAATAAAAAATAGTATAGAGCATTCCCTGCTTTCTATTACTACCACTAAAGCATAACATTCCTTTATTCAAGGTCTGAAATATTTCCAATTTTTAGCTAGATCATTGTTGCAGATAAGATGGATTATATGAGTGATAAGCTACTCCATAATCAAAAATATGAATTCATTGATTAGGATTTTCCAGAGAATTATAAGGTTCCTTTCTCTTCGTATAGCATACATAATATTCCCAAAACCTATTTTGTATAATAAGAAGTCTCCTTTACATGTATGTCTTCTTTGAATGATCCAGCCAATAACTTCTAACCAATTCATTAAATAATTAGAGAGATTATAAAGTTGTTATATCTTTTGCTAGATAGTTAAGGAGAATAGGCACTAGAAAAATAGGTGGTTGGTGGATTCATCCTATTGCTTATAAAGATTACAACATCTAAATACATTGAAAATTCCCTTTAGCCTATCTAAGGTATTTAACCTCAACTTAATCACTAGCCAAAGGATAAAAGAAACCTTTGGAAGTGACTGTTTAAACCATATAATTTTGTTCTACTTAACCTTTGAGCATTAAGGTCTAGGTAGTTACTTACATGAACTATTTGTGAATTTTCTTGATGCATGATTTAACCAAATGATTTTATCCACCATATAATAGTTGGTGAAGTAGTTTGAGATGTACTCCAAAAGCTTAGATTGTGCTCTTCTAGAAATATTTCAAAGATTTTCTCTTAAAGCCTATTTAACAGTAGCTTTCCTTGGAATTATATCTCTAAGGCTAGAAAGCTCACTAATGCTATATAATAGTCTTAATTATGTTGCTTTGATTAACAAACCAGAAGATGGATGGGCTACTCTAAGGTTGTACTTGATTTCTATTCTAACCTAATCCTTCAACTTAAGAATATAACATTTTTCAAGAAGTGCTAATCTTTGGATTGACACTCCACAAGTTTTCGTTCTACCATCAAGACTTTGTTTGTGATTATAATAGGACTAATACCAAAGTCCTCTTCATCCTTAGGCAAGCAAACATCTATCCATTTGATTTTGGTAGTTAATTTTCTTAAGAGGTCACTAGATCATAAGAAGCATCTCAATACGTTCTCTATATTTTTTATTAGGTTATTAGGGAAAACTAAATTAAAGCACCAATAAATATGCAAGTTATTGAGGATTGAGTCTATTAAATATACTTTTCCTACAAATGAGAGACTTCTATTACACTATTTATTAATTCTCCTTTTGATTCTTTCAATTAGGGGGAGAAGTTTATATAGGTTGGTCTCTTTATAATGATTGGAACACCAAAGTAAATGAAAGGATGCTTCATAACTTTGAGACTTGTTAAGTTGGAGAGACAAGTAGAGATATTTTCAGCTCATGTTTGATATAAGGATCTGAGTCTTTTCTTGTTGATATCCAGAGCAGATAATAAATTGAATATAAAAATAGCTAAAATTAAAACACTCACTGAGCTAGGATCAACCTTAGATAAAAGGGGCGAATCATTAAAAAATATCCACTAAATATTTTTAACTTTTTACACTTATTATGATACTTAAATCGCCTTTCTTGGCTTATAACTTGTCTAACAAACCTAGTGATAACTTCTATGCTCAAGGTAAATAAAATAGGAGAGATTGGATCACCTTACTTTATACCTTTCTCACCTCTGATCAACTTAGTTGTCTCTCCATTCACCAATACACCATTAGATACTAGAATTATGAAAAGCCTAATACAATGAATTAAATTTAAGGGAATGTAAAAGGGCCTTAATAAATGCAAAACGAAATTCCAATTGCTAAAGGCTTTATGGAATAAATATTGATTACATAACTTTTCATAGAGTGTTTTTTTACTGTAGTTTTTAAAAAGCTCTTTTGGTAATATGATAATATCCCTAATTTTCCTTCTTTTGATAAAAAATCCATGTGATATATGGGTGAGATTTTTTGTGGCCACCTTAAGTCTATATATATATATATATGCTATAAGAAACGAGCTTATAATCCTTTAGAGAGCTTAGATTTGGAGTCTTTAGAATAAATCTAGTGAATGTCTTATTAACTTCCGTTAGTATCTTGCCTTGATTAAAGAATACAAGGACTACACCAATAACTATATGCTTGCTGATAGTCCATGTATTTTGGAGAAAAACATACATTGAGTCCATCTAGTCTAAGGGCTTTCTTTAGCTTAAGATCAAATAAAGCTTTGTCACGATTTGCCTTACTAAATGGACCAATCAATTTTATACCTGCATCTTAAAAAATTTATCAATCTTATACTTGCATCTTAAAAGAATTTACACATCTACGAAATATGTGAGAGTTTGTACAGAAGAGAAACTATTAGAGGAAGAGCCAAGGGAGTTTAGAAAGTACTTGTACGTTTCTTGCTTTAGTTCAATTTAAGAATGTGTTAATTGTCCATTTTCTTTTGGCAAAGTCATAATCTTGTTAATGTTTCTTCTAACTAATACATATTTATGAAAGAAGCTAAAGTGTTCTTTTCACCCTCTTTCAACCACTAGCTTCTTGATCTCTGCTTTAGGAATGAGTAGTTAACTTCCAATACTCAAGTATAATTATGCGGAGATATCCTTTCCTCCTTCCTTAAAGTTGCTTGGCTTCCTCATTGATTGTTTAGTAAAGGATGTTTTGACCCTCAGTTAATTCTTTTTTTGTTCTAATTACTAACTGTTGTGTACTATCGTAGGTCTTGTGATTCAGTTTCTTAAGCTCCTCCTATAATCATATGTATTTTCCTCATGCAAATAAGGGATTTACATCCGTGGAAGCTAGAGTTTATCATCAAAACCTTTAGCCTATAGTAAGAAGTTGTTGAAGCTACTAATAATTATTTAATCCCTTTCATAGAGATAGAGCTATTCAATGATTTTTAGATGCAACTGAATTGCTTTTTATTTTATTTTACAACTTTGGAAACTATATATATATATCTAATTTAATTAACAAAAGTGACATAAGAGTTCATTAAAAAGCTTCTAAAAATCCTATCTTTTAACTTTATATTTTTTCGTTGTAAACCACCATAAAGAAATTCATATTTCCTATTAAATATCTATACAAAGGCGATTAAAGGAGCATAAAACTCTGTGGATTCTTTTGGAGCCATTTGTATTGCTGTTTGACTAAAACTGTCAACTCAAAGAGCTTAATGTTCCTTCTAATGTATAAGAATTAGGGTTTTTCATTATATATATACACCTTTTTTTCAGTTTGATAAGCATCAAATCCTGTAGAAAATATATCTAATTTTCTTAATGATGATTCATAGAAATAAGTGAAACAATTTATCTGACTTTAATTATGATTTACAATTAATGAATCATTAAAATATTTATCTATGGATAAGTTTAAAGATTTTCTAAATATTCCAATAATATAATATTTAATAATAAAATAGTTTAAATTAATCTTAATTATATTTAGTTCTTTAGATGTTTATAATTGCATATACAATGTACAAAAAAAGTATATTTATAAGAAATTTGTTATAAATATTTTGTATCCTAAAAGTGAATTAAACTTTGAACTTGCAAATTTTTACAATAGTTCACACGTATATAAATCCAAAAAAATTTAATAAGTAGGTTAGAATTAAATTTGACTTCATACGTATTTAGATATTAAAGCTATAATTATTTTAGAGTTTTGTAAAAGTACCTTCATATTTTTCAATACCTTTTCAATTATATGTTTGTTATATGGACGAGTACATATTTGTGGATTATAGTAAATAAATTTGTATCCATCGTTATACATATCAAAAGTAATTAATATTACGATTGATCTTAATATCTTCGAATTTCTTCATACACACTATGTATATAGATAATAATGAATATGCATATATATTTTTTGTATAATTTTGAAAAAGAATTAATCTCTTTATTAATCCTAATTTATCAATGTTCAAAAGAAATAAAATAACTCTTATTATAAAAACATGCATGTAAAGTAAAGTTTGGTGAAATTAATTATTTTTTCCCAAAATTTAACATATATTATAAAAATTAAAGTATAACAAAATATTTTAAAATTTTATTTATAAGAAAATTATCATAGTTATTAAATATGTATTTATAATAAGGTTATTATACATGTTCCCTACATATGTACTACTAAATTTGAATTTTGTTATAAAATAGTATAATTTGCACCTTTTTCAATAAAATCAATGCATTAGACTAAACTTAAAAAATTTCACTTATAAAAAGTAAAATTTTCTTTAAATAAAATTTTATTGTATTAAAAAGGTTGTTACCATTATTCTTCATATTCTCACACTAAGAGAAGTATATTGGGTTTTTTAAAATAATTATTTTAGTTTTAGGAAAAATGCCCTTTTAACCCCCTAAATTTTGATGCTTGAAACATTTAACCTCTTAAATTTTGGTTTTTACCAAATCAACCCTTAAGCTTTAAATATTTCACCTCCTCACACTTGACAATTTCTTTGGAGAAGTTAATGAATATTATTAAGGATCAAAATTTGGGAGTACAAAATAGCATGAAAGACAAGTTATAGCCAATCATCAATACACCACTATTCTTCTTTTCCAATTTTAGCTAATTTCGATTAAAGTTTTTTTTCCCTGATTTCTCATATCTGGTTGCTCCGATTACATATTAGTGGTTAAGGTTACAACCTTCATGGAGGGCCTTCCAAAGGCTAAGAGTGATTCGGCTAGGGGGAGGATTCTTCATTATCTCTTAATGATTTTCGTCTATTGTCACGATAAATTCCACAAAGGCAATTCGAAAAAGGGGGCAACATAGCCAGACGAAGGAACTAACAAGTCACCAATGTCAAATCATGTTGGTGCATGGAGAAACAAACTCAACCTGGAGCACCAGAAGATTCAAATTAAGCAGTAGCAAGAGGATATGAAGGATGGTATAGTCAGCCCACCTATTGAGCTACTCAAAGCAGGTAAGAAAGTTTGATCCTTAGCTTTGGTTGTTTTATTTTGGAATAAGCGGCCTACCTTCCCAATCATTAATGCCTGGGCTAGTGCTAGATGGGGGGAAAAAGGGTTAGAAAAAACCTTGCAAGTGGAAGATGGAACTATATTGTTCAAGTTTTCTACAGATAGTAATGTTAATGATATCATTAAGTTGGGACCATGGTACATTCGAGATTATCTTGCACAAATAGGACTAAAAATTTTGGGTGCTAATTGGATGCAAATCACATATCACAATTATTACAATGGTCATATAATTTGTTTATATAATTTAGAGATTATAGAGGTATAAGTAAACCAAATGAGTGATCAACAAATCCATTTGCTCTGCCAAACTAAAGGTCAGTCCATAGTCTTTGAAGTTACTATCATTTATGCTTCTAATTTTGCTTTCTAAATAGAGTTGCTATGGTTTGAATTGCAAATATTCCAAGCTAGTGTGCAAAATCCGTGGATAGCAATCAGGGATTTCAATTACTCTTTGAATGCAAATGAGGTTGAGGTTAGATCTGGTTATAAAATAGGGGTTAGTAGAGAATTGAATCAACTCTTCTAAAAGGTTAACTTGCTGGATTTAAGGGTTACAAGAAAAATTTTCACATAAACCAATAAGTATTCCAACAACTCTATTATGTCTTTTTTGTGATTTTGATCATCCTACACTAGTTTCTATTAGGATTGTATGTTGTGATTGTTTGGGACAATAATTGAAGTTGCATGAAGGGATAAAATGGAGAAAATGCAGCTGGAAAATGATAAAAGAAGAGGAGATAGGCGAAGAGGAGAGGGCGAAGAAGATGACATCTTTTGAAAATTTAATTTGCATGTAAGGGCAGAATAGGAAATGTAAAAAGTGAAGGGCTAGAATTTACTTCCAAGAAGGGCATTTTTGGTATTAACTGAAATGGATGAGGGTAAAATAGGATTTTTAATTAGTTAAGGGTATTTTAGTAATTATGGTTGTTAGCTTAGTAAGGATATTATTTTTATAATTAAGAATAAATTAGAAAAGAGAATATTGTTAGATTATTAAGTGTATTTGACTTGAAACTTTTCGTAAATTAGTCTAATAGAATTTTGTAATGTCTAGGTCCGATGGAATAAAGAGTAAATTGGGCTATAAATTAGTTGAGTCCAAAATCGAGGTAAGGATAACCCTAAACTTTACTTTTAAAATATAATACCATTTTGTTATTAATAAATTATATTTTGAATTAGTCATTAATTAAATTAATGATTAATAATTACATACATGAATTATGT
>JANQBM010000005.1:15892546-15960384 GCA_025594535.1 Erythroxylum domingense | reverse complement strand
ATATAGCATAACCTACTTAATTCCTCATCAACGTAACATCATATTTCAACACCTTTATCATGTTCATTTCATCCCAAACTGTCATCATATATGCTTATATTTACACAACCCATCAAGGTTTAAGTGCTACTTACTTGATTAAGCTTCAAGATCTTCAAAAAAATCACCTAACCCTAGCTTCTCCCATGCATCACATGACCATCAACTCTCATGGAGGAATAGGTTGGGTCTTCTTGTAGGAAGGTGAAGAAGACAAAGAAACTAGAAGTAAATGATGGATAAGAGCAAGATGTAACATTAATGAAGCTTGGTGAAGCAAAAGCATGAAGAAGAAGAAGAAGAAATAAAGAAGATGAAGGTAGGAGAGACTTATGAAGAAAGAGAAGCAATTGAGAAATGAAAGACCAAAAATTTGGTCTTTCAATTAACAAAAACATGGGTTTAATAAATGGTGTGGCAAGTGACACATGTCACTTTCTTATGGTTTCTAATGGGTCCTCTTTATTACCAGTCCATTTTTCTCCAATTTCTAATCCAATTTACTCCCAAGTTTCAATGACATGTGTCATTAAATCCCAATGTCATTCATAAAAATTTCTACTGCCATCTGACACTTATTTCTGCCACTATTCATCAATTGTCTTGTCACTTGCATTTTTTTAGTGTAAAAATACCCTTAATTTCCAGAAAATTCTCAAATTTTATCAAAAATTCTAAATCACTAATAAAACACACCAACTCAATTTTCAAGACATAAATTCACTATTCACATCATAATCACTTTAATAAAAATCATTTATACCTAGAAAATGTCAAATGATTGCATGAAAAAATTATTGTAATGTGTGCAATTATCAAATTCACGTGTGTGTATACTAATATTATGCATGATTATGAAATGCATTTTTCTAATCTCTTAATAATATTGCTCATATACGGTATTTTTGGGCTCTAACCCTTAGTATGGGAATGGGATGTTACATAACTTACTTGATTTAGCTTCAAATTCTTCAAACTCTTCAAGATATCACTTAACCCCAGCTCTCTATATAACCTATGTACATCATCCTTCAAGGTGGTAGGGTTGGGTCTTTAGTGAGAAATGAAAGAGAGAGCAAGATGAGAGTAGCAAGTGAAAGATGAGAGGGTTAGGTTAAACGTGAATGGAGATTGGTGGGAAAAATTTTGTGAAGGAGGAGAAGAAGAACAAAGACACGAAGAAGAAGAAGAAAATCAAGATAACAAAACAATTAAATGGTCTTTAAATAAGTTAAAGGTCGTGGGATTAAGACATGGCTTAGCAAGTGACACTTATCACTTGCCACATGTCAAATCCCTATAGGTTTAATTAGGTTCTCTCATTTAACTAGTCCAATGAACTCCAATTTCTACTCCAATTGTCTCCAAATTTCAAAGACATAGGTCATTAAATCCAAATGTCATTTATAAAATTTCCACTTTCATTTGACTCTTAATTCTACTTCCACTTATCAGATGTCCTGCCACTTGGCATTTTTCGTAGTTCAAAATTTACCCAAAAATTTAGGAATTTTCTAAATTTCATCAAAAATTTTAAAACAATACCTATACACACCAATTCAATTTTCAATACATATGAACCACAATTCATATCAAAAATCACATTTATAACTCAATTATACCTGAAAAATGTCAATAAATGCATGTACAATTATTTTAATGTGCAAACATTAATATTTATATCTGTGTGTATGTCATATTATGTATGAACATGAAATGTACTTTCTAACTTCTCATTAATCTCTTATGTATTGTATTCTAGGGTCCTAACTCTTAACATGGGATAACAAGATGTTACACGCTCTTTAGATTTAATTAGGCAGTTGTATTACGAAATGGAAAATGGATCAATGGAAATAGTAACCTTATAAGCTCTGGTTATCTTACCTAAGTTACGGTGTTTCTAATGATTCAAGGTCATTAGTGGCTTTTAATGAATCTTAAACACAATAATTACGAATTGTATTCAAGATTCTAGTAGTGGGTTCATAATAAAACAATCCAATGAACGCATTGAGATCATCTTTAAAATACCCAAATCATTCAACATAGAACAACAATAACAATCCATAAAGAGAGATTTAACATTAAACAAAGAGAAAATATACTTAACTGTGACTCGGGCGTCAATTTCACCTTCAAACTAGTGTTAGGAAGCTAACCTTCCATCTTCTCCATAGGTTTCCAAGGAATAGCTTTTGTCACCTCTATTCTTTCTTTTGAAACCCCAAAAAATGAAGAATAAAAATGAAGAATGTTTTTTGCAAACGCAACATATTCTGTTTATAGTGAAAAGTAGGTTTTTAGGACAGGTGGCATAAAACTCATAGGTGTGAGGAGTGTCTCCCAACCGTGAATGTCCTAGATGAGGCTCATGGCTGTGAGTCTCCTTTTCATGGGTATTACAAGGAGTGTCATGCCTATGCAAGTGAGTCTCACGCCCATGACACATATCTCACAACCATGACAATTTATGCATGGTTGTGAGCAACTTTTCTATATTCTTCCTCTTGATGTTTTCAACTTATATTGTTATCTTCCTTGGCATTTTCTTATCATCTCTTGCTCCAATCCTTCTCCTTTTTGTTCCATGAAGAAAACTGAGTGTGAATCATAAGGAGATGGCTCAAAGAATGTGCTTTCAACTCACTTTAGCCATTATACTTCCAAATTATACCTTAAACTAAATATAAACTAAAGTGAATGTCTTAAGCATTTAAAAGCATTAATCACTAAGTTTAATGGATTAAATGTATTAAAAATTAAGCACATATCATTTAGTCCCTTAGGATATGACCTAAAAGTGTCGCTACAAGAGGAGATTATATGGTAGTAAATAGTGTAAATGCCAGTGAGGATTGGTGAAACGAAGCTATTAGCTAAATTAATAGTGATGGAATTAAGGGAGTTTGATGTGATTCATAGGATGGATTGGTTAGCACAACATTGAGTTGTAATAGATTGTTATATGAAGGAGGTGATAATAGAGTCTTTGGGTAACTCGAAAGTTATATTTTTTGGGGATTGCAGAGTGATCCAGTATGTATGATCTCAGCTGTGACTGTTAGACGATTGATATTGGATGGGCGTTACTCATATCTAGCTCATATTATATATATAAGGGAGGTGGGTCCTAGGTTAGAGGATTGTCCTATGGTGAGGGAGTTTCCAAAGGTATTTTTAGATAATTTACCGTGTTTACCACCTCAGTGAGAGATAGATTTCACTGTTGATACGTTGCCTGAAGTTGCACCAATTTCCATTGCACCTTACAGGATGGCTACTATTGAGTTACATGAGTTAAAAATTGTTTTAAAAGGGCTTTATCAAACCAAGGCATCACCTTAGGGAGCTGTAGTATTGTTTATGAAGACAAAGGATGATAGTATGAGACTTTGCGTGGATTATCGGTAGTTAAATAGGGTGATAGTGAAAAACAAGTACCTGTTTGATATTTGCTTAATTGTTGATACATTTAATCATTGATACTTTGTTATTAATGACATGAAATTGCTTAAGATACTCACTTTAATTCATATATGATTTTAGGTACAATTTGGAAGCAAAGAAATTAAAGTGAATCGAAAGCAAGATATTTGGGCCATTTTTTAAAGATTAATTTTCACTTGTCTTTAAGGAGCAAGAAGAAGAAAATTAAAAGATAAGAAGAAAAAAATCAAAATATAAAGAAGAAGAATTAAAAGTGATTTCTAGAAAAATGAAGAAATAATAAGAGTAAAATTTTGTATTAGATGGATAGCCAACAATGCAAAACGACAGCAGATAAATAAACAAAATGATAGTGTCAAGAGAACGTTTGACCAAGCAAGGAGCAACACACATCAAGTAAAACATCAATAGCAAGGAAGAAAATGAAAGGTAGTAGGTTGGATGCAAGAGAAGAAACACAGACATTTGGCACGAGGGTTAAGTTGCGTGAATAGTATGAGTAGACCAAGAACTAAAGAGTTAATTTGTCACATCATAAATAGTGGAGGCGACAGAAGAGAACAAAGAACATGAGTGAAAATAAGAGAGGGCTGCGGGAGAGAAGGTTACGTGAATAGTAGAGGTGGACATTAATGTTTATTTATCAAATCGATGAATAGTGAGTAGAGAAGAGAGTTGTGGCAGTAGCTTGGAACAAAAGTGGTTTTCTGTAGGGTATTTTTATAAGGGTTGAAACATTTTTTCAAGAGAGGCCCATAGAGGGGTAACATCCTAACGTCGGTTCAGAGGTGACATCGACACTGATGACCCAGGTTAAACATTTTTTATTATTTTGTTGTTTCATTCTCTCATTAGAAATTGATTATGTTATCTTTTGTGGATTGGTTAGGTATTGAATGATGATGATTTTAATGCACTATTGAATCGTTTTTCATGAAAACCCATTGCTAAAATTGAATGCAATACGTAATCGTTGTAGTCCCAATTCATGTGTAGCAACTAATGATTCTGAATCATTAGAGATAACATAACAATGGTTAAATAATCTGAGCTTATGTGATTATTGCCTAGATTGGTCTATTTTTCTGATTCGTAATATAGTTGTCTGAATAAAGTTAGAGAGCTTATTCTAGGTTTCCCAATAGCTAGAGTTAATTAACAAGTTCTTCATGATTAACTAGGATTTAAGGAAAAATTAGGATTAACAGAGCTTGTTTTTAATCTATGACCAATAATTGCTAAGAGAGACAAAAGAACAACAAATTAATGAATTATTCTTAATTAGGGTGTAGGCCGAGATTAAACCAAAGAACCAGATCCCTACTGAATTCCCCAATTTTACCATTTTTTGTATGTTTTCTTTAATTTGTTTTCATTAGGTTTATTTTATTTTATTTTATTTCTTATTAAATCCAAACCCTCATTACCTAAACATCAATTAATTTCATTTCATAAGCTAATCGAACACTCCCTGTGGGGTCGACCTAGGCTCACCACTACTATAGTAGTAGTCTAGTTATTTTATTTTGACTAGCATTGCGACGCGCAAGTCACTGTTGTCGAGGATAGATGATCTTTTAGATCAGTTGAGGGGAGTTGTCATATTTTCCAAGATTGACTTGAGATCGAGATACTAATAATTAAGGATAGCTAAGTTAAGTATTCCTAAGAAAGCTTTTCGTACTTGGCATGGCTATCATGAGTTCCTAGTGATGCCTTTCAAGTTGACTAATACACCAGGCACATTTATGGAATTGATGAACATGACTTTTCAGGAGCATTTAGATCAATTTTTGATAATGTTCATTGATGATATATTGGCGTATTCCAAAAGTAAAGAGGAGCATGAGCAACATTTGAGGATTGTGCTACAAATTCTAAAAGAGAGATAGTTGCATGTAAAATTAAGTAAACGTGAGTTTTGGATAGAGTGGGTAGTTTTTCTTAGGTAGGCGGTGTCTTAAGAGGGAGTGATGCTTTTAAGATTTGGTGACATTATTTGTATAGGGAGACATTTTGAATCTTTACAGATCATAAGAGCTGATAAATATAAATTGCATCGTATTTTAGGGTATAGATTGATATCTGTTTAGCCATAAATTCGGTCATTTAGTATGTGTTTAGGTTAGAATTATGTGTATTTGTTAATTATTTTTTTAAAGTGTTTTATCAGTTAGTACAAGCTTTTAAGCTTAAATATTATATTTTTGAGGTACCTTGATGTGTTTGCTAGTGTTTTAAGGTTAGTATCGAAGAATGGAGGATTTTCAGAAGACATTCGGGCCGAAACAACCATGATTATGGCACAATTTGCTAGTGTTTCAAGGTAAGTATCAAAGAAAGGAGGAGTTTCAGAAGGCATTCGAGCCGAAACAACCACGATCGTGATAGAAGGCTTAGATGTAGGCCACGATCGTGGCCTACGTCGGGTAGATGCACAGACACTCACGAACTTTATGTTTCGAGGGATTTTTTAGACCGTTTAGACCACCAAAAGATCCTAGGGTTACCTAAAACATAAAAAATATAAAAAGAACATAAAGAGGAGAGAAATAGAGCTTTTGCATCAACCAATTTTGAGAAACCCCGGAGAGAATTCATCGAGAGATTGAGAAAAAGAAGAAGGAAGAGAGAAGTGGAGAAGAAGCTGAGTCAACGTACTTCTCGAATCAGGAGTTTCCCAACATCGCTACCTCCCATCATCCGTTCAAATCATATTTCCTATTTATTTTTAATTTTATTATTGTATAGAATCGAGAATAATAGTTTAACGATAGGATTTTTGAATGTTGAGATGTTTTAAACTTACCTTTGGAGTTTTATCTTTGAATTAATGAAATTTGAATGTTTATGTGTTTATTGGATTTGTTGTGGCTTAATTCTACAAGTGAATATTTCGATAATAAACTAAGAGGGTGAATTGAATGAAAATAATTAATTGGACTAACGAGAGTTTGGTGATTTAATAGAACAAGAATGAAATCAAATCGGTAAAATGTGCGTTGAGAGATCTTGCATATTTTTATAATAGTTTATTAAACAACTCAAAACTAATTAAGGTTTTGGATAGGTTGTTAATTAAGAGATTGTAACTTTCATAATTTGATTAGGGTTTATAATTTAGGGTTAATGGTTATAACTTGAGAGAGTAATCAACCCTTGGATCATCTAGAACCAACAATTTAGTAATTCATAATCGGTTAAGTTAGCATTAAGGATAGGAGTTTTTAAAATTCCTTTCCTCTCAATTGGTAATTCCCTTAGGTTGATGATTAAGAGGCGAGTTTGTATACTAGATGTAAATGGATTATGAGAGGAGATTTTGAAGGAAGCTAATAGTGCATTATATGCTATGGATCTTAGTAATACAAAAATATATCCAAATCTGAAGCCTTATTACTAGTAGCCAACAATGAAGAAAAATGTAGCAGAATTTATGTCGAGGTGTTTCAACTGTCATCAAGTTAAGGTAGAGCATCAAACACTAGTAGGAAAATTAAGACCTTTATCCATTCAATCATGGAAAAGGGAGAAAATTTCAATGGATTTTAGGTTAATGTTACCAAGGACCAGACATAGACATGATTCAGTTTGGAGGATTATAGATAGGTTGGATAAATCAGCTCATTTCTTACCTGTACAACAGACAGATTCCTTAGATAAGCTTGCCAAGTTATATGTTGATCAAATTGTGAGGTTACACATGATTCCAATGTCTATTGTATATGATCAAGATCTATGGTTTACTTTTCAATTCTAAATGAGTTTACAGACAACTTTGAGGACTAGGTTCAATTTGAGTCGGATGGACAGTTGAAATGTACGATCTAGACATTGGAGGATATGATGAGAGTTTGTTTGCTAAACTTTGAGGGTGAATGTTAATCACAATAAGACATAAAGAATGTCATACACATCACATACATTCTTTCAAAACTTGTACATCCCAATCAGACACATTATCATAACATATCACTTTTGCATCACAACTTCAGAAAAGATTTCACAAGCATATATTTCATAATCATAAACGTTCAAATGCAGATGCAATGAGACTCCAGATTTGTTATTATTTGTTGTGACCGAGTGCCTTTCAAATACAGAAATGGATACTGGCCCATTGGGATCAGTTAAAACAAAAATCACGGAGCAGAGCTCTACGTGTAAAAAACTGAGCTCATAGCTCTTTTGCTACTTTGATCATAACTCCTTTATCTAAGCATGCATTTTATGAAATGCAGCAAATAACATAATATGCCATGAATAGCATTCACTTATGATGTACAGATAGAATCTCATATTCATCGGACCTCAGTTCAGCGTTCAACTTTCGTTGATCATTCAGAATTCTGTGGCAAACATATATCATTCAAATGTCAGATGTATTCCTCTAAAACATATCATACATACACATATCACAAATTTGCACAAATATGAATTTATTTATGCACATTCATGTATACTTAATATTTACAATGCATGTTCATGACAATTATGGGTTCCTTATCATTATTCTTGTCACAATATTCATTAACCTATCAATACTCAATTTAACAATGTAGACTTGTCTAAAAACATACTTTTGGGTCTACTTTACATGATTATTATCATCAGTAAAGTGAAGAAATTTGGCAACTCTTACTTCTGAAAATTTGTTCTACCATGTCTTAAGTTTCGAATGACCTTAAAATCATACAATTTGAAATCAGTATTCTATAAGTTATGCTCACAATACCACAGACTGTGTACATTTGAACTTTTGGCTAGTACATGATCATACCCTCGAAGGTGTACAACTCATATCTCTCAATTCCTATATCCTACAACTCATATCTCTCAATTCCTATATCCAAAAATTATAAATGTTATACCAATAAAAAGCTAAAAGAATAAACTACAACTTTTGTGAAGACATCTTTATATAATTTGGCTTATATCAATACAGTTTATTCAATATCATCAGGACATGATTTCTGTCTCGGGTAGTACTACAGTCTCAATCAAGACTCAATTTCAAGCCAGATTTTGAAAGGCTTAGAGATAGAATTAGAATTCGACTTCTTCAAGAAAGTTGTATCCATATGAGTCTACTTTAATCTGAATCAAGAATAAACTCATTTAAAATCTACAGATGAAGATATACTCAAAATACCGAAGCATGTTCAATGAAAATATTCCAGTTCACTTCCTCATTTTCATCCTAAATTCATTATTCAAATATTTCCCGAATAACTTCAGATGGATCTAAATTTTCATGGAGAGGGTTAACAATGTGTTAGGAATCTATTGGTTTAAGTTTCAAGTGATTTGGAGGTTGGATGAAAAATTTATAGCCAAAAGACTCAAAGCTGTTTAGTAAAAATACTCTAGTTCATGTGCAAATTTAAAAAAAAAAACAAATTCATACATGCAAACCATCACCTTCTTCTTCCTTCCCTTTTTTATCCGAAAGTCACATACATTTTAACACCAAGTTCACTCCCATGTTCTAGATTACTTCACCATAAACACACCATTATTCCATACTCATTCGCAAACCACTTTGTTTTAATGAAACCATCAAACTCTATCAACTTATTAAACCTCTTCATCTTCATAATATCATTAATGAAACCTATCAAATTTCCAAACTTTTCTTAAGCAATTTTTGGGTCAGATTTTATGACCATTTTGATCTAGATAATGAGGTATTTAGGCACCATCTTCTACTAATCAAATTTTCCTCAATGTATTAAGTATCTACTAACATCAATTCCATGCCTTTTGCTTTAGTATCATTCAAGTTATAATAAAAAATCCACATACTGTTTTCGTACTTTAGCAGAACACAATTCTCAACTTCATGTCAATTTTCAAGGCTCTTAAGGACATATTTACAATTGTATTCCTCATAAAAAATCTAGCTCTATGTCTCTATTTTCCTCTAAATTAAACTCCATCCAATTTGGATATTCATATATGAAGTTATGCCCTAAATACAGATGTATGTTCAGTAAAATACTGCATATATCATACCCCAATGACTATAATCCTTTATCTTGTTATTCATATGACCGAATCTGCTTCCTCCTTCACCATCCACACATGCATCAACACCATTCATGCATGCATCAATCCACAAGCATGAAAATATACACCATTCATGTGTGCATTCATTAACAAACCTTAAAACCTTAACAGAAATTATTTACACTATCATAAAACTTACTTGACTTAAGCTTCTCTCTCTCTTCAACAAAATTTTAGAAATGGGGAGAGTAAATAAGAGATTTTGATGGATGGAAAGTCACAAGGATTTAGCAATAATCAAAAGCCTCAATGACTGACTACTTTTCGGTGGTGGATGAGCCAATAACACAAATAAATGCAGAAATTAGGTGTTTAGGTGATAAACCATAAGCAGAGTGTTTTGTGAAGATGATTTTCAGAGAACCCAAGGAGAGGGCTGCAGAAACGTTTTTGCTAATGCCTAGGTGTCCCTTTTAAGGCTTGACACGTCTCTAATGCATGTCTTCCACTTGTCCACTAGATAAGCTATCATTTGTCTCTTAGTTATAAGTCCACATGTCACTCCACAATTTATCCATTTGTCAACTAATTATTTGTCTCTTATTTCAATATTTTTTCCTAGTTTAAAATACCTCAAATTTTCGATAAATTTCCACAATAAATTCCAAAATAATAACTATATCACCAAATAAATTTTTAACACAATTAATCCACAATTCACATTTTAAATTATACCCAGAAAATGTGAATGAATGCATGTAGAATTATTTCATGAATGACAACATTATTCACGCGTATGTGTATGTCATATAATGCATGAAATGCATTTCTAAATTCTCAATAAACTCTTATAAATAAATCATCTTAGGGTTCTAACCCTAGTAATGGGGTAATGGGATGTTACAAATCTCCCCACCTTAAAAAATTTCGTCCCCGAAATTCTTACTTGATTCATGAAACTATTGGGGTAGTGTTTTCTCATATGCTCTTATATTTCCCAAGTCGTTTCTTCATTTGAATGGTTTCTCCAAAGTACTTTCACCATTGGGATCACTCGATTTCTCAATTGTTTATTTTGATAGCCAGTTATCTTAATCGTTTCTTCAACATAACTTAGATCACTAGAAACTTCAATTTCCTGGGTCAATATCATATGAGTTTGATCCGACCAATATCTTCTAAGCATACTCACATGAAACACATTATGTATTTACATTTCAGAAGGTAAGGCTAACTTATAAGCCAGTGGCCCAATTCTTTCAATTATCTCATACAGACCAATGTACCTCGGGCTTAACTTACCTTCTTAACAAGCCTCAATACACCTCGCCAAGGTGATACTCTTAGAAATACTTTATCTCCCACCTAATATTCCATATCTCACCTATGCTGATCCTCATAACTCTTCTGTTGGTCTTATGCCATTTTAATTCTACTTTGGATCAACTTCACTTTATCAATAGTATCCTAAATCAATTCTGGGCCTTCGACAATCCTTAAACCCTCTTCATCCTAATATAAAGGCAAGCGACACTTCCTGCTTTACAACACCTCATATGGAGCCATACCAATACTATTGTGATTCTGATTGTTATAAGCAAATTCAATCAAAGCTATATACAGATCCCATGCTCTTTGAAACTCCAAAACATAAGTTCTGAACATATCCTCAACAGTCTTAATTGTCCTCTCACTCTCCCATCTGTCTGAGGATGAAATGTTGTGCTGAAATTCAATTTTGTACCCAAAGCTATCTGTAAACTACCTTAAAATCTCGAGGTAAATCTAGGATCCCTGTCTGATACAATGGACATTGGAATCCTATGTAATCTCACTACTTCATTCATATATTTCCAAGCTAACTGATCTAGTGAGTTATTCTCTCTCACTGGCAAGAAATGAACCAACTTGGTCAATCTATCAACAATGACCCAAATGGAATCATATTGCCTCGGAGTCCTTGGCAAACCCATTATACAATCCATCGTGATTCTCTCCCATTTCCACTCCGAAATAGGCAATGACTGTAACTTACCAATTGGAGCCTGATGCTCTGTTTTAATCTGTTGGCAAGTCAAACACTTAGCCACATAGTCAGCCATTTGTCTCTTCATCCCTGGCCACAAAAAAGATTGTTTCAGCTTGTTATACATCTTAGTAGTACCAAGATGCATAGCATAAGCTGCTACATGTGCTTCCTCCACAATCTCCTTCCTCAAATCTTCAACATCGGGTATACACAATCTCTGTTTCATCCATAACATATCATCTCTCATTTCAAATTCAAAATTCGGATTCACTTTCAACTTCTCAATTAACTTCACAATCTCTGGATCCTTACACTGGGCTTTCTTGATTCTCTCATGCAATACTGGTCTCAACTTTAGTGTAGCTATCAATGCCTCATCTTGCCCCAATTTCAACTCAACATTCAGTGCTCTCAATTGAACTAGATTAGGCAACCTCGATAATTATACTTAAGTCACACTGTTATTTGACTTCCTACTTAATGCATCTGCTACCACATTAGCTTTACTAGGATGATACTCAATTATGCAATTATAATCCTTTAACAATTCTATCCACCACCTCTGTCTCATATTTAACTCCTTTTGACTCAATAGATAGTTCAAACTTTTATCATGAGTAAATATCTGAAAGGTTTCACCATATAGGTAGTGTCTCCAAATCTTTAAAGCAAATACCACCGTAGCCAATTCCAAATCATGAACCAGATAATTGAACTCATGAGACCTTAACTGTCTCGATGCATATGCTATTACCCTACCATACTACATTAGTACACATCCTAACCCCTTGTGTGAAGCATCACTATACACTACATACCCTTCAGATCTAGATGGAATAACTAACACTAATGTTGTAGTTAACTGATGCTTTAGCTCCTCAAAGCTTGACTGACAATAATCATTCCATCTGAAAGGCAGATTCTATCTCAGAAGCTTTGTCAGAGAGACTGAGATCAATGAAAACTCCTCGACAAACCTTTTGTAATAACCAGCTAATCCAAGGAAACTCCGAATTTCTATCATATTTCTTGGAGCTTCCCACTTCATCACTGTTTCTATTTTCCTTGAGTCTACTTATATATCTTGTCCAGACATAATATGACCCAAGAATACTACTTGATCAAACCAAAATTCACACTTATTGAACTTGGCATACAACTATTTCTCCCTCCTTATTTATAGAACCAATCTCAGATGTTCTGCATGTTCCTCTCTACACTTCGAATACACCAAAATATCATCAATAAACATAGTCACAAAGCGATCTAAATAAGGTTGAAATACCTTATTCATCAGGGCCATAAAATTTTCTGGGGCATTAATCAATCCAAATGGCATTAACAAAACTCGAAGTGCCATATCTCGTTTTAAATGCAATTTTTGATACATCAGCCTCAGCTATTTTCAACTGATAATATCTCGATCTCAAGTCTAACTTTGTGAACACCTGAGCTCCCTGTAACTGATCAAGCAAATCATCAATCATCGACAATGGATACTTATTCTTAACTCTCACCCGATTCAACTGTCGATAATCAATACATAATCTAAAAGTTCTATCCTTCTTCTTCACAAATAATACTGGAGCTCCCCAAAGTGACACACTGGATCTAATGAAACCTTTATCTAACAACTCCTGTAACTAGATCTTCAATTCCTTCAGTTCTACAGGTGCCATCCTATATGAATGAATTGATATAGGAGCGGTACCTGGAACAAGATCAATAGTAAACTTTGTCTCCCTTTCTGGAGGTAATCCCAATAGTTTAGCAAGAAACATATCCAAAAATTCCCTAATAATAGGAATATCCTGAATGGTTTGTTCATCTTGGGTATCAACTACGTATGCCAGATAAGCCTCACATCCACTTCGAATCAATCTCAAAACACTCATGAATGAAATTAGTCAGTTTGGCACTGCTTGACTAACTCCTCGAAACACCACTCTCGGCTGATTAGGAGATTCAAGAACTACCTCCTGATTATAAAAATTTATCAATGCCCTATGAGCAGTGAGCCAATCCATACTAAGATGAGATCTATTTCTCTCAACTGTAATATCATCAAATTAGCTTCTAACTCTGCCTGATCAAACCGAACTATGCACCTTTTACATACCTCACCAATCACTATTGTGTTACCCACTGGAGTACTCACCACTAAACCAGTATTCAACATTTCTCTCTTACAATGTAATTTAGATGCCAGATGCGGTGTGATGAATGAATATGTAGATCCTGGATCTACCAATGCAAATGCTTCAAAATTAAAAACATTCAACATATTGCTACCATATCTGGGGAGTTCTGCACCTCCTGACTAGTAATGGAATAAACCCAGGCTTGAGACTGTGGCTAGTTATTGCGCATCTCAATCCTGACACTAGGCCCTACTGACTGAGTTTTGTCTCTACCTCTACCTCTATGTCCAAAACCAATAGCTCTACTATAATGTACAGTTGTCTTAGTCATTGTTCCTCCTCTCATTACAGACTGTGGTCCCAAAGTCTCGAGACAATCTCTAATCTGATGCCATATAGAGCCACAATGGAAACAAGCTCCTGATAACTTCCAACACTGACCACCATGCTTCTTACCACAATGTTCATAATCAGGTATCTATTGTGACTGCCCTCTTAACATTGATCCTCTACCTGTACCAGTCTAAACAAATCCACCTCTTGATCTAAACCCTGATTGTCTCGATCTAGTCTGGAATCGAGATGACCTGTTCTGGTGCTTACTAAAGCTTCTACTAGAATCAGCTTCAGATTCAACCTGCCTCTTCCCTTTAAACTCTTGTCTGTACTATCCTGACCATCTTTTAATAATTGCCCAATTCTGAGTGAGGCTGCTCACAGTTTTGTGAAACTACACAAGTTAGAAAGAGCTAGTCTTGTTTTGATCTCCATATTCAACCCATCCTCAAACTGTCTACATTTGGCTTCCTCAATTGGGGTCATTGCAGTTGCGTACCTCATTAACTTATTGAATCTTATCTCATATTCTGCCACTGTGAGTCTGCCTTGCTTTAGATCCATAAGTTCTTTCATCTTTCTATCCAGATAAATTTTAGGCATATAATTCTCTCTAAACACCCTCAGAAAATCCTCCCAGGTCAAACCACAAGGTCTGGTGGTACTGCCTAGAACAGTCTTCTGCCACTAGTATGCTGGACCCTGCAGTAGTGAGACAGCATAACCAAATCTCTCATTTGCCTCATAGTCCATCTGATTAAACAACCTTTTAGTTCTTTCTAACTACCCTTCTGCCTCAACAGGGTCTGTACTTCCATAGAAGTCCACAGCCCCCTACTTTCTCAGCTTATCATATCTTCTTTGAGCAAATTTAGCTACAGGAGGCTCTCTATTAACTCCTACAGACTTTATGTCAGTTGACTCTCTAACTTGATTATCTATAACATATGACCTATAACAAAAAAATTAATTGTGATCACAAACTGATTTTCTCATTATGTGTTATGTCTCAATGTCTTTATATGTCTTTATGGCTGCCAAACTACGCTCTGATACCAAAAATTGTAGCAACACCTCACTATTATAGATTTCATACTGGGATACCTTGAGGACATTCTAGTATATAATCTATAATAATGGCATGGTAACTATATCACCTTCATTTTATAACATGGCACCATATCCAACTTGATTATGGCGTCAACTATGTATGGAAAGGTTACAAAATACAATATTTAAAAACCTCAACTTTGCATTTCATTCATTCATAAAAGTTTAAAATGAGTCATCAAAAACCAATATTTACAACTGATATACAAAAGTTCTACATGGCATATATTAACTACTTAAAAAAACTATAACTCCTCGATTACCAGCTGATAGACATTTGAGCCATGTCTAGTCTAAAAAGTTCTTCCAGAAGATCTTAGAAATCTAAGACTCCTTTCTCGTACCTAAAAAACTACATTGTAATTTTGGATGAGTTTTTCGAACTCAATGAGCGAACTATCATTAATGATGTCGCTCCAGGCACCAAACACAAATATCATATAACCAACAATCACAATAAGACATAAAGAATGTCATACACATCACATACATTCTTTCAAAACTAGTACATCTCAATCAGACACATTATCATGATATATCACTTTCGCATCATAACTTCAAAAAAGATTTCATAAGAATATATTTCATAATCATAAATTTTAAAATGCAGATGCATATGAGACTCCAGATTTGTTATTATTTGTTGTGACCGAGTGCCTTTCAAATACAGAAACAGATACTGGCCCATTTAGCTCAGTCAAAACAGAAATCACGGAGCAGAGCTCCATATGCAGAATACTAAGCTTATAGCTCTTTCGCTACTTTGGTCACAACGCCTTTATCTGAGCATGCATTTTATGAAATGCAACAAATAACATAATAGTCCATAAATAACATTCACTTATGATGCACAGATAGAATCTCATATTCATAGGACCTCATTTCGGCATTCAACTTTCATTGATCATTTAGAATTATGTAGCAAAAATATATCATTCAAATGTCAGATGCAAATATAACACTTCCAATACATTCTTAACTATTAAACTCCTTGGACTATTAAAGTCTGGAATTCATATTCAGATCACAACAGTTCAATAATTGAAAGTTAAACAAAATAAATCAAAGAATCCTAGGAAGATCATCTAGGTTGTTGTCCCTCTGCTTATCCACCCAAAGCTCCCTATCCTCAATGATTGCAAAAAAATAAAGTGGATGCACAATTTGCAAGATTTGTAGAGAAATTAAAGATGTCGTCGATAAATCTTTCATTCGTCAAGGCTTTAGAATACATGCCTAATTATGCTAAGTTTTTTAAGGGCATATTATCGAAGAAGCATACTTAAGAGGAGAACCAAATGTTAGCTTTGATTGGCAACTGTAGTTCCATAGTCACTAGCCAAATGCCATCTAAACTTAAAGATCTAGGAAGTTTCACAATACCCTATGTGGTTAGTGAATTCACAAAGTGCCTCTGCAATTTAAGAGCAAGTATTAATCTTATGTTATTTTTTATAATCAAGAAATTGGGGCTCGATGAGGTCAAGCCAACTTCAATGCTAATTTGGTTGGTTGATCAATCTATTAAAAGACCATTTGGAGTGGTGGATGACGTTCTAATGCAAATGGACAAGTTCAACATTCTTGTGGACTTTATGGTTCTTGATTTTGAAGAGGATAAGACATGTCTATTAATTCTAAAGTGACCTTTATGAACACAGGAAAAACATTAATATATGTTCTTAAAGGAAAACTGACACTTCAGATTGATGTAGATTAGTGGAATTTAATATGAACAAGGATTTAAAGAATCTGAATTAAAGCAACGCATGTATGAAAATTGACATTATAAATGAAGGTATACAAGAATAAACAGAGAGTTGTATTGTAGAAGTAAAATCAATAGAAGTGGAAACAAATAATGAAGCTGAGAAGGCAAACAGGGTTAAGTCTAAAGGAGAGGATGAGATGGAGAAGTCGAGTGTTCAAACTGATCAAGACATATTAGTTTGAACCGAAGCACCTATACCACCCTTCACATATCAGATATACTTTCTTAGGTGAAGGTTAAACTTTACCCATCATCATTTTTAACCAACTAGATGGGAAACAAGAAAGTAAGGTGGTAGTTATTGTTAGAAAGCGGATGAAAGCCATAGGATGGCAAATATCTGATATTTGAGGTATAAGCCCATATATGCATCGAATAAACCTCTCAGAAAGATGTAGAGTGGTGAGGGAACATCAACGTAGGTTGAACCCTCGCGTGAAAGAAGTGGTTAAGAAAGAAGTAGAAAAACTCTTAGATGTGGAGATAATATATCCCATATTTGATAATAAAGAGTCATCCCAATACAGTGTGTACCAAAGAATGGTGGAATGACTGCAATGGAGAGTGAAAGAGGAGAATTAATTTTAATAAGAATAGTCACAGGACAGAGAGTGTGCATAGATTATTGCAAACTTAACAAGGTGACTAAAAAAGACCATTTCCCTCTCCCATTCATAGATCAAATGATAGAAAGAATGGCTAGTCATTCCTTTCTAGCCTTAGTTTTGTTACATTTAAATTGCCACGAATTTTTTTGGCCTTAGATTTTAGTATTAGATTGTTCCTGTTGTGGAATCAACACCTTAGGTACTACACAAACAATCAGTACGCTTGTGGATTATCGAGGTTATTAATTAGAACTTACACACATCAGAAAGCCATGATCAAGTTTTTGGCATCATTACTGAGGAGGCGATTAGTTTAGTTATATAGTTTAAGGCGTTTTGTTAGTTTTTCATTTTTTGTTTTTCATTCTTTCTTCCTACTTCTGAAATCGTGCTCTTGCATGAACACAAGAGTCATGAGAAGTTTGAGTCACATAGCTGAAACCTTAGATTTAGACATCACTTGACTAGAACGAACCATTAGAAAAGCTTAGCGTGATGAGGAAGAAGAAATCGCTAAATCAACAATAGTCGAGGAATTTCAGCAAGATTTGGACCATGGAGTGAACCAAAGACCTCAACAACGGACTCTTATGGACTTTATGAGACCAGCTTTCAATATGGATAACTAAGGAGTAGCTAGGCCACCCTTACGAGTAGCATTGTTTGAAATCAAACCAGCCCTCCTAAACATGCTTCAACATAACGTGCAGTTTTATGGACTAACAAACGAAAATCCCAATGTATATATAGTGAACTTCCTTAAAATCTGTGATACTTTTAGGTACCATCAGATGTCAGAAGATGCAGTTAGAATTAGGCTCTTTCCCTTTACCCTTAGAGATAGAGCAAAGGCTTAGTATCATTCTCTCAACCCAACCAATATCACAACTTAAGATCAGCTAGTTCGTGCCTTCATAGACAAATATTTTTTCCTGACTAAGACCAATAAGATCATTAAGGAAATTACCAACTTCTGGCAAAGTGACGGAGAATCGATCTATGAAGTGTGGGAAAGATACCAGGATTTGCAACAGAAATGCCCACACCATAACTTACCCAAGGAATTCTTATTGCAAACATTCTATAATGGAGTAACCCCACATATGAGAGGCACGATTGATGTAGCTTCAGAAGGATCACTGATGAGAAAGACAATTGATGAAGCGGAAGAGCTAATAGAGGAGATGGCGAGTAATAATTGCCTATGGATGAATGAGCGGAGAAGACAAACTAATACATTCCGTGAATAAAAAGGAATTGTAGCTATTGATCAAATGACAGAAATGCAAACTAAAATTGATAACTTGACTCAATAACTCAACAATACGAAGGCTTCGTCTTCAGCTCTGGTGAAGGCCGTGCAACTTAAGTGTGAACTCTGTAGACAAATGGACCATGATACAGTGGACTATTTATTGATGAAGGAAAGCGATCCAGAGCAAGTGAATTATATGGGAGCTCAATATAGACGAGGAGGGGGTAACAATCCCCACTCCAACACTTACAACCCTGGGTGGAAGAATCACCCTAACTTCTCTTAGACGAACAATTCTAGAGGATAGTTCAGACCTCAAAGATAATCAGGCTTCCAACAAGATAAACTAAGCTCAATGGAATCTAAGTCGAATAAGATTTTACATAAAATTGGAGGCATGGAGGATACACATAGGATTCTTAAAAGCAAATTCGAGCAAGTCACCAAGAACAATGCCTCTTCAATACCCAATCTGGAGGTCCAAGTAGGTCAACTACCATAGGCAATATCTACTCGAAATGCAGGAACCCTTCTAAGCAATACTGAGTCTAACCTAAAGGAACAGATTATAGCCATCACTCAAATCCAAGAAAAGAAACTTGAACAAGCGAAGGAAGATAGAGATAAAGGAAAAGGACAAGTAATTAGGAATTTCTTCTAAGTGAGCTCATAATTGAGCCAATCAAGGAACCTCAACCTAAAATTCCATAACCTATTCTAGCTTAGTGGAAATCAATTTCTAGTAAGGCAACAAGGAATTTTAAGGAGGTTGAATCAAACAAGGTTGATGACATAACGTAACATCTATAAACGAGGCTCATACTAAAGGCATCAATCAAGAAGAAGGTTAAGGAGTGCATAGTAGAAGAAAACCCTAACATAACACAGAAGAAAGAGGACCCAGGGAATTTTTACATTCCTTGCAGTATCAATGGAGTCAACATAGATAGGACATTCGAAGATTTGAGAGCGAGTATCAATATGATTCCTTATACCTTCAGTCAAAAGTTGGCAATAAGAGAGTTAGAACCCACAAAGATGTTAGTAAAGATGGCTGACAGAACAGTTCATCAACCGAAGGGGATCATTAAGGATGTGTAAGTATAAATTGATAAATTTACCTTTCCCAAAGACTTCTATATATTGGATATTGGAGAAGATGTGGAAACCCCTATGGTCCTTGAAAGACCATTCCTATCCACTGCTCACTCAATAATTGATATTGATGGGGGTGAACTAACTTTGAGGGTTAGAAAGCAGCAAATAATGTTCAAAGTGTCAAAGAAAGACAACAATTCTCCTTTACCTCTAACTAATATCAAGGAAACCGAACCTCAAGGACAATAGGAAGATATTGAGGATCCTTGGAATACAAGAAAGAAAAGATCTCGTAGAAGGAGGTGAAAGAAGGAGAATCATAAGGAAGGTAGAATCCAGAGCATTGTAGCTCATATGCAAATTGTGAGATTAGTGACTACATTACCATCAAACCATTCATTTGAATCACTATGAGCAAAGAAGAGCATTGAGCTACCAATGTTAAAAGAAGTATTGCATGGGAGGCGACCCATATAATGTTATTTCATTTAAGTTTTTTTCTAGGTAGTTTGAATTCTATAGTTAGGTTATTTCATTTCCAAATAAAATCAGGAAGGCATAAGACTTCGACATGAATTTGATGATCGATGAAGTACACAAAGAGAGTTAAAAGGGCCATAAAGAGTTAAGAAGTGATTTCGGAAAGTTAAGAAGGACAAAAGGAAAAAATAACATTGGTGGAAAAAGTGAAGGGTTAAAAAAAAAGGACACGTGACTATCATTATCAAATTTTACCACTTTACCCTCCAATCACCTATATATTCATTGTTAACTTCATTTTTTCACTCACTTTCATTTTTTACTTTATCTCTTTAAGCTTTAAACCTCCAAACACTATCACTTCTCTCTAACCAAATTTCAAACTTCCAATTTCTTCCAACTTCTACCGACTCGTAAGCTAGTATGTCGCGCATCAAGCAAATAGTAAAGTGCAATTAATTAGAGAGGCAAAACCAAGTCTCAGGATGAGGGAAAAGGTACAAGACAATTGATTACAAAGCACCTTTCCTGATCTTCTCGGATAAGGAAGATACCTATTTTCATTCTCTTCGTAATAAACAAATTATGTTCCAAAGTATTTTCATTTTGAAACTATAGATAGATTAGAATTGCGAGACAAGGTCAAACGTTTACTAGAGAAAATTCAATAGGGTCAGTTCATTTAATTTCAATTCTTAGTTTACAAAGAACTTACCTTATAATTTTTTACACTCCTTCAGGATGAATCCAAAAAACCTATGGAATTGTTGTTTAGGTTGCGAGGACAACCTTATAGGCTTGATTATGAAACTTTGTATGAAATTTATGGTTTCTCGAATTCGTCCGTAGTCAATCAGTATGATGATTTATGCGTCAACCCTTACTAGACTGAACTAACTAGGTTATAGCATTTTGAAGCTAAAAACGCACACAACAACATCATTAGGAGCCACGAACACTTGTTGATGCACAAATTCATGTGTCAAACCATTTTTGACAAAACAGAAACTAACAAGTGTTCGCCAAAAGAACTTTTTAAGTTGTGGTGCATGGATCATAGTATCCCATTTTTCATAACCAGCCACATCTTTAACACAATTATTTCTGGTCAAAATAAGAGGACCAATAACTTAGGAATAACTACTTGGTTTCAACCATAGCTAATTACTAGAGAGTTGAGTACAACGGACTCACAATCTACTGTCCTAAATTCATGAACCATCATCATCTATGGCGAGCTGAAATCTCGAAATCCCTTAATATGGAACTTCGAGATATTAGTGCCAAGACACATGTCACTAACAGGACTGGTCAAGCAAGTTCAAGTGCTTAACAATAACAAGAAGAGGATTCGACCTGCGAGGAATCCAAGGAAGAAGAAGAAACAAAAGAACTGGGTTAGAAAAAAGTATTGGATACAATCTCCGCAAATAACAAGGTAATTACAGATACACTTACGGAGAACTCCAAAAGGATGAAGGAGATGGCCCAAACTCAACGATGTCAGAGCCGAGACATACATTGTATCCATCATTATTTCAAGGCTCAAGGCATTCAACTGCCACCTCTAAGACAACCCCCGCCTCCATCACTATGAGGTTTTGTTCCAACCCCCTTTCTTTTCAGTCTATTTTTATTTTTGTTTTTGTTTTACTTTAATTTATTTTTCTTCTTTCCTTATGTGTTTGTTTGTCCCCTTCTCACATTGAAGATAATGTATTGTCTAAGTATAGGGAGGGTTATGTGTTTTGCTTTAAATGTGATTTTGCCTATTGTATGACAGTTGTTAGGTTGCATTTTGTGAATTGTGTCAATGTATCAATGGCTTAGATGGATTGGAATTGATTTAATTTTATACATAGCCTATTAGGTTGTGAAGAATCATTAGCTCACAAAATTAGTGAATTGAGGTCTTTGGCTAAATATGCAGCTTAATTAGGATTTAGTGTTAATTTTCACTCTCTAAATTGTCACAATCATTCATAATTTAAGTCCTTTCTACTTAAGTAATTTTGCTGGTATTTTTTATGGAAACAAGTAGCTAAAGCAACAAGATAGGTAATAAATAAAAAAATCAATCAAAAATCATGTTTGTTAATTTTAAAACAAATAACTATTCTACTGGCCTTCGGGTTATGAATAGAGATAGGAGCTAGTTAAGAATATGATGTAGCTGAGTAACCGGATCGACAAGCATCACAATGTATGCCTTCATGTAAAAGGCTATAATGACTCTCCAACCAAGCAGCTTAATAAAAAACATGACTTAATTGAGAACCAGATCGACATTCATTACCAATGTTTGCCTTCGAGTAAAAAGACTAAATCTATGTTCATAAAAAGTAAATAAAAATGTGTTTTTGAATAAACCTACCGAACTTGTAATAGCTTGACTTTTCATGAAAACGTACTTAGGAGTAGTTACAGAGTCTAAATGACCAAAGAATTACTAATGTATATGTGTAATCGAAAAGGGTAAACAATTTAACACTTGAGTCTGGATTAATATGTATATTTAGTTCAAAGCCCCAAGACGCGGATTTTGCATGTTAATGATATGAAATGACTAGAATGATTGTGTTTAAAATTAAATTTATTTCATAAAGTTGAAGCCATTGTCTCATTATTGCATTGTATGTTGTGTGAACTTTTATGTGTTTGTTGTTTTATTTGCTTGAGGACAAGCAAACGTTTAAGTGTGGGGATGTTGATAAGTGTGAATTACATTATATTTTAGGGCTTATTTTGATATGCATTTAATTGTTAACTTAATAGTTTAGTATGTGTTTCGGTTAGAATTGTGTTAGTTTGTTAATTAATTATGTTTAAGTGTTTTCATGGGCTAGTACAAGTCTTTGATCTTAATTATTATGTTTTTGAGGTACCTTAATAAGTTTGTTAGTGTTTCAAGGTCAAAATCAAATAACGAAGAAGTTTCGGAGGCATTCAGGCTGAAACACCGGCCCACGATTGTGGCACAACATGCCACGATCATGACAGAAGCACTGGAGTTAGCCCACGATCATGGTCGCAGAAGCCCAGGATGCGGCCTATGATTGTGTCCCGCTTGCCACGATCGTAGAAGAAAGCTCAGATGTGGCCCACGTTCATGGCCTGCGTCAGGCAGACATGCAGACACTCAAAAGCATCAAGTTTTGAGGGAGTTTTTAGACCTCAAAAAAATCCTAAGGCTGCCCAGAACACAAAAGATATATAAATAATAAGACAAAAGAAGAGGGGAGCTTTTGCATCATCCACTTTTGAGAGAAAACCCTAGAGAATTATTGAAAGATTAAAAAAGAGAAGTGGAGAAGAAGCTAATATTGACGTACTTCCCGAATTTTTAGTTTTTCGACTTCACTGCCTCCCTTCTCTATACAAGATCGTATTTCCTGTCATTTTCCACTTTTATTATTATATAGAATTTGGAATAGCAGTTTGATGATAGGATTTGTGAATGTTGAGATATTCTATACTCACCTTTGGGTGTTTTTATCTTTGATTTAATAAAATTTGATTGTTTTATGTTTATTGGATTTATTGTGATTGATTTTTGTGATTGAATAGTTTGGCAATAGACTGAGAGGGTGAATCGCATGAAAAATAATTAAATTGGGATAATGAGAGTTAGGTGATTTAATAAGAACAAGAAATTAATTAAATTGGTAATTGTGCAAAGAGAGATCTCACATAGGTTCCCGATAGTTTATTGGACAACTTCAGATCTAATTAGGGTTTTGGATAGATTGTTAATTGATAAATTGCAATTTTCTATAATATGATGAGGGTTTATAATTTCGGGTTAATGGTTATAACTCGAGAGAGAATAATCATCCCTAAGATCGTCCAGGACCAATAATCCGATAATTCATAATCGATTAGGTTAACGTTAAAGATAGGTAAAAATTCCCCTTTCTCTCAATTGATAGTTCCTTTAGGTTGATTTTTGAGTGTGGGTTGCAACTATTACTTTGTTAATATTTTCATAATTGATTCTTGGAATTAAGTTGCGTGATTGAATTAAATTCTTGTCGTAGTTTTATTACATTTTGAATTACTGCGAATTATCTTAGCCTTAGATTTTAGGATTAGATTATTCCTCCTTGTGAGATCGACACCTTATGTACTACAAGAACGACCCGTATGCTTGCAGATTATCGAGGCTATTAATTAGAACTTACACACATCGTAAAACTACGATCAATTACTTATCAATAATAGGTATACTTCAACTCTTCGAATCCACCTTAAATAACATCTACTTATATTAGAGCTCTCACATTTGGTTCCTTGAAAGCATTGTCAAGGAAATTAAATTAGTGATGAGAAGATTTTTATAAAAAGGAAGTGTGGAACCAAATTAATGCAAAAGTAAAATGGTTTGAAGTATGTAAAGGTAAAAAATAAGGAGGGCTAGGAATTCTTCCAATTAAAGTAATGAACTAAGTCCTAATGTTAAAAACAATATAGAGACTCCTATGTAATGATAAGTCACTCTGGGCAGAATAGGTGTATCTATACTACATAAAACAACATCATTTCTAGCCAAGGGAACCCAAACATGATTTTTCATCTTTCCCGTTTAAAGGGAATATCGAGGTTGATAAACATGTTTGGGCATTAATTAATCTAATGATATTGTTCTTAACTATCTTTTAGGATTGACTATGTTATTATATGTTTAATGTTTTGGATTTATGTATGAATGATTTAGATGGGCCTACTAGATTATTTATGTATGGATTCATTTCCAAAATCTAGTTTGCAATATGTAATCTTTGTATATCTTATGGTAAACTATTGGTCGAGCATTATTATGGATAACATAGCATAGATTAAATGACCCAAACTTATATGGCTTTTTAAATCAACATATTTTCCTACTACGTTATGTGGTTGTCACACTAAATTTAAAGAGCTTATTCTAGGTTATCTGATAGCTAGACCTAATTCAAGAGCTTTTTTAATTAGATACAATCTGAGGAAAAACTGGGATTAACAGAACTTATTGTCAATCTACGGTTAATAGTTTCAAAGAGAGATACGAGAACAATATGACAATTGATTATGCACATTGGTGTAAAAGTCGAGATTGATTTACAAATTGAATTCAAAATCTATTGATTAATTCTACCAATTTTGTATTGTTGATTTGATTTGCCTTTAATAGGTTAGTCTTACTTTATTTTGTCAATAGAATTCAATCAAACCTTCTCATCCTAAACACTAATTTATTCATTATAAAAGCTAGACACATGCTCTCAGTGGATACAATCCTTTCTCACCACTACTATAAACTTATAAGTGTTAAGTTAGGTTTTATTTTCTTATGTGTTCTATGCGCATCAAAAATTTTAGCAATGTTGTAAGGAAGTGAAATGATTTAGTTTTTGTTTTGGATACTAATTGGTGTTTTGTATATATATTTGTTTATTATTGGATTTTAGAATTTTTTTATTGATCATTTTATGTTTGTTAGTGTTTATGCATGGTAATGAAGAGATCCCCTCATTAATAACATATACAATTTGATATGAAAATCAAAAGGACACTGTTGCTTAGGAAAAATCTAACAACTCCAGGAATAGAGCAAATTAAATTTAACCAAATCTTTTATTGGGCTATTTTATTATTTTTAAGTATTATTAAATTTAGTTTTCTTAGTCTTAATCATTTTAAAAACTCGTAATCAATAAATTTCTAAAAATAATTAAATTCTAACAAGTTCAACATAAATACTCCTTTTTGTGCTAGAAATTTTTATAAGTTGAACTAATTTGCCTTTATCATTGGGTAGTTAAGCTCTTCTACATATCAAGAGGCATATTTTAAGATAACAATTATGTCCTATCATGAAGATGATCATGGTTGCACTTTAGGCTGAGTGTTGGATCTGCGAGTTGACATACAACTTTGGAAAGATTGGATGTTTTTGTAGGCTCTTTACAACAGTATCTTACTTAAGCAAGTCCACTAGTAAATATTTTCTTTTAGCTATTTATGAATGCGAAAGAAGGTGAAAAGACTAACTTTATCAAAAATATTATATTGTGGATGAGAATTATTTCAATTTCTACTGCATGTCAATAATAGTTATATAATTAACAAGATAAAGGAAACTAAGATAGGTTATAAAGATAACAACAAAGAAAAAAAAAGTACTTATAGGATCTTGGGGCAAACTTCTGAAAAGTTAAATGGGATTGTAGTATTAAAGATTGAAAACTAGTCCTATCAGGTTAAATTTAAACAAGGAATTTCACTAGTGTTATATGAATTTCATGTTAGTATTGTTAAGACTGAAAAAAGAAAAGGTGAATAAGTTAGTAGTACATTTAACTTATTTAAAATTTAATATATGTTAAAGATTCTCTCAATTAAAATTTATATTTAATTATTTTTGAAAAATATTAAAGTGCTTATATATTTTTTAAAATATTAAAAAATTTACTTGATTCCATTTCGGAATCCTTGGTCAAAATGTTATGGGGATAACCGAAACTATTCAAGTACATGACATTGTAAGACCATATGAATCAAGAAAGGCTCTTCTTGTTGTGACTCCTAGGCTAGTAGAATATTTCACCGATAAGCCTCAACGGAGATATCTTATGGATTTCCAACCTATATACCTTTTAAGTGATTTTAAGAAATGAATCTATATTAAATATTAAGTTTATACAAAGGTGACTACAATTGAGAAGCCAGTTATACTAGTCGAGACACAAGCCCTTCTTCTCTTAATGGTGGTCAACTCTCAAGGCATGCCTTTTAGGGATTTGAACACACTAATCTTTCCTCGCATAACTTATACCTCAAGCAGGATCTATAGTTTAAGACTTTTTGATACACATGATTCTCATAAAGAGGAAAGTGTACAGTATATGAGTCTTTATTTATGATTGTAACTACATTAACCAAGAATAAAAGAGTTGGACAACAAAGAGGGAAAAAAAGTTGGTTAATGATTATAAACCTCTTAATGCATTCACTCAAGATGATAAGTTTTCACTACCAAAGATTAGTAATCAAGTCTCATTTCTTAAAGAAGAAAAATTCTTTTTGAAAATTGACTTAAAGGAAGGTTTTTGGCAATTAGAAACAGACCTACAAGAAAGGTACAAACCAACTTTTTACATTCCTAATGCTCAATACCAATAGATTGTTATAACATTTAAACTTAAAGTTTTGATTGAAGAAATTGAAGGGAAATGCCATTATTACTGTTACTCTGATGGCCAATTCAAGGAATAAAAAAAGCACTACAATGCCATCCACAAAGAGGTTCTTGTGGTAAAGAAAGGCATTGAAAAGTTTAATTTCTACCTCAGTCCATATCACTTTGTAGTGGAAATGGGAAATATGTCCTTTTCCAAAATCTTTGAGCCTAACAAAAAGATTTTGCTTGATAACCAATTACTAAGTTGGAAAATTTGGTTCTCTTGTTATAAATTCACAATATGCCATATCAAAGATCATAATAACGTGCTTGCTGATTTCTTCTAAAGACCTTATAACCCCAATCCAACTCCTCACTCCTATTGTAGAAAAACCCAATTCCTCTCTTTATCTTCCCATTTATGAGTTTGCCTCTCTATGCCAGAGTAAAGAAAATTTTTCCTCTTATTACTAAAAATCCACCTGCAAACTTAGAAGAGATAGTTGTTCTTTTAAGGAAGAGTCTCTTCTATTATCTCCATCTCGTTCTCACCACTTTGAACATTCCCCCACATGCATACTACTTTGATATTCTTACACCTTATCATACTTTACATCATCTTTATGATTCTCTCACTGAACCAACTATGTGGCATCTTTGGGCTTTATTCGCTCTTTATGAATGCCCTATTGCCTTATCTCCATTATATGTCTATCAACATTTAGCCAATCCTACCAATGAAAAATCTTTGTTATGGACAATCTTGGAATGGTTCCAACCTTGGATAAAATGGCACATTCAGTTTGGTCAAATACTTAACAAGTTTTAGCTATAGAGTATTCCTTTAAAAGAATAGAAAGCCTAGTCTTTCTTCATTGTCCATCACCTATATAGTGTGACTACAATGGTTATGATTATACTGTAAATCATTTTCAACATTGGAAAACTTCCATCAACTAGCCCAAAAACCAAAGGAATTTAATGCATGATCTTTATCAGTTCCTTAATCACCTCAATCACCATATAGAAATTAACAAACCTACCACCTGCATATCTTTAGAACCATACCCTGGAGATTTTGCTCTACCTAAGCCCATTTGACCATATGATGGATATTGGTCTTTAATTGACCAATTTGACCAATATCCATCATATGGGTTTTAGTGTCTAATAGGACAATTACCATGCCACCTAGATTTTATCCCAACTTTTGAAATTGGAGAAAGCTTTGTTGTTCATGAGCCTAAACTCAAAGACCTTTTAGATTATTTCTAAAACTCCCAAGATCCATGGCCCATAGTTTAGACTGATACTGAAATAGCCTATTTCATTAAAGAAATGGAAAAGCTAGACCCTGATATGTATAATGACAATAGTATTGGTAGACCCTGATCCTTATGAGCACCGCCCTGTTGAGAAATTCCTTCTTATCTCTAAGGAATATTATTGGGACCTAATGTCTCCCTATAATGTTCTCTTTAATCATATCCTTTTGTATTTTAGTCTGCATTATTGGACTATGTTGGGTTGTTTATATTTTTATTTAAAAGTTATTTGTCTTGTTTCTCATTGCTTGATCTATAAATGCAATGTTTTCTTTTAGTTGTGAAAAGCTAGTTTTTTTATTAATAATATAATGTGTGTTTTCTTTCTAATAAATTCGTTCTAATCTTATGTATCAGAAAAATTTGGACTATACATCATGTTCGAGATATAAGCTATACGGGAAAAGATTAATTAGTTCAAATTTTCAAAGGCAGGTCTTGATAGTTAACATCCATTATTTTAAGAGGACTTGTGTTTTGGCTTACTTAACAAGGTTTTTAACTACCTGCGCCTTTGTTTTGGCTTACTTAACAAGGATTTTAACTACAGTCGCCTTTGTATAATGGTAATCTTTAATAAAGATTTAGTTCACAAAATCACTTAAAAGGTATTACAGCCAAAAATCCCTGATGCAGTTCCTTTAAGATTTATTGGTGAAATATTTTGAGAGTTACGACGAGACAATTTGTGTATGGTCTAACAACATCGTCTAGTTAGAACGTTTCGTGGATAATAATGAATAAAATATAAAAAGCAAATGAAAGAGGTCGATATCAACAAGAAGTGAACACCATACTATTAAAATGAAGCCCATTCTTTCCCGCCTAAAGAAACCTGCAAGTAGTGCACAAAAATCACCGGTGTCTCTTTAGCAATCATACGATTCCTGAAAATGAACTGCAGAGACAAAGACGAGGAAGTGAAAGCCATGGCAGAGTACCTCATATGCCACCACTCTCCACAGCTCCATTCCATCGTCCTCTCTACTGACTCTGAGCTTCATTTCCCCCTTTACGTCGAGTATTTCCTTCTCTTTCTC
Organism: Erythroxylum domingense; assembly: GCA_025594535.1. Lineage (NCBI taxonomy): Eukaryota > Viridiplantae > Streptophyta > Magnoliopsida > Malpighiales > Erythroxylaceae > Erythroxylum > Erythroxylum domingense. The sequence continues at coordinate 15,930,534 of JANQBM010000005.1, read as the reverse complement.
TATTCCTCTTTTATCTTCTTTTTCCTCTGGTTAATGCTTTTTTTTCGCCTTTTTCAGTTTTGCAGAGCTAATGGACGAGCTTCCCCGTCTCGCCCGTCTCATCTCCTCTCAGCCCACCGAGTACCTGCGCCATTTCGACCTAGCTGCTCTCTGGGCTCATGTAACAAACTTGTTTTTTCTTTTTAAAATGCGTATAATCTGGAAGAATATGATGTGGGTCGAGGCTTGGATTTGACTGTGTCGTCTACACATTAGTGCTAATGACGTGTATCCATTACTTGGGGCATTTGTGGAATATTTCCATTTTGTAATTGATTTAGGATAATATTTGTTCTTGCTCATGGATGCTCGATGGTAAGTTTTATCAAGGTCATCAACTGATGTGAGTGCTGTGTGTGTGCATGTAGAAAATCGTGCTGAAGAATTTGAATTTTGATGAGAAGGGATACGAGAAAAAGTTCATTCATATTCGGATTAATGTCAGTGGATCTCCTCTTGAGTGCCCAGGTTTTGCAGCCTCTATTATTTTGTTGGTAATACTTCCTTCTTTTCCTTTTGATTTTGTGTTTTCATATTTTCTTCCAACACAGAGTCTTTTCCAAGTATTGGACACATTCGAGTGAAGCATTGGGGGATTCTCCTTACTCTCAAGGGGACTGTTATCAGGTCTGGAGCAGTAAAGATGTTTGAAGGGGACAGGATGTATCGGTGTCGTAAATGCAAGCACGAGTAGGTTTATTTTTCTGAATTTCGAGTCAATTAACTTTCTTTGTTTGATTTGCTTACGATCAGGCTATTCTTTTCTCTCTGGATTGTAGCAAGAGTCGGCTATTCATCAAATTATAATGTCTTTGGGCTTTGTACAAGGAGATTGGTTGCCTAAAGCTATATAAATTATTTCTCTCACTAACTCTAGAAATATTTGGGCTTGATACCTTTTGATGAGTCAAGCTTTGATTAATCATGGAATTTGATGATTACATGTTAAAGTATCTAGAGTCAGGATATTGAGGCTATATAGATCTCACCTTTCATAATCCCGATTATTTCAAAAGTTCTATTTGTCGATATTACAAGACTAATTAGGCTAGACTTCTCATAAACTTATGCAAAATAATGTTATTGCCACTTCATTGCCATCAACAAGTCAAATTTGTGAATGGAAATCCTATGTTATTAATAATATCTAACTACTTAAGCATGTGAGTTGCGACAAGCTTGACTTTTTCCCAACTACTATGAAAAATGGGATTACTTAATAACTTTTGGAGATAGCTCCAAGTAGCTTCATAACTGAAGAATTACTTACCAGAATCTTTTTCATTAGTGCTTTTTGTTGAGCCATTTTTGGCATCAACAAAAGCATGCCCTGGATTAACAACTTGAAATATAGGTTTAGACCAAAGTAGATCAAGACCCTAATGTTGAGTGGAACTTAGATGTTCAATGTCTATGTTCTTGTTTACCTTCATTGTCAATCATGAAAAGTTTGCCAGCTTGGTAAAGTCAAATTGAAGGATTGCTATCTTGGTGATATCTTTGTTGGATCGAAGAGTTAAAATCTTCTCTTGCATTGTTGTCAATGTTACCAATTTTGATATATTTGTAAATGCATATTCTATTATGGCAATTGACCTCAAAATGTAATTGTCTAGGTTCCCAATTCATCCTGAGCTAGAAAGCAGAAACTCCATAACATTGCCATTATTTTGCCCTTCTCAGGTTTGTAATCATTCCACTGTAGTCTTATTTTTCTGTCAAGTTTGATACATTCCTATGGTCTGTCGGAAAGTTTAAAGTGCACCTCTTAATTATAGGATGTTATCATATTTTATGTATTTTTTGTCAAATCAACACCACATTCTAGATAAGGGTTGGATTAGGAAATATTCTTTTAGATCATTCTTGATGAAGTATTTCTTTAGAATGTTCTAGATTTATTCAAGGCTATAAATACAGGAGTTTATGCTTTAATAAAGGCTATAAATATAGGAAGATTTATAGCTATAATTTTCCAGTGATAATTTCTTAATTTAGATGCCTTATGTAGCTATATGTATGCAAAATAGAATACCTATACAAATATCAGCAATACAAAGAACTTCTTATTCATATCAGTTTTCATGATATCATAGCCAACCTATTTTTTCTAACAAGGAATCCTAGTTGTTTCCTTTTTTCCCCGTCTTCCTTACTCCATGTTTGAAATTATATCAGATGATACTCCCTCCCTTGTTTATCCATCAACCTCTCCTAATATTAAGGATTTTATCAATAAGAAAAAGAATCCTCATGGCTTGTCTTCAAATTCACAATTAGTTCTAATTACTACTATTAGATTAAATTGAGACAATTTTTTTGCACTAGTCTCAATCTGTATTCATGTACGTCCAAGTTAAAGGAAAGATGGCTATTTAACTAGTGATAAAGAGCTAGACTTGGATGATCTTGCCTATTCAATTTGGGATGCAACTTCATAGTTATGACATTGTTAGTAAATTATGTGGAGGAGGATATCAATTCCAATTATATGTATTATTACACATCAAAGTAATTTTGGAATAATATCAAGGTTGAAGGTACGTTTTAAACTCTAATGGTTGTACTAAAATTTAATTTAGATCCTAACGTTTAGTAGTATTCAAGAACCTTAACGTTTCAAAATCATCTGACTAATTTCCCAACTAATAGAATCTTTAACCATCCCAATTAAGTACCACATTAGCGGTGATGTGCTTTTTTTTTTTTTTTACTTTATCGGGACTTACCAATGCCATATGGTGCCCATTTGGCACTAATGGTCTCACTTCCAAAATAAATTCTCTTTCCTTCTTTTCCTTTTGTCTTCTCCATGACACTTTGTGTTTTATTTTGTTTTATTTAAAGTTTTCTCAAGATTTTCTCACTTGTGTGCCAATTCTTTCTCATAATTAATGATCTTTGGCAGTGTTGTTTGTAACAATATGTTGTTCTCTCTTCTCTTTAATTATGTATAAGTGCTTTTGTTCTTGGCTATTTGGTTGTTATGGTGTTGGCTATTGAGAAACTGGAGGAAATTCTTGAAATGAGGGAATTCTAGTTTTGATTCTATTTGTTTCTTGGAGAAAAAGGTGGTAACAGCTATGTAATTACATGTTAAGCAAGAAATACGTTGTTGTAATGATCCACAGAATTTGAAGTTTCTTTCTTTTTATATGGTTTATGCATTTGTTTGATTTCTTCTATATCTAGGAATTCTTTTATACGATTTTGATTATGTTCATCATAAGAAGAACTTCAACAATTTGGGGTAAGGAATAAAAAATCATGCCCAAAAAATCATCTTTATGCTTAATCGCAATTACTTGTATTAAACTTTAATTATTGTTAATGGTTTTTATGTTTAGATTTGGTTCGTAAGCATGCCAAGTGCATGAATTAGTGAAATTTGTAGGTAAGAATGTTGCTATAGGACATGATTAGTACTTGCTGAGCAAATGAGGTCTAGTTCATATCGCAATGGCTTAAAAGGGCAACAATCTTTAAAGATGAGGAAGGAGACAGTTGTTCCAAGTCATTTAAGGTAGCCATGACTACTATATATTATATGCATATGCTCATTTTTAAAATTCATTTGTATTAACAATCAAGCTTTGCAAGATTTACACATGGCCAAATAGCTTATAGCTAGTAGGCAACAAGTCTTATTCCATTGCAAAAGATGCAAGAATGTCTTACAAATTGTATGGCCTTGACTTTATATCATAGGTCGAAACTAGTTTCGTTTTCCTAGTTTCGACCTATGATATAAAGTATATTGTTCATATATGATTATGGATAGTTGTGCAAAGGTACTATTTTTTTATGCTTCCTTTATTGCTCTTTACGTGTATCATATAATAATAAATTGGAAAACATGTAAACAACAACAATATCCAATGAGTCCCACTTAAACACAAAGTCTGAGGAGGTCCAATAGTACATAACCTTACCCTTACCTAAGAAAGAGACTGTTTCTGATAGACCAACTTATAGTGCAAAATATTGATAATACAAAATATAAATAAATATGTATAAATAAAAATATAAAAATATGTAATGGACTACATAATATAGTATAAATAGAACACGGTAAAGATTAACAATAAAAAATAAAATAAGTAAATAAATACACAAACCATAAAAAAACAAGAATAAATCAAACCAACTATTACAAGAAAGTAATTAGACTAAGTAAAAAATTGCATAGGCTAAATGACTAAGAGTTAAGTACTACGTAATCCAAATATGAAGGCTAAATAAAATGAAAGACTTGAAGTAAAATGTTTAAAAGACTTGAGATAATGAGAAAGATCTCTTTGTGAGAGATCTTTTATCTATATCCTAGTATCGCAAAGTTCTCTATAGTGGGCCATATTGTCGAGAAGTTCTAGCAGAGTTATATCATTTTGGATCACTCTCTTCAAGTTTTTCTTAGGCCTTCTTTTTTTTCTCTTATAGTCTTTAAGTAATATTTTCTTACAACTTCTCACTAGAACATCAAGGTATCTCCTTTTATCATGTTTCAGACTATTTAAGCCTCGTCTCTCCTAAATTTTCATTAATATTGACCACTTTTAATTTGTCTCTTATCAATACATTCTTGACTTTATCTATTTTAATAAGGTTATATATTCAATGGAGCATCTTAATCTTTGCTACCTTTAGCTTATGACTATGCACTTGTTTGATGGGCTAACACTTTGTCTCACTTAGGCCCTGTTCGACAAATATTGGATTGTATTAGCTATTAGTTGATTCTATCAGCGGTTAGCTGATAGTTGAATATAACGGATCACATCAGCTGTTTATTAAAGATATTTGATAAAATTAACTGTTGATGTGTAAAATAACTTATAAGGGCATGATTTAAAAAAAATTATTAAGGGCATGAATATTATATATCTTAGTATTTCGTTGAATATTCTTGTAAGAATTTAGAATTTAGATATTTAATTTTACAAAAATTAAGTTTATAATTGTAATAAAAACATAAAACATATAATAATAATAATAATAATAATAATAATAATAATAATAATAATAATAATAATAATAATAATAACAATCAAAAATTTGTCAATTTTTTAATTATAGCTCGAACTTTAAAAAGTAGCAATAAAATGTTCAAATTTTCAATTTTTTTAGTTCTAGCCCAAACTTGAAAAAATAGCAATAAAATGTTTAAACTTTCAATTTTTTCAATTCTAGTTTGACGGTAGTGTTTTTTTAAAGTTTGCTGACGTATTTTGTTATGTGTTTTAGAAATCTTAACTATTAATACACGTCAACTAAAATTAACATAACAAATAAAGATTAATGAAATGACGTCGTTTAATCACATAATTAAAATGATATTGTTTAAAAATGACCTAAATTAAATTACACAATCTCGATAACCTTACGCTTTGATTTCAATTTTTCTCTTTGTTTTCAGTTTATTGTCTCGATGTCCTCACCTCCAATTTTTAGATTATGCAGCCCTGATACCCTTATATTAAGGGCATTAGGAGAACGAACTAAAAACAAAAAACTTGCCGTTGTAGTAAGCTGTAATGCAAGAGTAGTTTGAGACATCAGAAGAACAAATAGAAAACAAAAAGTTGAGAGTATCAAGAGAACAATAGATAACGTCTAGCTAGAATTGAAGAAAATTGAAAGTTTGAACATTTTATTGCCACTTTTTGAAATTTGGGCTAGAATTGAAAAAAATTGAAAGTTTGAGTATTTTATTGCTACTTTTTAAAGATTAGGCTATAATTGAAAAATTGACAAAATATAAAATATAACAATCCTAATGAAATTTAACAACACAATTCAAATAAAGCAAAAGAAATGAATAGTACCATTTAAAGCAAAGGTTTAGAACAATTTAAAAACGATGTCTATCTGCCATTAAATTAGAAGCAATATTATCACGAATAGTTGTCATCTTCCGAGTTCTCTATTCTTTATTGCCTTCTTGCATAGAGTTAACTTTAACATATGAAATACGTCTGGGGGTATAAATTCAGAATCTTGATCGCCAATTATACTTCCTCTAATATAGTTATACACTGCAAAAGTGCACAAATTATTCTATTTTGATCCATCAATGAATATGTTGTGGATGCTTTCGTTGGGAAATCTTATACCAAAAAAGGAAAGTTTCAGAATTGATATTTTCTTTTATTTTCAGTTTATTGTTTTCTTGTTTGGCTGGGAATGACTAGCTGTATTTTGTTTTTAGGAAGCCTAAAGATATAGAACTTCTATATTTGTAATAAGACTGATCCTTATTTAAAGGAACAAAAAATAAATAAAAAGGGAGTCATAATTCAATCAAAAAACAAAGAAATCGGAGTTCTCTTTTATCGAACTCTAAGTTTTCATTCTCTCTTGAATGAGTATGAGTTTTTACTCAAAATGGGTCGACAAAAGAATCACAATAAAGGGAAGGGAATTGAATTCAATTTCCCGATCAATCGTTCGATGACTTGATCCTACTCGCGTACCTCTAACAATTTGGTATGAGTCAATCACCACGGGCAGTGAGATCTAAGCATTGCTACAAGAAGAGCGGACTGTCACAAAATCAATCGTGGAGGCTAAATTTTTGGATTTGAAGGATCGGTTGGATAGCCACTTAAAACATATCACTCACCAATTTCAGGAATAGATGAAGAACCTGATTTCGGATTTGAGCAAGACCATGATAGGGGATGGTGAGGCCAGCAGTAATATGGCTCGATCGGGCCCCATACCTACGCCAACGATTGTGGGGACAAGCACAAAAAGCCACCAAAAGTAGGGGTAGTTTCCGCGAATGGAGGAGCTGTTTCGAGATTCACAAAATTGGATTTCCCTACTTTTGGTGGAATAGAGGACCCCTTAATCTAGCTCCATCGTTGTGAGCAGGTTTTTGAAAATCAACACACCAGCGATGCAGACAAGGTGAGTTTGGTAGCCTTCCACATGTTGGGTGACGTACAATTTTTTATTATCAGTTAAAATTAGAAGGGTGCGTAATAAGTTGGCAGGAATTCGGTAATTACTGTTCACTACGACTTGGCCCACTAGAAGCAAGCAACCCATTAGGCGACTTGGTCAGTTTGAAATAATCTGGAAGCATAGAGCTTTATTAGCGGCAGTTTCAAGAGAAATTAGCATGGGCTAGTGAATATGTTCGGGTTGATCAACATGTTGGCTTATTCATGGCTGGTATGGATGTTTCCCTTCTACTGGATGTCCAATTACACAGGCCTACAGATTTAGCCACGGCTATGAGTCTTTCTCGAGCCTTTGAACAGAAGAAACAATTGTTACAGGTTGGAAATAACCTAAGATGGCAAGGGCAAAGTACACGGGTTGGGTTTGGATCCTAGAATTCACAACCATTAACTGCCCAAAAAAGTGCCATAACGTCTGCAGCTTCGGGTTCCTCAACAACCTCAAAACCCACTCCTTTTATCAGGCTATTGAGCAGGGCTGAGATGACGGAAAGATGTTCAAGAGGGTTATGCTATAATTGTGGACCCTATTTAGAGACTCATCAATGCACAAAACTATTCTGACTGGAGCTAAGTGATATTTTAGAGGATGCGATTGCAGAAATTGATGAAAAACCTAAAGGAGAACCTGAAATTTTGTTACTTGCTATTACAGGTCAGGCACACGCTAGGACTATGCAACTACAAGCCATAATGGGTGGATAATCGTTGCTGAGTTGGGTAGATTCAGGAAGTACTCACAATTTCATTAGTGTTACAGCAGCTCGTTGTCTAGCTCTTCAGGTAAAACATTTGCCTAATACTAGTGTGTCTGTTGCTAACGGAGAGAAGGTCCAAAGTAAAGGGGTTTGTTCTCACCTCACCTTTTATATTGATGCACATGAATTTCTGGCTGATTTTTATGTTATACCATTGGATGGGGTTTGATATTGTATTGGGAATTAAATGGCTACAAGAATTGGGACTTATTGTTTGGGATTTTGTGACGCTCACAATGAAATTCACAGTGGAGGGGAAGCTGGTTATGCTTCAGGGACAGCAGGCGTACGCTGGGTTAGCCCTCGACAGCCGAGAATCCTTTCGCACAACTCTTGCTAGAATTTGATGATTTGTTTTAGGAATCCATGGGTTTACCGCCCCTTCGCCAATGTGATCATTGAATTTGTTGCTGCCTAGGTTTGCTCCAGTAGTGGTAAGGCCTTACAGATATCCTCATTTACAAAAGGATGAAATTAAACGGCAATGTTCTCAGATGCTTCAGCAGGGGATCATTAGGCCTAGCAAGTCCCCCTTCTCTTCACCACTTTTGCTAGTCCCCAAGCAAGATTGAACTTGGTGTCTTTGTGTTGATTATAGAGATTTGAACGCCAGCACTGTCAAGGATAAATTTCCCATTACGGTAGTCGAGGAACTTCTTGATGAACTCCATAGTGCACAATACTTTACTAAGCTGGATTTGCGGTCGAGATATTATCAAGTATGCATGTTTCTTTCAGATGTGGAGAAAATGGCCTTCCGCACCCATTATGGCCACTTTGAGTTCTTCGTTATGCCGTTTGTATTGAAAAATGTGCCATCCACTTTTCAAGCTCTCATGAACGAGGTATTTCATGCCCAATTACGCTGCTTTGTGCTTGTTTTCTTTGATGACATTTTGATTTACATCTGTAATTGGAAGGATCATTTATCACATTTGCGGATTGTTTTTGAATTACTGCGAGCTCATCAACTTTACTTAAAGCGCTCTAAGTGCTCTTTTGCATTTGAACAAGTGGCGTATTTAGGGCATGTAATCTCAGCAGCAAGTGTGGGAGTGGATATGAGCAAAGTTCGGGCAATTTTAGACTGGCCATAGTCGCAATCTATTACTTCTCTCCGTAGGTTTTTAGGGCTGGCAGGATATTAACGTAAATTTATTCAAGATTATGGCAAATTGGTTGCACCTTTAACCAGTTTAATTAAAAAGAATTATTTCTAGTGGAATGACTTGAATTTAACAGCCTTTGAGAACCTCAAACGAGCATTGTCAACAGCCCCCGTGTTACAATTGCCTAGGTGCGAAATTGAATTTGTTATAGAATGTGATGCTTCTGATGAGGGTATTAGGGTTGTTTTGCACCAAGAGGGACATCCCATAGCTCTTTTCAGTCATCCATTGGCTGTTCGGCACAAATTTGGCCGCTTATGAGAGGGAGCTTATTACAACTAGCAAACTTCTTGACCTACAATTACAACTAGCAAACTTCTTGACTTACAATTACAACTAGCAAAGGCATATATATAGCCTAAATAAATAGTATCCCTATTCACAGGATTAAAACAAATTTACCTAAATCAAGGAAACAATCTTAACAGTTGGGCGTGAATCAATCACAACTTTTATTCTAATTTGACTAATTCCTTAAATGATGGACTGCCAAAAATCTTGCTTATTCCTAAAATCGTGGGATAACAGTCCCACTAATCTTGCTCGTATTTCCACAATAGTGTAATGGATAGGCGATCAACATTTGGATATTGCACATTTGTTGGAGGAAATCTAATTACTTGGAGAAGTAAAAGGCAAAATGTTGTGGCATGGAGTAGTGCTGAAACAGAATTTAGATCCCTTGTGCATGGGATTTGTGAAGCTATGTGGATTAAGAAATTAATAAAGATTTAAAGTTTCCTGTATCACTTCCTATGAGAGTTCATTGTGATAAGAAAGCTAACATTTCAATCACTCATAATTCCTTGCTTCAAGATCGAACTAAACATATTAAAATTCATGGGCACTTTATCAAGAAAAATCTTGAAAGTTGGCAAATCTGTATTTCCTACGTTCCTACCTCTCAACAACTGATTGATACACTCACCAATAGTCTACTGAAAAAACAATTTGATATTCTAATAAATAAGTTGGCAATGGAAGACATCTACAAGCTAGCTTGAGGGGCAGTGTTGGACTAGGAAACATTCTTTTAGAATATTTGGGATAGAATATTCCTTTAGAATATTCTGAAGTTGTTGTAAATATAGGAGTTTAGGCTTTAATAAAGGTTGTAAATATAAGAAAATTCATAGCTATAATCTCCTGGTGATAATTTCCTAATTTAGATGCCTTATGTAGATATCTGCATGCAAAGTAGAATACCTATATAGACATTAGAAATACAAAGAATTTTCTTGTTCATATCAATTTTCAATGACTTACTGCAATATATTTTAGTTTACAGTTCACATTTTTGGATGGATATCTTTGGTGTTAAATTGAATTAGTTTTTGCTCTTGGTCCATATGAGTTTAAGATTGATATTTTTAATACAGAAGGGGGTTACTTGTTTTCTTTTCCATGGATGTTGTTCCTTTTAGGTATATGTTGATGCTAATTGTGCTTTCACATGTAAAATTGCAGGGTTCTAAAACTTGCGGAGGCACTAGTTTTGAATGTTTAGAAGACAGTGTGCTGCGCCATGACTATCAGGAAATTAAAATTCAAGAAAGCACTCAAGTTTTGGGTGTTGGGGTCATTCCTCGTTCAATTTCAGTCATTTTAAAGGATGATCTAGTTGACATTATTAAAGCTGGAGGTGCTATTTTTATGAACCTTATCTTTTCTTGGTTATTTGGGTTTATTATTGTAGCTGCTGGTTTCTTGTTTTGAAATGTTAGCCATTAGCTAAAATGGAATGTGTTGTTGGCACAGATGATATCATTGTTACAGGTATCTTGACTGCAAAGTGGTCTCCTGATTTAAAAGATGTTCGCTGCAATCTTGATCCTACATTAGTAGCTAATCATCTCAGGTATATGAAATAGTATGTTATAGATTAGATCTAAAAATTTTTATCTTTTGTTGAATCTTGCAAATAAATCTCTATCAAATCATTAGCACTACTGTGAATGCTCGTTTCCTTGAAATGTAATAGTTTGACTTCATCCTTGAATATTAGTTGGAAAATTATTAACCCTTGGTTGATGCATTTGCTTCTTGAGGGTATTGACTTTTACTAGGATCCCTTTTGAGTTTCAATTTGGATTCAGGTTATCATGCTCTTATTCTAGCTTCCATTAGCATGAAGAGATCTTTAAAACAATATAGTTTTTACATGTAATAGAGTCAAAAAAGAAGGACCCCTTCAAGATTGGGAAATTGAAGTTTAAGGCCAAATTTAAAGAGATGTTTTGTCTTTCAAAAATTTGAAAGGCATAGGGTAGTCTAATCTATTAACCTTGTTCTATATTTCTTTCTTAAACTTGTTCCTTACAGGAGTTATTTCATTACTAACTCTTTGGTCATTACTCATTACTCATCTCTAGCCAAACACCAGCATAGTTTGACTACTTTCTCAAATCTTTGTCCTTTGCCATATCTTCTTCTCTACACCTCTCTTAAAATGTGTTCCTTTTGTCATTAGGAGAACCAATGAGCTCAAGTCAGAGATCGACATCCCTAATGATATTATAAAAAAATTCAAGCAGTTTTGGTTAGACTTTAAGGATACTCCTTTAAAAGGTAAAAAGATTTCGAAGGAATACATGTTTAATATTTGTTTCATCTATATATAATTGCTTCAAATTTGATATAGTTCTTCTCTTACAAATATGGATTACTTTTTGTCTTGAAACAGGTAGGAATGCCATTCTACGAGGTATTTGCCCACAGGTTTTTGGACTTTTTACAGTGAAGCTTGCTGGTATGCTGTTGTTACAAATTGTTTACTACTTTTGAAAAAGTAGTGAACTTTGTAGTCATAGGACGTTTGCTAAAGAAGTCTGAATGTCAAGTATCTTTTGCTTTGTGTGCTTCCATCTAATCAGTTGCATTGGCCATAAGATCTTCCTTGGTTACAATAACATGCCTCTTTGGTCTTAGTTGCATTAACACTTATTGGAGGTGTGCAACATGTTGATGCTTCTGGTACAAAGATTCGAGGAGAGTCTCATTTACTACTTGTTGGTGATCCAGGTGATTTTCTATCCTACCTTATGATCCTTAAATTAAAGCCAAACATATTTATGCTATGTTTGAATGACAATCAACATAAAGCTTGAAGTAGAAAGTTGGAACTATTCAATAGAATTGTATACTTGATTATATTTGTGAGAAATAAAGAAAAGAGGTATCATAATTAACACATGGGGGCAAATATATTTTCAGAATGAGCCAGCTTTGTGATCTTTATGGATCATCTAAATGGATATGAGAACACTGAAAGTAGAACATCAGTAGACGCTTTAAGAAAAGGATATGCGCTAGTAGTGCTACACTTGATGTTTTATTCTTAGAGTTTTCGAAGGTTCTCCATCCCTTGTACTAAGTATAAATAGGAAAATCTATTGAATTGCATATGTGATGCATGAACATTTATTGAACTACACCATGTTTTGATACTGAAAAGGATTAAGATGAGTAACCATTTAGAACATATGTGGAGAAGCTTCTCAACTTCCATTCCTCCTACTAAAAATGCAAAAGAGAAGTAAGAGTCGAGAAAGGAAAGGTGAAAAAGGAAAGAGTCTAGCAATGTGTAGGAGATATATTGGAGTATCAAGGTATGAAAAAGTAAAGAAAGTAAAGATGACCATCTATAGCATGAGCATGATAACCCATCATATACATAATGGAAGGCATGCCCTCTTTGATCTTCTACTTTTAATGGATTATTGTTGCTCACTCCATTGACTAAACTAGATGAGTCTTCACAACTATGTTGCTTGGATATCACACACATTCAAATAAGGGTATAATCCATGATATAAAGTTCACATGGGATATAATTGATTATCATCTCAAATTCTAGAATTAGGTATGATTGATGAAGATAAATTGCTTAATCTTGCATAGAAATCTATAAACTTCATGAATTTAACTACACATATGGTATGATATGGAATATATTGTTGTGCATAAACATAATACAATTTTCAGGCACAGGGAAGTCTCAGTTCTTAAAATTTGCTGCAAAGTTGAGCAATCGGTCTGTTATCACTACTGGATTGGGAAGCACTAGTGCCGGACTAACTGTCACAGCTGTTAAGGACGGAGGTAATTGATATGGATGAGTGTTTTATTAGGAGTCTATTAGAGGAGTATGAGTGTTTTATTAGGAGTCTATTAGAGGCGTTTTAGTAATATTATTTCTGCACTAGTTTCTGTTATAGTTATGTTAATAAAAACAACTTGAATAGGAGTCTTTCTAAGAGTCCTAAAACAACTTGAATAGGAGTCTTTATAGGAGTCTTATTTTAGGTGGAACTTTTGTGTTTCTTTGCCTATATAAGGCTATTATGTTATGCAATAAAGGAAGAAGTTACCATAAAAATTAGATAATTAGGAGTAGAGTAATTTAGCCTAATCTCGGTAGACCTTGTCCTTGGCAAGTGCTGCCAGTTTTTCATCACCAAAAATAGGTTTTGCAAGAAAGGGAACCAACTGTAAATAAGGGGAAAGAGATTAATTTTCTTGAGAATCGTCCTTGGACTCGATCCCATGCACGGGCACATAATAGTAATTTCTGTCCACATGAACAAGATTATTATGCTATTATTTCTCTTAATTTATCTGCCTCCACTTTTCATATGACACTTACATCTATCTTTGCTCTTCAAGAACATCTTTCCATGCGATAAAAGGCATGCTTACTTAATGATAATTTTTTCATGAATGTCTAATCAAAATTCTTTGGGATTGTTGTAATGATTCCTATAGAGGGGAATGAGATAAACTTGACAGCTAATAATCTAGGTGTTTTCTGTTGTATCAAAGCCCTCAACATGGTAGAAAAATTTGTTAGAAGGGACATATTGTACATGTGGGCCAACATTTGTAGCAAAAACTTAAATGTATAGAAATTATAAGGGGTTTAGTAATGTTCCCTTGCCCACTACCCTACTCTTCCTCCCATTGCGATGATATTCGGTTAGGCCTTACTCTTCCTTCTTTGGAGTCATAGGTAAACACTGGTTCTGCCTTACACTTACAAAAGAGTAGGATTAGTGGGCAGGAGCTTCATCTTATTGCTCCAAGGACAAAAAATAGATAATTAATACTTGAAGGTTAGGAAGTGTGGATTGTGATGTAGAATTGTTGAAGTCATTCTAGAATTATGAACAATCAGGTTGTTGAAGTTGTTTTCGGATCTGCCTGAGTCCAGCTCTTTGACATAAGTAGGCTTTTAATTGTTTTGCTATTCATTACATGACCATCTTGAGGTTTTTTTTTTTTGGATGGTTACCATCTTGAGGTTTTATTTACCCTACTCTTGTCTTTCTTTTCCTTTATTTATTTTCCCTTCATTCTTCCATTTTGATAAACATTTCTTTTCTACTCTTAGTCTCTATTTCAACCACACTATGGTCATTGCCCTTTCTTTTGATAGGTTTCCTCATATTGTCTCCTTTATCATCAATTTGGTTTTTTGTTGATATTACTTTGAAGAATGATTCTACATTCTTAGACTAGAAAGAGTAGTTGTTACTGTTCCAACATTGTTTGGTGATTCGCAAATTGGAAGAACTCGTTGTTGAGACACTTTTTGGGACATTCTTCAATGACTTATTGCTGGAATCTGACATATTCCTAGTATATTTGACAAATTTTTTTACTAATAAATGTTGGTAATACTGCTGACGGTGTTCCGAAAAACATGAAAGACTATACTAATGACAAGATACCCAGGTTTTGGTTGTATTGCGCATAAATATGTTTGTTGCGAGGAGGGAAAAGAATCACGCCTAAGAACTTTTATTCTAATTTGGTCAAATAGTCATTCAATCTTGTTATGAAGCCACACACATGTTCATTTAAATTAATTTATAAAACTTTATTGCATCAGTTGTAAAAGATGCTTAGTCAAGTTCTTGCTATATGCCACTAAGTTTAGAAAAATACTGGGCATGAAGCATCTCACCTCGTTTGGTTTCATGAACTTTTTTTCGCAACTCATGTATATGGGCATCATTACTTGATTGGGAGTAAGTCTGGGAAGCTGCATCCCAAATTTTTTGAGTTGTATCTGGGAGAAGATATCCTTGTGCAAGTTGTGGTTGCATTGAGTTGATAACCATGACATAATAGTCCCATTTGTTGCATCCAGAATCAGTTTCATCTGGTTTTATTTCTCCATTATTGATATAACGTTGCAATCCCCTAGCCTAAATAAAAAACAAGCATGAGCAAGATAATTTGTTCCATGTAGTTTAACTGGACTGATTTAAAGAGAATGATTGTCAATAAAAGTGGCATGTTCAGTCAGACTTAGAAGATTCTTCCCTCATTCCACTGCACATGTCCATAGAACTATTGGACTTCAAAAGAAAATTTGGTTTGACTGAAATATGCAAAGATACAGGCTGCAACTAAGGTTGGCAGTATGACTGTGATACCATGAATTTTCCAGAACAGGGAAAATTCTGAATAAAATAGGACTGTCATATTATGTCCTATATGCATTAATTACTTAATTATATGAATTTAATATACAAATAATTACATTGTGGAAAATTTTGTTAGATTATATATTCATATTTAATAGTCTTAACTTAGGGACTACTTTAGGAAGTCTCTAATTTACTGATTTTATTGTCTATAATTTAGGAGATAATTAAGGAAAGCAGAATATAAACATGTGTATATAAACTTGTATTATGTACTTTGAACGGATCAGAACAATTTTCCTAAACTCTAATATGCAATATGGTATCTGACCATTAGCTACCTTCACTGCAATTTTGTAGCCTTCATTGCCACAATTGCATATCGTGCTGCCTTCATTGCTGCAATTACAGCTAATTGTGCAGTATTTATTGCTGCATCTTTTCATCCTTTTGTTTCATTTTCTTATGATTTTAACCATATAAGTCATGTTTGGGGTCACAGAAATCCCAAACCATCCTTTCAAAGGAAGTTCAAATTCTCAAACATAAGAAGTTCAACCAAAAGGTGTGAATTCCAAAATATTCTAGCAGCATACTGTTTAGATGGAAAAAACTATTTGAATTGGTCCCAACTCGTCAAAACAATCCTTAAGGGAAAAGGAAAAATAAATCTCCCATTTGAAACTGGTCCTAAGCAAAGAGAACCAGGTTTTGATGATTGGAATGAGGACTCTCTCATAATGTCTTGGCTATAGAGTTCCATGACACCCGAAATTAGTGATACCTGCATGTTTTTTCCAACAGTTCATGCCATTTGGGAGGCTACTGGACAAACTTATTCCAAGGCTAAGGATGCTGCCCGAGTGTACGAAATAAAGGTTAAAGCTAGAACAGCAAAGCAAGGAGGGAAAACTGTCACAGAATTTGCAAATTTGTTACAAACTCTGTGGCAAGAATTGGATCACTACAGGACAATTGAGTTACAGTATAGTACTTGTTCTACTAAAATAAAAGATTTCATAGAAAAGGATAGGGTGTATGATTTTTGTACAGGCCTGAATCCTGAATTTGATCAAATAAGGGTGCAGATCTTGGGGAAGGAAGGAGTTCTATTGCTGAATGAGGTAATTTCACTTTCGAGAGCTAAAGAGAGTAGACAGACTGTAAAGCTTGAACCCCAAACCATGGAAAATTCAGCACTAAATACCACTGCACTAAATACAATTCCAAAATTTAGGAGAGCGAGTTGACCAGAGGTGAGCATAATAGAGAAAGTAAGGAGGGCCTTTGGTGCACAAATTGTAAGAACCCACGATATACTAAGGAACATTGCTGGAAATTACATGTTAAACCATCAAAATGGGGCAATAAAGGGAATGAGCAAGAACATTTCAGTTCAGCCCAGGTAACCTAAAGCAATCAAGAAAAATTACAAGAATTAGGATGTTTTAGCAGTGAAGATATTGACAAGCTAAACAACTTGCTAGGTAAGCTTGCCAAATCGCCAAATACAGGCCTATCGTCTCTCAGGTAACTTTCCTATGTGTTCATTTGTATTTTCAGGTAATTCTTCTTCAATGGGATTTAATGCCTCACAAAACTCCTTTTGTAATATGTGGATTATAGGTTTTGGTGCTACTGACCATATGACCCATTCATCCACTCAATTTTAGACCTACACCCCTTGTCTGAGTGATAGGAAGATTATTGTTGCTAATGGGTCTTTTGTCACTATAGCTAGTATAGGAGATATACAACTTACACCATCACTCTTATTAAAAAATGTTCTTCATATATCCAAGTTATCCACAAACCTTATCTCTATACAGAAATTAACTAAAATCATAGATTGTCGAGCAATTTTTCACCCTTCCTTTTGTGAATTTTAGGACCTAGGTTAGGAGAAGAGGATTGGACTTGCTAAAGAGAAGGATGAGCTATAGTAAATGAATTCCCTAACAGCAGTAGTAACTTATCTTTATCCCTATTATCATCATCAAAAAGGAATGTCATCTTGTCTCATCATTTTCACTGGAGTCATCCATCTTTCACAACTTTAAAATCATGTTTCCTTTGTTGAATGGAATAGATGTAGGGAGTTTTCATTGTGATGTGTGTGAGTATGCAAAAAGCACTCGTGCTTCTTTTCCAATTATCAATAAAAGAGTTTCTACTTTTTTTTTATCTACTTGCCCCTATTCCTAACATAACTGGTTCTAAATGGTTTATGTGCTTTATTGATGATTGCACTCGAGTGTCATGGGTTTTTTTTGTTGAAAAACAAATCTAACGTGAGTAACATTGTCCCAAGTTTTCATTTAATGATGCAAAATCAATTTAGTGCGAAAATTAAGCGGTTTCAATTTGACAATGCAAGAGATTATTTTAATCATACTTTGTCATTATATTTTCAAAAGTAAGGCATTATTCATGAATCATCTTGTGCTTATACACCCCAACAAATTGGGTGTCAAAAAGAAAGAATGATTTTCTTTTGGATACGACTAGGATAAGACCATTAGAATCCAACACAAAGTTCATGATGCATGATAAAAGTGCTACATATATTATTGCTAATGATAGGTGATTTAGAATGGTTTATTCAAGAAAGCTAGCTAATGTTCTTGATTCAATAATAGTCCAACAATCAAATCCAAATCAACTAGTCCATGAGGTATATGAGATATCTGTCTCAACTTGAAGTGCCTAGTGAACCACAAACTTCAAATAATGATAGTGATTTACCCATTGCCTTGAGGAAAAGAACCGTATAGTGTACCAAGAGACCTTTATACCCTATACCTAACAAAGTATCCTTTTATAGATTTTCACATTCCCATAGAACTTTTTGTGGAAAAAATGTATAGTTAGGAGACTATTTTAGGAAATACATTGTAACAAATTGTATCCTTAAGTTAGGATATTATTGGTCAAGATTTTGATAGAATTGGCTAAGATTCTGATAAGATACTCCATGACCAGATTTAGATACTAGGTTTTTGTATATATATATAACTAGTAGTGCTGTAGAAAACACATAACAGGAAATATACTTTCTGCTTAATTTCTGACATGGTGTCAAAGCTTTAGGTTCAATAACCTGACCATATTTTGGCCTTCATCGCCATATTTTTCTTGCCTTCATTGCTGAAATTTTTTCCTTCTACACTCTCTTCTTCTTCTTCTGTCTCCCACACAATTTGGCCTTAATTGCCCAAAATCTTATCAAGCAAGATGTCAGAAATCGAGGAGTCTACGATTAAGAGTGGGGAGATTGCCAAAACCCAATCGGAAGAGGTAATCTGAACCCAACAACTTGGAGAATTGCAGAGCATTCTAGCTACCTACAGATTAGATGGAAAAATTTATCTTAATTGGTCTTAACTCACCCGAACTGTGCTGAAAGGAAAGGAGAAGATTAGGCATCTCACAGGTGTAGGGCCTAAACCAGGGGATCCCCAATTTGAAGCATGGGATGAAGAAGACGCTATGATTATGGCATGGTTGTGGGGCTCTATGGTCCTGGAAATTAGTGAGACGTTTATGTTTTTGGCCACTACCAAGCACATATGGGTTGCAATCCAACAAACTTATTCCAAGTCTAGAGATGCGACTCAAGTGTATGAAGTAAAGGTGAAAACTGTTGCTGCAAAATAAGGAAACAAAATAGTCATGGAATACGCAAATTAATTGAAATCCTTGTGGCAGGAATTGGACCTCTACAGCATGATAAACCAAGTGTCCTGAAGATGCAACAATTTTAAAAACCTTCATTGAATAGTGTAGAGTTTATGATTTTCTGGTTGGACTGAGTCCAGAATTTGATCAACGATACAAATTCTTGGGAAGCTGGAGGTTCCATGTTTTAATGAGGTAGTGGCTTTAATCCGAAGTGAAGAAAGTAGGAGAGGGCTGATGCTGGAACCACAAATCATTGACAGTTCAGCTATGGTGACTGGTAATAGCAAATCAACCACAAATACGGAGAGAGGAGCAGTTTTTGAAGGAAGGAAGAATAATCAGTCGAAGTCTCAAAACCGTGATGAATTATGGTGTACTTATTGCAAGAAACATCGACATACACGTGAGAAATGCTAGAAACTTAATGGAAAGCCTTCAAGCCGTGAGTGGGGTCGGAAGGGAGATCAACCACGAAACGATGGACAAGTGCACATTATTGCTGTATCACAAGATGAATCAATATCACAAGAGTCGAGTAGCCTTAACGAAGAAGAAATTGAGAGGGTGAGATCACTTATTAGCAGCCTTGGAAAACTGAAAAGCCTTCAGTACTTGTTCTTTAACATATTCAGGTGGGTTTCCTCTTTCTCTTGGATTAAATGCCTCGGGTACTACTTTACCTAACTCTTGGGTCATGGACTCAGGAGGAACCGACCATATGACCCACTCATCCAATATCTTTTTAACCTACTCCCCATGTCCAATCAGTAAGAAAGTAGCCACAACTGATGGATCCTTAACCACTGTAGCTAGTATAGGTGATGTCAAAATATTTTCTTACTCCCCATGTTCAAGCAGTAAGAAAATAGCCACAACTGATGGATCCTTAACCACTTTAGCCGGTATAGGTGATGTCAAACTAAGCCCATATGTAATTCTACGAAATGTCCTTCATGTTCCTAAATTGTCCACAAACCTTGTTTCCATGCAGAAACTCACCCAAGATTTATCTTGTAATGTAATTTTTACAGTAACTAGTGTGTATTTTAGGACAAGGATTCGAGGAGGATGATCGGACATGCTAGGGAATGAGATGATCTTTACTATCTAGAAGCACCGAGCCAACTAAACATGACCAAGAGTAGCTTACCACATTCCTTCATTTCAGAACTTGTTTCTTTCAATAAAGAGAAAATTTTGCTTCATCATTGTCGACTTGGGCATTCATCATTTAGGATTATTCAGATTATGTTTCCCTCTTTGTTTAAAGGTTTAGATGTTGAGAACTTTCACTGTGAGGTGTGCGAACTTGCTAAACACAAGCGTGTACCTTTTCCAAGTAGTAATAAAAGAAGTTCTACTCCTTTCTATCTCATTCACACTGATATTTGAGGTCCATCGAATGTCTCTAATGTTTTTGGGGCAAAATGGTTTGTTTCTTTTATTGATGATTGTACACGTGTCACATGGATTTTTTTGCTTAAACATAAGTCTGATGTTAGTACCGTACTCCCAAACTTCTGTTCCATGATCAAGAATCAATTTGGGGTCAATATCAAAAGATTTAGGTTCGATAATGTCAAGGACTTCTTCAATCAAACTCTTACCCTATTCTTCCAAAAAGAGGGAATAGTCCATGAGTCTTCTATGGAAAAATGGGCACCTCCTTGAGAAAACCCTAGCCCTTTTATTTCAAAACACGTGTCTATAGTTTTTTGGGGAGAAGCAATTCTGACCGGCACTCATCGCATAAATCGTTTGCCCTCTCGAACCTTAGGTTTTAAGAGTCCTATGGACATTCTTTCATCTTTTTATCCAAACCTAAGGACTACAAATATCCTTGTCCCTAAAGTCTATGGGTGCACATTCTTTGTCCATGTCCACAGTCAAAACAAGGGGAAATTAGATCCAAGAGCTCTAAAGTGTGTCTTTATGGGCTATTCATCAACTTAGAAAGGGTACAAGTGTTGGGTTATTCATCAACTCAGAAAGGGTACAAGTGTTACCATCTTCCACCAAAGAAATTCTATGTCGCGATAGATGTTACATTCAATGAACAACCTCCTTATTTCACCAATCCTTATCTTCAGGGGAGGATTTAACTAAAGAAGATAAGAAAGATTTTTTGCTTGATTTGTCATTGTCTAAAACTCCATTTGATGCTCCTACATCTGCTTTCACACCTCCTTGTTCATCTGATTCTTCTACACCTCTTTGTTCATCCAAAACATCCAATGAACCATAAGAAAAACCTGATGTAAGATTTGGCAAAGGTAAAGTATAAACAAGAAGGAAAACGGCTATCCTGGAACCTAAGCAAGTCCAGAAGTCCATCTCCGATCCTTTGAATGAATTAACAATTTCTAACTCTCCATTACAAGATGAATTTTATGATAATAAAAATGAGCAGGACTAGAGTGTACAAAACGACCATTATACCCTCTTGCACATTTTTTGTCATTTAAGAATTTTTCATCATCTTATGGAGCTTTCCTTGTAAGCCTAGATACAATCACCATTCCTACCACCCTATCTGAGGCTTTGTGTAATGGAAAATGGAAATAAGCTATGAATGTAGAGATGGAGGCATTAGAGAAGAACAAAACTTGGGAGTTGGTTAAGTTACTGGCAGGAAAGAAACCGGCACTTATGGAATTGATTATATAGAGACCTTTGCTCCTGTTACAAAGATGAACACAGACAGAGTGTTGTTGTCACTTGCAGCTAATTTTGGTTGGAATTTGCAGCAGTTCGATCTCAAGAATGCGTTCTTACATAGAGATCTAGAGGAGGAGATATACATGGAGGATGCGCCTGGTTATAAGAATAACTTAGCTACTCATACTATGTGTGAATTGAAAAAGGCATTCTATGGCCTCAAGCAATCACCACGGGCATGGTTTGGTAGATTTGCAAGAGTTATGTTGGCCATGGGGTACAAACAAAGCCAAGGAGACCACACACTATTCATTAAACACTCTCCCTCAGGGGTAGTTACAGTTCTTTTGGTGTATGTCGATGACATAATAGTAACAGGAGATGATGTTAAGGAAAAAAAGGTTTTGAGTCAATGTTTGGCTAAGGAATTTGAGATCAAGGCATTAGGAAGGCTGAAGTATTTTCTCGGGATTGAAGTTGCTCACTCTAGGACGGGAATTTTTATCTCTCAACAAAAGTATATTACAGATCTTCTCAAAGAAACAGGCAATACAGCATGCAAACCAACAAGTACTCCCATGGATCCGAATCTTAAGCTTAGAAAGGCAGAGGAGGATGCAGTAGTGGATAGAGAAATGAATCAATGCCTTTTAGGGAAACTCATTTACTTATCGCACACACGACCAGATATAGCATATGTTGTAAGTATGATTAGTCAGTTCATGCATAACCTAAGGAAAGTTCATCTGCAAGCAGCTCACAGAGTATTACATTATCTCAAAGGAAGGTATTTTGTTTAAAAGGAGTAGGGGATTGGTACTTGAAGCATACATTGCTAATTATGTTGGTTCAATAGATAGAAGATCGACTTCAGGATATTGCACCTTCCTTGGTGGAAACTTTGTGACATGGAGAAGTGAAAAACAAGGAGTGGTAGCTCGTTCAAGTGCAGAAGCCGAATTTCGGGCAATGGCTCAAGGTGTATGTGAACTACTTTGGTTGAAGATCATCCTTGAAGACTTGAAGATTAAATGGGACGGTCCTATGAGACTCTATTGCGATAACAAGTCTGCAATAAGTATAGCTCACAATCTGGTGCAAAATGACCGAACCAAGCACATTGAAATCGACAGACACTTTATCAAGGAGAAGCTGGAGAGTGGACTGATTTGTACTCCTTATGTGTCTACGCATAGTCAACTTGTTGATATTCTTACCAAAGGATTAAGCAGTTCAGTTTTTCAGATTATTGTATCCAAGTTGGGAATGGAGAATACCTATTTACCAACTTGAGGGGGAGTGTGGAAAAACTGTATATTTAGGAGACTATTTTAGTAAATATATTGTAACAGATTGTATCCTTAAGTTAGGATATTATTGGTCAAGATTTTGATAGGATTGGCTAAGATTCTGATAAGAAACTCCATGATTTATGGGTATCTATCAAACTTAGATACTAGGTTTATATATATATATATATAACACTAGTAGTGCTATTTAAAACACATAAGAGGAAATATACTTTCTGCTTAATTTCTGAAACTTTTCTTACTAGCCTAAATACTATCCCCATACCCAAGACCTTATTTGAGGCTTTATCTTATAAAGAATAGAGGAAAGCCATGGAAGTGGAAATGGATGCATTAGAGAAAAACAACAATTGGGTGTTGGTAGAATGACAAAAAAGGAGTAAACCAGTGGGATGTAAATGGGTTTTCACCTTGAAATATAGGGATGATGGATCTTTAGAGAGGTATAAAGCAAGATTAGTAGCTAAGGGATACACTCAAACATATGGAGTTGATTACATAGAAACTTTTGCCCCTGTTGCAAAAATGAACACTATGAGAGTTATTTTTTCCTTGGCACCTAACTTTGGTTGAGAATTGCAGAAATTTGATGTAAAGAATGCATTTCTTTATGGAGACCTTGAAGAGGAAATTTACATGGATATCTACCTTGGATTCGGTGGGGAGGTGGTGGTAGTAAAGTTTGCAAGTTAAAGAAAACACTTTATTGTTTGAAGTAATCACCATGGTTTGGTAGATTTGCTAATGTGATGTGTGCTATGAGTTAGAGGCAGAGTAGGCAGAGTCAGGGTGATCATACACTATTTATTAAGCATTCAAATTTAGGGGGGATTTACAATTCTTTTAATTTATGTTGATGATATAATTGTGACGGGCAAATGATGAATATGAGAGAAAATCACTGAAGGATTGTTTAATTAGGGAATTTAAAGGAGTTAGTAAGGTTGAAATATTTTCTTAGAATTGAAGTGGCTCATTCTCAATAAGGGATATTTATCTCACAGCAAAAATGTTCTTGATCTTTTAAAATTAACTGGGAGATTAGCTTGTAAACTAGCCCCTACTCTTGTAGAACCTAATCATAAACTTAGTGAACCTAAGAAGAGCCCACTGTTGATCGGGAAATGTATCAATGCTTGGTTGGAAAGCTCATTTATTTGTCACATACAAGGCCAAATATAGCATATGCAGTTAGTCTTTTAAGTCAATTTGTGCTTGATCCCAAGGAAGTCCATTTGCAAGTAGTTTATCGAGTTCTATATTATTTGAAGGGATGTCTAGGAAAAGGGATTCTCTTCAAGAGAAATAATGTACTTTCCATTAAAGTGTATATTGATGCTAATTATGCAAGTTCACCGATTGATAAAAGGTCAACTTTAGAATATTGTATGTTCTTGGGTGACAATCTTGTAACATGGAGATGTGATAAACAAAATTTTATGGCTAGATCAAATGCAGAAGCATAATTTAGATCAACGGCTTTGGTTATTTGTGAGTTGTTGTGGTTGAAAATTTTACTTCTTGATGTGAATATAAAATGGAATGGCCCAATGAAGTTATATTGTGATAACAAGTCAGCAATTTGTATTGCACATAATCCTGTGCAACATGATCAGACAAAACATGTTGAGATTGATATGCCCTTTATTAAAGAAAAATTGGAGCATGGAATAATTTGCACACCTTATGCTCCAATTGGGAGTGGGCTTGCAGATATTCTTTCAAAGGGGCTAAGCACTCAGACATTTCAGAATATTCTTGACAAGCTAGGAATGATAATCCATGTTCACCAATGTAAGAGGGAGTGTGAAAAAATTTGTCAGATTTTCTGTACATATTTAATAGTCTATAATTTAAGGAATACTTTAGTAAGTATCTAATTTATAGATTTTATTTTCTATAATTTAGGAAAGCAAAATATAAACATGTTCATATAAACATGTATGCTATACTTTGAAAGGAAAAGAAGAATTTTCCTAAACCTTGTTTTGTAATATACATAAATATCCTTAGCTAAATAGAAAATGATAACTAATATCTAATTAGAAGACTGTACATAATTAACTGCTAAAAACTAGACCTAAAATCACGAGTACAATTATCGACACTTGCAATATATATCCATATGGACTTTGTACATTTATGTAACCATAATTATGAGACCTATTATATATCTGATTTAATATTTATCATGAAGAATTTGACCTTTTTGACTTAAATAATACAAAAAAATCATTATAAATTACATATTAACTAAAACAAATTTAACGTTAGAAGATATAACTGTGAAAATATGTAAAACTAGATATGAAGAAATGAATAATGTAAAAAGATAGAAAGCTCATTGTCAATTTCAAAAATGGTAGTTGTGAAGGGATGCATTTTTCCTTGAATATTATGGAAAAGAGCATCTTATCTACAGTTTGTTATGGCATCATTTTCTCATGGAGATAATTAGAACATCTGTAAAAAGGATGCTTACATATGTTCATGCCTATTGTTGAAAATTTAATTGATATGACCTTTATAGATGTAACGAAGAACTTACGAAAAATTTTAAAGCTTAGAGAAACCCATTCAATTTTGCTTGGTTTGATAGTTCATAAACCATTTACATTATGGTCTTTGATTGAAGAAATTATAAATAGTTGATGGATTAAGATTTTGAAGTTTGAAATGAGATTTATACAGTTAAAGAGTCATTTAAATTAGAGGATATAAAGCCCAACATTTTCAATATATAGTGAAGCATTTACTTGCACTAATAGCTAGTATGCATTTCATTATTTAACCCTTTTGCTAAAAATAAGAACAAAACAAATACTCTTGTTGAGTTCTTAACATTCTTTCTTCAATTTTCCTGTTTATGGACTCTTCATCTATGTCTCTAGTTAATTTAAGTAAAAGATTTGTGTTGTCTAGAACAAGTTTAGCAAAAATGCTTAAGCCTATGCTAACCTTGCCCAAGTTTAGGTTCACGTTTGTGTTTGGGCTTAGGTTAGGTCCTTGTACCAAAAATTATTTCATGTTTAGTAGTACTCAGCCTGAATTTGGCATAATTTGAATTGAAGTTGACTTCTTATCCCTCTTTTAGTATAAGGGGCTCAGGCTTTTGGTCTGGGACCAGAATCGGGCTCGCGTCCTCAAACTTGATTTTGTGTTGGGTTCAGGTCTATAAATTAAAATTGAGCTTAGGTTTTGGCCTTATGGTGCATATGACTCATGCCTAGCTTAGTCCATTGCCATTCTTAGTCTAAAACTCACTCGTGTATATCATCAAATGAAACATCTAATATTGTTAATGGACTTTCTTAATCTTTTATTTTGTACAAAAGTTATACTTACCCAGGCAACGATTGTGTGTAGGAGAATGGATGTTGGAAGCTGGAGCACTTGTTCTAGCTGATGGCGGGCTTTGTTGTATTGATGAATTTGATAGGTACTCTTCTTGACTTTCTAATGTTGATGGTTTACTTGCCAATATTGTGATTTTCTGAATACTTCTCCAAGTCATTCTTATCATGATTGCAATTTGTTTTACTGCTCAAATACATGTTCTTTATATGCTTTGATTTTTATCGCTTAGGAAAAGAAAGACGTTTTAAAATAGAAGTGGATTTCATTTAAATATCATTAAAAAATATTTTGACATGATCTAAATCTATCAATGAAAAGTGCAAGCATAAAAAAGTAATATGCCTAATGGAACTCATTAGAGGAAACAAACATATTTTTTTGTTAGAAAATAAGAATATTTGATTTTCTAAAAGATTATAGTTGTAAATAGTTGATCAATAGCTATGATTCTGATTCACTAATTTAGGCTTATTGTAATTTTTCATTTATTTAGGCTGATTATAATATTCTTAGTCAATGGATAATGTGTAGGAATTAGTTTGTTTCCTAAAAGAGGACAAATGACTCTATATATATTAGTGTACTCAGTAGATGGAGAAAGAAGAGAAGAATTTCAGTTTCTGTTCATGGTATCAGAGCCTCTCTACAGCACTTTTAAAACCTCTAAATCCTGCGCTCCACCTAAGCTCCATTCTTTACATGGGGGCCTACTTGGTGAGGATAGACATGCCTTGGAGCTAGAGAAATAATCTTTGTTTCATGTGGAATAATTTATTGATCATTCTTGTATTGATAAACATTCATAATATAGCTTTCCTCTTTTAATTTTTTATTTTTTATTTCTATTCTAGTACTCCTAAAAGAAATTAATCAAGTTTATTTCAATTACTCAATCGACAAAATAATGATTTTCGTCACTCCTACCCTTTTCTTTTTCCATTACTATCCTACTATCGATGTTGTCTTTTGAAGGATGAGCTTTGAACTGGATCTTGTTGCCGTGAAATGGGATTTGTAGGTCATCTTAGTTGAGAGAGGCAAAATGATTTGAAACCATTGACTTGTTAATTTATGTTTAAAAGTTGTTTCCTTATTAAGACTCCAATTACGTAGATTCTCTCTCAACTAAATTCTTTTTCAGTTGGGTACTTAAATTCTATAGATATCCCATGCGTATTGTTTAGATTCAATTTTGGGCATTGAATTGGCAACGGAATTTAATTGCTTCCCTAATTTCTCCCTTTAACCTAACTTTTGTCTCTTTCCCCTTTTGTTCTTTCTCTACTTTTCTACAAAAAAAAGCCGATAAAGAAAAGAGAAAGAATGACACAGCCAATTTACACTGATTCGGCTTATAACAAAGCCTATGCTTAGTCTCCAAGTATCCAACTTAAGTGTTTCATTAAAAATCTCCTAGTAATTTGCGAGCCTCTCCAAGCTCATAAGTACATCTTTTTCAAGGTTCTTCAATCTTCCACACTATTAGTATTTAACAAGCCTCTACAAGCTCTCAACAAATAAAAATAGGATTTGCGCAATATGAGCTTCGATGAATATTGATCTCTCTCTTGATATAGTGTTTTCACTTTCTAGGCACAAAGGGTATAAAATGTAACTTTTTGAGAATAAGTATTGATGCTATTGATGTATTTCTGAAAGTCTGGTGTATATTTGAATGCAGTAGCTCTCCCTTAAATAAGAATTCCGTTCAACTTGCCGTTGCTTCAATTTTATCATAGACTGATTGAATCGACTTTGAATTTATAAAAACATTTTCCTCACTATCTTTGATAGAATCTTCAAATATTTGGTTGTTTGGATAATTTTTTGACTGTCTTGAAATTGACTATCGAATTAAGTGAATTGAAGGATCCTTCGATTGTATAGAAAAGATAGTAACTTATTCATTCGAAATTTTGTGGAGCTGTTTTTGATTATTTGAATGAGTTTGTTAGGTTGGTTCCTCATTTATTCAAAATAGGAATTGTTAGACGTTCTTCATTTAAACAAATAACTAACTTATATAGCCTCTTTTTATATCATTATCTTTCTGAATAAATGAGGTAATCCAATTTGAGTTTTGAAATGTAACTAACTATTATTGATTGTTATCATCAAAATCATTAATTTAAGAGCCTGAGCTAACAATCCATAAAAATAAAATAGTCAAACCAATTAAGGTACCTAATTAAGTTTTTCAAGACAACCAGAGATGCAATTAAGCCAGTCTTAAGTAAACTAAAAAAAAAAGATATTTAAAGCAAGCAACTCCTTATATAAACTAATCAGAACCAAGAGAACAGGAAAAGAAAAGAAGGCCAAATGTTTGAGTCAAAACGCTTAAGAAACTAGTAGCTTTGAACAACTCCACTAACAATTTCAACTCAAGTTCTATTGCACACACTTCCACGTGCCTATACGTGGGACAAATGACAGAATCTCCAGGCATCTTGCACACTTGTGGGGTTTATAGTGATCAGTCTTGGGGGAGAGGCCAATCAGTTGCTAGCGAGTCAAGGGTTGTTGACGATGAGAATAGAAAATGACTTTGAACAGGTAACCTAAACAATTCTAATGTTCTACTCCCTAGCTAGAATTAAGACTAAAGATGAAAAATTCTACTTATAGGGTAAATTGAAAACTAAACCCTCAAAGAGCCAGACCAAGCTTTGATACTATGTAACAAATGTATTTGATATGTTCTTAATGATTTGGACATAGTAGGGTCACACACACACACACACACACACACACACATACAGACACAGACATACACACATATACATACAGATAAGCCTTAACTAATTAGGGAATGTAATCCCTATAATTAATCCCATAATTAGAATCCGGAATATTCTATCCTATCTATACAATCTGTGATATGATTTCTTCAATCTATAACATATAGCTTTTCCCATTTATCATTGTACAAGACCTTGTATATGAACTCATTATCTCTAGAATGCAACTTTTAGATATTTACCAGCATACTTCGCTTTGCTTGATTAACAAACTAATTTATCCTTTGTTTGTTAGTATGAGGGAACATGATCGAGCAACAATACATGAGGCCATGGAGCAGCAGACTATAAGTGTTGCCAAGGTTACTTCTTTTGTTGTTTTTTATATAATTTAATACATGGCTAATAAATTCCAACCATTGTTCCTAGCTTGCTCATTACGTTTTTGTCTTGGCATTTAAGCTTGAAGTGTCTTAATTCCTAATGGCTAATTATCACCAAAGGAAAGATCACATTTAAGGTATACATTAAAATTTTGTAATCAATTTACTATTTGAAGAAAATTAGAGGGAAAAACAATTCTTCTTTAATCTTTCTATGGATAGCATAGGGAATATATGAGAAAGTACAATCTTAATCACCTCCTTAAATCAAGGAGGATTCATTTATTCTCTAAGCAATTAAATCTCATTATTTCAGTTACTAATTTCTAGCCTTCTTTAAAAGAAAGGTAATCGGCCCTTAAATTAGCTAATTATCCCTAGAATATAAACACGCTCTCTCAAATTGGTGCATAGATGTTAATAATGCCCCAACTTGCTTACAAAGAACTTAAATTTTGCCTTAGTAGTCTTTGATAAAGGCATTTACTACTTGTGTTGTAGATACATATCGTATGCAAATGAGTCCACTTTCAAGTTTCTTTATAAAATGCTTATCAATTTCCTCATATTTTGTTTGATCATGTTGAACTAGATTATTATTAATACTAATAGTTGATTTATTATCACAAAAACAACTTCATTGGATGCCTCATTAGTCTCTTAAGTCTTCATTACTTAAGATTGTTTCACAAATTCCTTAAACCATTGCCTTGTATTCTACCTCTGCACTACTCTTGGCCACCACACTTTGTTTTACTTTTCCAAGTTACTAGATTTCCTCACAAAAAGTTGCAATACTTGTAAGTAGACCTTTTATTGCGAACAAATCCTGCCCAATCTACATCAATGTGAGCTTCAACTCTTCACTGATCACTCTTCATTAACCCTTAAGATTTTGTACATTGCTTCCAAGTGTTCTTCATAGGGAGTATGCATAAACTGACTTACAATGCTGATAACAAAGGAAATATCTGTTCTAATATGAGATAAATATATTGGCTTTCCCACCATCAGTTGATATCGACTTGTTTAATTAGGAGTGTTGCTTGTCAATTGACCTCTCCTTAATGTTCGGCCACTAAAAGCTCTGCATGTGAGTCTCACATCGTCTGAAGTTTTCATGCCCTTGCCCATGTGCTAGTGATTGACAAGTTACCTACTTCTTGTAGTCTCTAGAAGTTGCTCAATTCATCACCTTACCATATTTAGTCACTGGTTGTGAATTTCACTGTTGCAAGCAACCATCTTCGCACAGTCCTCCCTTCAACCATCACCATCGATCGTTGTCAATCACACCCCTAGCCTTGGGCTTTTCTCTGTTGCCCTAAGTTGATCCTCCCATAGAGCTCATCTTGGTCACCTATTATCGACTACATGACCTGTGCTTTCGACTTGGAAATCTGATCATTGGATCTATTTGCGTGGCAAAATTTTGTGATGCCTTACTTAAACTAACATTACGATTACTGTAACAGTATTAAAGGGTCTTTAACCATGTCACTTTTCTTTTACTCTAATATAGAGAAAATTATTTTAAAGTTTTTTGGTTTGTTATTTTGAATGTTTTATGGCTGATGAGCAAAAGAATTTGGTTGTGACTGATGTAATTCATGTGACGTCTAAAATCACAAAACATAAGTTGATTGATTATTTAGATTGGTGTAAACTTGTTCTGATTTATTTGAAAAATGATTCTAAAATCACAAAACATAAGTTGATTGATATAAATTATTTAGATTGGTGTAAACTTGTTCTAATTTATTTGAAAAATGATTCTAACGACTATCACCTTATTGACAATCCACCTTTAGACAACACTTACAAATTATTCTTGTGAGAAGATGCCAAATTATTCTTGCAAATCAAGAATTCTATTAACACTAAAGTAGTTAGCTTGATTAATGCCAATGAATTGCTGGAATATTTAAAATTTTTCTATGCTAGAAAAGGGAACATTTCTCATATAATCATGCTGAAAAATAATTCTCTTCAAGCATATTGTATGAATTTCAAAAAGACCGATGAATGATTGAACATCTCGTTACCCTTTGGTCTTGTTGTCAAAGTTTAGCAAACTCAATAGGAGCAGATGGCATTAATGAGCTTTTTGGCTGGTCTTAACTCTCAGTTTAAAATTGCTGTCTCAGATTTTCTCTAGTGCTAAGATCTCTTCCTTGTACGAGGTCTTTACTTGGATACTTTGTACAAATGCTAATATTTAAATTCTTAGTGCTCTTCTTAGTCAAAATAATGGATTTGACATTGGGAAGTCAACTCACAGGAATAATAATAGAGAAGGGTCAGGCAACTATGACAATAGGAATCAAGACTGGAGAGGAGTTATCTGTTAGTATTGTCGTGAATTGGGCCATACTAGACGCACTTATTGAAAGCTGTAAAGCAAAACTCAAAAATCTCATTCAGCTCATATTGCAGCTACTAATACTACAACTAGGTCATCTGTTGAGAAAATCATTGTTTATGTGGATAAATTTGCTAAATTCACTCAGTACCAAGAAGCGTTAAAAAAGTGCATCTCACGCTATCATTTCTGTTGCTAACTCAAGTAACAAACTTACATATCTTCTCTCCTCTTCTTCATAATGGATTATTGATTTTAGCATCTAAGATTATATGACAGTAATTCTAATCTTTTCTCTACTTTTTAGAAACACTGTTCTTCTTCCTATGTTACTTTAACTTATAGATCTATTTCCTTTATTATTGGTTCTATTGCTGTTAATCCTACTCCATTACCTTCCCTGTTCTCTATTTTGAACCTACCCCTTACACATCATATTGTGCCATATGTTCAGTCATTTCATTTTTCATTTACATTTTTTGAAGCTCGTTTTTTCAAAGTTTGTCTGGTATGTTAGGATCCTATCATGCCCTATTGAAATTTTATAGTCATATATAAGCATCACTCATTCTTAACTTTTACAATAATTTTTGCATCATTGCTACGTTAGATGTTTTAGTTTCTTATTTTAATTATTTTTCTTGTTAATTTACTTCCTCTCCAATTCAGTGCTTGGTTCTATCTTATTTACTGAAATAATGCCCATTTCTCCCCTAGGCTGGTCTTGTTACAACTCTCAGTACTAAGACAATTGTCTTTGGTGCTACAAATCCCAAGGGCCAGTATGATCCTGATCAAAGTATCCTATTTCTTAGAAAGTTCATCAGTTCAAATTAGTAAATTGATTTGCGTTTTTATCTGACAATGGCATGTTTCTCCTTGTTGCATTTGACATTGATATCATTTGAATCACAAATGTAGTGCATCTTTTTAAATTTTATTTGTCTAACTATACATTTTATGATTTTTTTTAATAAAAAAGTTGATTTTTTGGACATGCATAATCATACTATTTTCATATGGGATAAACATATTTTTGGTGCTTCAACTCAATGTATTGTTTCCTATTTCAGTCCTTTGATCATCAAATTTTCTAATGGTCTTTGAACTTTACTAGTCACTCTATGTTAGGATTTTTGTTCACATATCTCAACAAATATCCTACATTGCATCAAAGTTGGACAGACACATCATTCCAAGACATCATTCCAAGTTTTGTGTCCAGTTTGGATTTCATTGATGCCACATGGGGTTTCCACTGAGCACATTAATGAAAGTCCTAACATAAAGTGATTAACAACGTTCGCGGATTATCTTAGAAGGTTTAATAGTTCGAGGACTGAAATAAGAAACAACATTAAGTTGGACTGAAAATATGGTTGTCCCATTCTTATGTACACAGTGCTATGCCTCTTAACCCAATCTAGCTCTCTCTGTCAACACTGCCCTCTCTGGTCCATTGTTGAGCAGATTTGATATAGTCCTCGTGCTTTTAGATACAAAGAATCCAGAATGGGATGCTGTTGTGTCATCTCACATTCTTGCTGAGGTACTGTGCTTTTAAAACACTATCTAGTCTCACAGGGAAAGCAGTCTTTCAATTCATAGATTACATTACTGGTGTTCATGAAAACAATTTGCAGGCAGAATCAAGAAAGGACAATCATAATGAAGATTTGGCTGACATGTGGACCTTGTCAATGCTTCGTAGGTGTGTTTTTTCTCAGACCCAAGACTGAATTAGGAAGCAATTGAAATGTTTAGGAGCAAATATGTGATGCTTATTGATTTTTCTGATCATTATTGTTTTTATATCTTTTGTGACTATTATATTTAAGATCATGATGATTTAATTTTCTAGTTTTAGACGATGATTTAATTTTCTAGTTTTAGTGTGGGTATTCAAGGCAGATGAAAGAAGGAAGAATGGAGTGGACGACTGTTTTCACGTATCATCTTAATTTTGTTCGTCTTACCAAGAAAAGGAAAGAGAGAGACACCCCTTTCCCATTTTTATACGTTGTTCTGAATACTAGAAAATGCTTCCTAAAGAGATAATAACTAAAAAGTTATTTAAAGTATGTTTAAGGAATAAGTTTCATTTTATATGCTGCAAATCATCTGGGGTTTGTGTCAGGTTATCTATTTGATGGCTTGAGTTCTCTTTGTACTTTTTACTGTCAAGAGGGAAACAAGAGGGAGAAAATCATAGTCCTTCAAGATCCCAAAACAACTGCATCATTGAGACTAACGAATATTTTTCTGATTCAAACTTTGAACAAAGCAATTATCTTTCCCACTTTTCACCTGAAATTTTGCCTGTACAAGGCAGTGCTATAAATACCTTTAGAGGCTCCACAGGACCTCTAGACTCTTAACACGATTCATGCTTTCCAGTTTTAGATCAGCTGAATGACATGCTTTTGTATTCCAAAAATGGCTAGTCCAACTGCATGCTATCTTTGTTATGGTTCCAATTATATGGTCTTTTGTTGGGAAACAAAATGCAGCACAGTATGTCTAGTTACCAAAAGTTCTGGTAGTTACCTTTGTCTTAGTGAATTACATGGCTCTAGTTGTTATGTGGCCAAGAATATTGGTTGAGTTCTCCAGTAAAATCATTGCATCTTATTTTCTGTCATAGATTTAACCAATCTACAGAAGAGTTGTGTACCTGGATTTTCAAATTTCCAGGATGTACTATAGAATTTGCTGACTAGATGTGCATTTTCTGCTGCAGGGCGTCCTTAAAGTCCAAATTTGAAACCATTTCTAAATTTGTAATCTATCCTTAACCTTGCACTCTGCAGCGAGATTATTGTGATAAGACATAAGTCGGCTTTTGTGATAACATCTTGCAGGTATATTTATTTTGTAAAAGGGTACTTCAGACCAATCCTTACAAAGGATGCAGAAAAGGTTATCTCAAGTTATTATCAACTCCAAAGAAAATCTGCGACACATAATGCAGGTTTATAAGCTGTTATCTTCCTAGCTCATGCATTTATTGGTCTAGTATATTTTCACTACATTTCTTTGTGCAGCAAGAACAACTGTGCGCATGCTTGAAAGTTTAATACGCCTAGCTCAAGGTATATTCTAGCATTTTTCAATCATTACTCATTTTCTATAGAAATTTAACTCCCTCAATATTGCAGCTCATGCAAGACTTATGTTCAGAAATGAAGTAACCAGACAGGATGCTATTATGGCAGTTTTATGCCTTGAATCATCAATGACCAGCTCAGCCATTGTGGACAGTGTTGGGAACTCCCTGCACTCAAATTTTATGGAGAACCCTGATCAGGAGTGTATCCTTGACACTTAATTGCCTATGCATTATAATAACATGCAAAATGTATGATTCATGGATCCAGGCATCACAACTCTATGTTACTTTAAGAAGCAGGAAAACAGATAGATTTAAGCAATCATGGTTTTCCATCTTGAGTTTGCTTTCAGAGTAACAAATTGCTTCTAATAGGCAGTATTTCAAATATTCTATTCATAAAGAACTATCGCTGATTGTCCATTGAATTTGTTACTTTTGGAGTTAAAAAGCGCAGACAGAAATTCTACTATGGACAATGATTTCGTTTAAACATATTATTATTGGAGACTAATTTGCGTCAGTGAAGGAAAATGATAGAACAGTGATTACCATATTTGATGAAGGGTATTCTTAAACTCTACACCATGTACTTTTAATTGATTGTAGAATATCTCCCAAATTTTATTACAAAGGTTGGAAATCATTCTGATTAACAATCAGACAGCCGGTAATAGCAAAAATTAGTTAGTTTTCAGTGTGTAGTGGCTGTCTAAATGTCATTAACGGGAAAGCATGTGTAAGAGGGCACTTATCTATGCTTGTGTGGAGCATTTTTTATTAATATGATTACTGAGTCTAGGAATGAATCTCTAGCATAATGCAGTCTCTAATTTTTTTCCACCATCATGATCAGTTTGTCTCCTTGATGGCCAGCTGCAATTCTTATTGAAATTTTGGATACAATTTGTGGATGTATCCTTTAATTATGCCTATATTCACCAGACCTAAGTTGTCCATATTTGAGCCACAATGTTCCTTTTCTTCTTCTTTGTATTTCATAGTGATCTGTGTGTAGGGGGAGAGAATTCGAAGATGATTCATTTGTAGCTCAGTTGTTAGGATCCGTAGTTTTTTCATCTATGGATCTGCTCTGTATATTGTTTTTATCTTGACTGTCAGTAATACAGATATCAAGCAAGAGAAAGTAATCCTTCAAAAGCTCAGATCAATCGATGAATTTCCCTATGTGACCATGGTAGAAGGTTTGTCTAGATGAGAATCACAGTAATTAAACCCTTTTGGCTGATGAAATCAGCTTGCAATGAGTGAGTACATAGACCAGAGTGAACCACCATCTTTTAGTAGCTTAACCTACTAAAATGCTGAAAATTGGATTTTGCACTGGTATGTTACTGATTAACACTGTTAATTATCCCTTCAAGAATTTTATCTTCTTTAAAGAAGCATATTCTTAAGAAATATGTTATGTTCGTAGATTCTCAAGAACTGTTTAATGCTGAAAAGAGGCATCTCAAAGCTTTATGCTTAGGGGCATTGTAGAAAAGGAAGAACCAAAAGCATTTATCTTAGTGATATTTATGATCAATCAAAAGATTCTAGTTTTGAAGCTCTCCTGTATAAGCTTAGGCGATCAGAAAATTATTCTTCAACATCATCAGGAATTTGCAATATCCTCAATAAAGGTCGTATCATATTGTTGGATAGTAGGCATGTCAACAGGCTGAGTTGGGCTCAGGTCGTCGATGGTTTGGCTTGGCCTGACCTTAAAAAGTTACGAGCAGACTTGAATGACTCGGCCTCTGCAGGCCAAAAATAACCCGTGGCCTAGCCGATGTTAGCTAGCCCGTGGTTCGACCCGTGGTTTGGCCTGCTCAGTCCTCCCGAGCCACAGGTCGCCCGTCGAGTCAGGTGCTTAATATATTTTTAAAATTTTTTTACTTTTAGACAATTTTAAAAAATTATAGTTGTATTTTTTAAAATTCATAAATTATAAATTATAATACAATCATTTATAATAAAATATAAGATGAGATTACTCATAAATTATACATAAATGTTTATATAAAATAAAAGATATAAAATACAAACTAATTTATATTTATTAAAAATATATAGCAATGATAATGTTCTCATAATTATTTTCTGTAAATAAGTCAATATAAACTTTTTATTTTATTTTTCATATTTAGATAATATATACATTGTGTATATATGTATTTATAATAGTCTTAAAATGAATTAATCACTTTATTAGTCTTAATATGTTAATTCCAAAATAATATATAAATAATTCAGTTATAAAAATAAATTATTATTATTATACATTTACATTTTACCAAAAAAAAAGAAAATAACTATTATTTTATTAAAAGTAGAATACATTTATAAATTCTTTTGATTTGTTTTTATAAATTATTTATTTCATTAAATCAAAATTAGTTTTTTACTTTGTTTCTAAAATCATTATATTCTAATTAATCTAATTTATATAAATTATATGCATAATTTTTTTCTTCTATCTAAATCAAAGTTATCAATACTGTACCTGGCTCGGTACCAGATTGAGTTTTAGAACAGAACTGTATCGGTAATAGGTACCGTTTCGGGTAATTTTATAAATTTATGAAATAGTTTTTAAAATTTTTAAAATTGCAAAATAATCTATATTGGTATATTGTACGGTTGTACTGTATACTTTACGAGTTTATTGTTTACATTAATCATGCTTTCAAAAATCTTAATAATAAATAATAATGACAATTAATATGAAATAATAATAATTTTAAATATTTTACATATAAATAATAACCACAATTAATATAAATAAAGACAATCATCATCATATAATTATAAAATTTATTCATAACATGAGATCAAGTTGAATGATATAAATGTTTTGAAAATTTTTTTCCTTATTTAAACCTTTGATGTTCTTTTCATTTTTAACAAACTATAATATTATATACACCATTTCATATTTTATTCTTAAATATATATGTTGCTTTTACAATTTTTAATTGACATTAATAAATGTAAGTATAAATAATTAAAATCTACA
>JANQBM010000005.1:15872779-15886032 GCA_025594535.1 Erythroxylum domingense | reverse complement strand
AGCATGAGATGTGGAAATTTACCACATCTGGACCCGTTTCTTTGGTCCGACCCGTTCTCTGGAAACGGGATGTTACACAACATATGACAATTTACTTGTTTGATCCTAGATTCAAGAATGCCTAAAAGGATAGGCTTATTTTCTAACCAAAAGTGCTTGAGCATGAGTTTTTTGTGAGAGGAATTCAAACCTTTGACATTCCAAGTTGAGATTAGCATAATGATTGATCCTTTGCTAAGAATCTTTTCTTTCTGCTTGACTTCCTTTTGATGACAGTCTTGAAACCTTCATCCTCCTCCTCACGTGTCTGTGTTAGTGGAGTTGATGCAGGTTCTTTATTTGCTTGCTTTGTGTGGTTTGAAATGTTGATTGGTGCATGGGGATTCCTATTTGGATCTAAAATTGTGCTAAAGCTTGCATTTATGACTGCAAGCTGAAATGAAGCATTATTTGCAATGTTTGTTGTTGAGTAAGTTTTATATCTAATAAAACCATCAATATACCACAAGTATATGGATCACATCATGTAGTATAAAAGGTTATCATTTCCACAAGAATTATGCAGGGTTAACAATTTAAATCCTAACTTGGTATAAGGTAATAAGAAATTGATTTGAACAAAAATAAATAGCATAAATTGAACCAAATAATAAAACAAAGCAAATAAATCAAACAAACAAAGAGTTGCTAATAAGATTAAGGTTTTGATCCAGATGGAATTCTTAAGACTTATTCCTTCCTTATTTGGCTTACTTTACTGTTATTGATCCAATTATATGTTTGATTATAAATTTCCTAATGTGTTGATTTTTTATTCTAAATTTCCTAATGTATTGATTATTCTCTCTTAAGATTTAATCAATTAAACCTAATTGAATTAAAAATTTTCAGATTTACAATCTCTCGATTCACAAAACTTTCCCTAAGATTTTCAATTAGATATGAAGTTATCTAATAGATAATTAATTTCTCACACAAGATCTCTCTTCAAATGATTGTTAATTTGATAATTATGGGACTAGTAGGCTGTCAACTCTCGTTGCACAATCTAATCTGATTACCTTTTCCTCACTCTTTTGATTTACTGTCAAGTATAAGAATACATAATTATCACAAACAATATAATATGTATTGAAATCAACAATAATCAAAGCCACAAAATAATTCCAAAATAATTTGTAATAAGAAAATTAGAACTTTATGAACTTGTTTAATATCTTGGAATTCAGATTGCACATCAAGATTAATGAAATAACTAAAGGAAGAGAAGAAAAAACTTTAATGGAGACTTGATTTAAAAAGCTGGAATTCCTAGATTTTTTTTAATTTCCCTTGTTTGATCCACTTTTTGGTGTTGGCTTATGCATTTTTTTAGTATCTTTCACGTTCGTAAATAGTGTATTAGGGTCTTGGGGGTGTAACTAGGATTTTTACTTTGATTGATTTTAAAAATACCCCTAAACCTTAAAATACGAACAAACTCGTGCTTTGATAGTCTCTATCACGATCATGACATGTGACTCACGATCGTGGTACTAAGAATTTCTAGCATGATCATGACAGAGGCTATGCAGCCTCATATATATCAGTCACGAAATATTTATTTTTTTATTTAACACACTTTTTCTTTATTTATTTATTTAACACACTTTTTCTTTTCTTTTCTTTAATTGTTTAGATTAACTCATTTCCTTTTAATCAATTATTCTCATTGAAGGTCACTAGTAATTCTAACCAATTCAATTAACTTGTAATTATAAATATATACCACAAATTTCCTAAAGTGATAAAATATGGTTCATATCCTAATTAATATGCATATTCATCCAAAGATATTTAAAACAAAAAATTCCTAAGTCAATATGCCTTTACAAATTAAATGACCATGTTCAAGGCTAACCTAATTCCATCAAATTCTTGCTAGTGACATATTCACACAAAGAATAAATATGCAATAAAATGGTCACCAAATGTCAACCGAATTTAAGGTAACACAATATGATATGCAAAATTCACACACATATGACATGCTAATGCATAAAGCTCCCCACACTTAAATAACACATTATCCTCAATATTAGAAAGCATACAACATAGAAAGAAAAAATAAAAACAATTACCTAAAAGAAAAGTTTAAAGCATGAAATCACTTATGGAGATGAGGTGGTGACGGTATAAGTGAAGGAATTTAAACTCCTTCAATAGTGAAATACTTTAAAATCTTCTTTATATCGCATCGTTGTCGTTGCTGTTGTTGTGCCATCTCCTTTAAAAGCTTGTTGTCCTTCTAGGCATTAGTTTTTCCATCTGTTTTAGGGTTTGGGGTTTTTTGGAACTTAAAAAAAGTGGTAAAACCCTAGTTACACCCCTAAGACCCTAATCCACTATTTAAGAATGTGAAATACAATAAAAATGCAATAGCCAGCATAAAAAAGTGGATTAAACATGGAGATCAAGAAGTACATCCAAGAATTCTAGCTTTCTAGATCAAGGAGCAATTGGAGTTTTTCTTCTTTCCCTTTAGTTATTTTTTTATTCTTGATGTGTAATCTGAATTCTAAGATGTTAAACATGTTTATGGAGTTTTAAATTTCACATTAGGATTTATTCTAGATTTATTTTGCAACTTTGATTATTGTTGATTTTAATATATATTGGATGTTTACAATAATTGTTTATGCTTAAACTTGACAACAAATCGAGAGAGTGAGTCAAAAGTAATTAATGTTAGATTGTACAACAAGAGTTAGCAGTTTAATAGACCTACAATTATCAAGTTAATAATCATTCAAAGAGAGAACTTGTTTGAGAAATTAATTATCTAGTAGATAGCTTCAGGTCTAATTGAAAATATTAGGGAAAGTTTTTTTAATTAAGAGGTTGCAAATCTAGAATTTTCGAATTCAATTAGGGGGTTGATTGATTATATCTCAACAGAGAGTAATCAATACCTTAGGAAATCTAAGATCAAACACATAATTGAATCAACAATAGTAAAGGAAACAAAAAAAGGAAAGAACAACTCCTAAGTATTCAATCTTGATCAAAACCTTAATTTTATTGATAACTCATGATTTAATTATTTATCTGCTCTGTTTATTATTTTTAATTTTTGTTATTTAAATTAAATTCAAATTAATTTTTGAATACCTTAGACAAAGTTAAATTCAAATTGTAACTATTGCATAATCCTCGTGGAAACGATAACCTCTTATATTACAAAATACGATTCGTATACTTGTGGTGTATTGATAGTTTTACTATTAGATATAAAACATACTCAACAAGTTTTTGGCATTGTTGCTAGGGATTTTAGCATTAGAACGATCTGAATTCTTTCGATTTAATGAATTGTTACCCTTTCTTGTGTGATTGAAGTACCAAATCCCAAGAAATTAAAAAAAGGAGAGAAGAAAGTTTGGATGCAAAGTAGAAGATACATCAATCTAAACATTACAAGGCAAGAATAAGGAATCCAAACAAGAAGAGATAGAAAGAACGATGGTGGAGGAAATGCATCACAGAGAGATAAAAACCCTTATAGACTTCATGAGGCCAGGGTTCAACTCCTATCATTAAGGAATTACGCGACCATTAATGCACGCAACATATGACTTATTAGAAGAGATGTGAACAATAACTATCTTTGGACATTGGAATGAAATAGACAACAATCAACCTTCCCAGATGTCAGAAGGAATGATTGCTGTAAATTTAGTGACAACATTGTAGGCTGAGATCGACAACCTCTCCAAGAAATCAAATAACCTGACAGCTACCTATTTGACTCCGCTCAAAGCAATTAAACACAGATGCGAGCTATGCGGTCAAGAGAGCCATATCACAGTTGATTACTTCCTAGTAGAAAACAACAACATGCAAAAATTCCACTTCAATGGAGGGTAATGTGGTCTGGTAGGTAATAATCATTAGTTGAACATATACAATATTGGGGAATTTTGTTTGGTCTAATAATGCGGGGACTCAATTAAGAAATCAAGGTCCACAAGGATTTCATCAAGTAAATCCAATTCAAGAGATTCAAAATTGGATGAGATAATGGACAAGCTCACGAGTATAGAAGGGAAATTCAAGCAAGTAGCAAAGAATCATACCCTTCTATTCACAATCTAGAGGTTCGAATAGGCTAGTTAGCTAATGCATTCTCTACGAGAACTGTAGGAAGCCTTTCGAGCAATACTAAAGCAAATCGATGTGAGCAATTTAAGGCTATCACACTTGGGAGTAGGAAAGAGCTAAAAGAACTATCGAAAAAACAAGATAAAACTCACCTTGTAGAAGATCAAGAGAAGAAGAAAAATGATGAAGATAAGAATGAGGATCCTCCTTATGTTCCTCCTTTACCTTACCCACTGACAATACCATTCCTACAAAGACTTTAGAAGAATAAATTGGATATACAATTTGCAACATTTGTAGAAAAGTTGAAGAAATTGCAAATTACCTTACCCTTTGTAGAAGCTTTGAAAAGCATACCCACGTACTCAAAAGTTTCTCAAAGACATATTATCAAGCATGCTGACTTAGGATGATCATGTTACGTTCTATTCCATCCTAAACAGTGAAAATAAGAAACCTCTGATTCGGAAGATTTAGGATGGAACGTAAACTAATAAATATATAGTACCTAATATACCCTCAATAATTTTTCTTAATACAAACTATTTCTTCTAACCCTAACTCCCTTTTCCCCAGACTCATTTATTACGATTCACAAGCTTATCACACACACAGATATCTATTACAGTCCACAAGCTTATCATTTCCAAACTTCTATTTCCGTTCTCTGTGTT
The DNA here is from genome assembly GCA_025594535.1 of Erythroxylum domingense. NCBI lineage: Eukaryota > Viridiplantae > Streptophyta > Magnoliopsida > Malpighiales > Erythroxylaceae > Erythroxylum > Erythroxylum domingense. The sequence goes on along the minus strand of JANQBM010000005.1, from coordinate 15,881,218 downwards.
CTACCACTTCTTCTTCTTCTTGTGTTGTTTATTAAAATTTTTATTATTTTAAAATATAAAATATAAAAAAATATTTTTCACGGTTATGATTTAAAAAAGCCACAATTGTGACTCTTTAATTGGACATGACTTTTATTTTAAAATCATAACGTTAAACCTCTTTCAATAACCATTTTAATATCAGGAGTATAATTTTATACATTACATTTCACTCCATCTATCTTCCAAATAACATTTCACTACATTACATTATGAACCCTTTGTTCCCTCCCAAACAACTTGTCACTATATTACATTCCATTCCATTATAAAATGTTCTATTCCATTCTATTTCATTCCATTAATTAACATCCAACCAAACAGGCTCTAAGGAAGTTTTATTATACCCTGTATATTTGATAATTTGGAGTTTTCTAAATGTTTATATGTCTTAGGTGTGAGTTTTTTAAAAGTTTATGTGACTTAGGTTCACTTTGAAAGTGAGCGATGCCCGAAGAATCAATCAAAACAAAATCAACCAAAAAGAAAATAGTATAGGAACTACTTGAAAAGGACTAAAAAAAATTAGCCAAAAATTGAAACCATCGTTATAAAGGTTAGCTATAATACAACGTAAAAACTAATAAAGAATGAATAACTTTATATATTCTTATATCTTACAGTGAAAGGGATATCCATATTTATACATAAAAATATTAGATTAATTAGAAAGAAACATATATAAGAAAGAACTTAATGAGTACCTAAATATAATATAGGAGTTGACTAGAAATTATTCATGTTGATTGCTATATATATTACAATGTATAGCAATCAACTAGGTTAATCTTGATCACTACGAGGCCCCAATAGTAATGTATTGTTGTTAAACTTCAACCAGATTTTGCACAAAAACCAAAACAAATGCAATAAATAAAATAGTATAAATGTATTGATAATTATTGAGAACTATTCATTGTAGAGGGCCTTTTCTTGGATTATAAGTGAATTCCAAGGTGAAAGAGAAATCTCCACCATTATTTGTGAAAAAATAAAAAATATGATAAACAATAGAAATAAATAATAACTTTTTTAATGGTCATTAAAATTTAGTTAATCTTGATTTTTTAATAAAATGTTGTTTAAAAGTCATGACTTATGAGTATTAAGTTGTCTTATTTCTGTTCAATTTATTTAATTTGGAAGCCAACGATGTATAAATTTTTTTTTAATTTATAAGAAGAAACGAGAAAGAAGAGGGGAGCACATTGAATTGTGCTTTTGAAAAGAAACATAGGCTACATAAGAATCACACTAAGAACCAAAAGAAGATTACAGGACATACCGACCTTATAATTTTGCTCAAAGTAGAGTATAAAAACGATATCTACATTATTGCATGAAACAGAAACAAACAAAACATGTAAAATGATATAACAAAACATCAAAGTTTGATGATGTCCTAAATTTCGAAATTAAATTATGCTGGAGCAATCCTAGTACTAGGAGGCTTAATCTCCTCACAATTTTCGTCGTTTTCACCCAACTCTTCGAGTGATTTACCCATTGACTCCGGCACCAGTAGAGTGAAAAGCATTCCCAAGAAGTTAATAAAACCAAGTGCAATTAACGAGTTCTTGACTCCAATACTAGCAGCATATCCATGATCAGTCTTTGAGGGGTCTTCGGGTTGAGCACTAAATAAGAAACCAAATGCACCAACTATCGCACCTACTTTGCCTCCTGCTGCTGATATACCATGACATGTTGACCTCAATCTGGCTAGGAAAATCTCTGCTGGAACGACAAATGTGGTTGCGTTTGGTCTGAAATTGGCGAAGAAAAATGTTAGCAAATACATTGTAACAAAACTGATTCTATTTGGTCTTAAAGTCCAGTGGTGGTACGGAATGGCCGGCGCAAACATGAATACCATCATAAAGAAGAATCCCATCAATTGGAATGCAAATCTCCCCATGTAGTCAATGAAGAACACCGTGAACCACTATCCTGGAACGGTACTGCAGAGAGCTATAAGTGTTTAAGCCTTTGCAATTCTGAAGACCTCATAGATTGCATTCATCTCTGCTGCTGGAGGAATCCATTCGATTGCTGAGAAGATATCCCTTTGGAAAAGATTTTGACTGTAGAAGCAATGTCCAGTAGGAACCAAGTACTAGTGGTTCCTATCAAGTGAAAACCATGCCGCTTGGCAAATTCCCTGAAGAACAGACCAAAGGAGTTGTTTAGATCCTAGACTATCTTCTCTACCTTTTCCTCTTCAGATTCAAGTTCAACTTGTAACACTTTAGACATATCTTTTGCAGCTTATTTTGCATTCTTTACGACAAGAGCAGCGTCACGTGCAGTTTCAGGCATTTTCATTCCCCAGTAGTACGTGAAAGCGGTAGGGACAGCACCAAACATAAGGATTATACGCCAAGCCTAGTCAGTTTGAGGAACAAATGAGGCCGCTTTGTTAACTTGGTATGCAAGAGCCTGGTATGCATTATTGAATGCATTTGATACAATAAGAGCTACAATCCCACCAGCCAAAATCCCAAATCCTTGCATAGCAAACACAGTAGCTATAAACGCACCACTAGTCTTGTTATTTGCATATTCTGACATGATAGTGGTTGATAACTGGTAATCTCCATGAATGCCAAAACCAAGCCAGAACCTGAAGAAACAAAGTGTTACAATGGTGGCAGTTGGTGCTTTCCCAATTGAAAGCCCCGAGGCAAGGGAGCGGAGAACCATAAAGAATGAGGGTTATGTTGGTTTATGTTCTACAGTCAATCGCTTTGGTTGTAGTGTAGTGACAAATTATTTAAAGGTATTATTTATCTTATATATGTTTAGATGTATAAGATAAAGTTCATAGAATAATTCTACATTGCAAATGAAATTATAATGAGATTATAATTATGAGATTCATATTACATTTAGGTATTATTCCTAAATATTCCTAGTCTTATTATATTAAGATTGGACATTAATATAAAGTAAAAAGACTAGCATACGTTGTATTTTTCCTTATGAAGGAAGTAGTCGATCTCATAGGCTAAAGTATAGAGATATTTAAACAAACGTATGGGTGCTTGTTAGAGAACAAGTTCACTAAACAGATCCGATATGATAAATTCATTTGAAACATTACTTGTATGTCTATGGAATTCTCATTATGATGGTTGTATAAGTGATCCTTTGATTTGAGATCATCAAAGTTATCTTATACAGGGATTGCTATGTTTTGATACTACTTATGATCTATTTAATCGTAGGTTGTTTAATCGAAAGTCATTAGACGTAACATAAACTAAATAAAGGTAGTTGAGTGATCAAGATAGGATTCATCACCCTAAAGTAATTAAGGAGAATGTTTCGTTGTTCTCAATTAATGTTGATTCTAAAAATCCTTGGCCAAGGTGGAATAATATTTTGTAAATAGTTTACAAATGTCATTAATTGAATCTATAGCTAATGACAGAGAACTAATATGATTGGATTCAAAATAGAGTAAACATTAATTTCATGCTCTATGTCTATTCGAAACATTATATGATGAAAGTATTAAATTACACGAAAAAATCATGCACAGAAAGGTTAGTCAGAACCACTTTGACATTCCTAAATATTTGGGTGGTCATGATGTATTACTAGACGTCATTCTTGATATATGATTATAAATTGTTTAATTAGAGAATTAAAGATAAATTAAAAGGAGTTTTAACTTATCTAATTCTAATTATGAATTAGAATTAGAATTAGAATTTATAATCATTGCCAACATATTTGAGAACCTAATGGGTCTCACATATAAAATGAGTTGAAAAGAGCAAAGTTAATTTAATCAAGTTAGACTTGATTGTAAAGTTTGAGAAACTTTGATTAAATATGAGATATTTAATAAATAAGGATCAATATGAGATATTGAATCTTATATGGACATAATTGGTATTTAATTAGAATTATGTTTAATTATAATTAAAGTTTAATTGAAATTAGAATTTAATTTCAATTAAATTATTAAAACATCCAAAGCTTATTATAAATAGGCTTAAGTTCTATAGAGCTAGTACTTCATGCTTAACTCTTTCTGTAAGAGTTATAGAGTTCTTTCAACCTGTTCTGTGGATACCGTTAGAGGCCAGACACTTGCGCAGTTACAGTGGTTGAGACGGATTAGTTTCGGGAACAGTTCGAGCCGGACACTTGTGTGGCTACAGTGGTTAAGACGGATTAGTTTCGGGAACGATTCAAAGGATACGACAAGACAAAGATCAAGCTTTAGAATAAGTTCCGAATTAAGTTTCCGCTTTATTATGATTTGTATTAATTATTTTATAGAATTGAATAGATCTTGATTTTCGGAAAATCAAAATTCAAGAAAAAGTTTCATGATTATTCCGCTGCGGTCGGGATCGAATTCCTACCCAATTTCTCAACAGGTTATTCCATAAACTCTCTTGCGTCCCAATTTGTCTCCAAGCCAACCAAAGAAGAGCTGACCAGCTAGAGTGCCACAAAGTGTGATGCCATTAACAGCTGCTGCTACTCTTGGTGGTAATGTTCCTAGCTTATTTGCACCAGGATGGGTGTAATATATGCGACCAGGCAATTTGGTGACCAAAAATATGCAGAAAAGATCGAAAGCATATGTGGAGAATCCCATTCCAACGATCACAATTGCAGTGAAGTGGTACTGTTAAGAATTAGTTTGATTTATGTCACATGTTTAGCAAGGTTTTTTAGTTGTCCTAGTCTTTAGGAAGTCAGTAAATTGTTGCTAAGTTGTTGAGTCACGATAGTAGTAGTGGGTAGTTTTTTATTAGTGCTTTTGTGACCTATGTAGGCCACAATGCGTAAGCCTTATATAAGGCCTTGTTCTGACAAGTTAATGAATGTGTGTGAGTTAACTTCGTTTCCTTTATCTCATTGTTCTCATCTTCTCTGCTCATTCTTCTTTCTATTGTTTATGTTCAAAAAATCCAACATGGTATCAGAGCCATAGATTCTTGAGGGACCGTGAGATTGAGTAAAAAAAAACTCTTCCAATGGCTTCTAGCAATTCAGCTACTCTCCTACCCCTAAATTTCAATGGTGAAAACTATCAAGTATGGGTTGTCAAGATGAAAGCTCATTTAAGAGGTCTCGACTTATGGCAATGGATGGAAGAAGAAAGGGAATTACCAGCCTTGGAAAATAATCCAAAACTAAATCAAATACGAGCTCATGAAGAATAAGCAGCAATAGCTCTAAGAGCGTTATCTATAATTTTCTCTGCAGTTTCAGAATTAGTTTTCACAAGAATTATGACTTGTAAAACAGCTAAAAACGCTTGGGATATGCTGAAAGAATTATATCAAGGCAATAAAAGAATGAAGAAGATGCAAGTTTTAAATCTCAAAAGAGATTTTGTAGCTTTGAGCATGAAAGAACATGAGAGCATTAAAGAATATTATGATCGATTGATGACTTTGGTGAACAAAATACGACTATTGGGGGAGGATCTATCCGAGAGCAAAATTGTAGAAAAGATTTTTATAAGTTTGCCCGAAAATTATGAGGTGAAAATTTCATCTCTTAAAGATTTAAGAGATATTAATAATTTAACTTTATCCGAATTGATTAATGCTTTGCAGGCACAGGAGCAAAGAAGGGTCATGCGGCAAGTTGAAACTGAGCAAATTGATGAAAGAGTTCTTCTAGCCAAATCGTCAAAAGGAAAAGGTAAAATTCCTCAATGTGATCATTGCAAGAAACTAGGGCATGAAGAGGAAGATTGTTGGCATAAGGAAAACCTCAATGTTTCAATTGTAAAAAATTTGGACACCTTCAGAAAAATTGTAGACTAAAAAAGGAGCAAGCAAATATAGTGGAGTTGGTTGGTGAAGAAACTCTTTTTTGAGAGATGGTGAAAAGTACACCAAGATGTTTTTGGAGAGACGTGCTCCAATAATTATAGGTTAGTGAGAAGGGCATTAACAAGATAATGAGAAGAGCATCAATTAGTGAAAAGAAGTGATTCACATAATATTTTAAAGATGGGGAGAAGTGCTCCAAAAAACTTGAATTGTTGTGTAAAAGAAGTTATTCACGAACTAATTTAGCCAAAGTTGTCAATTTATTTCCTAAACTGAATTCTGCCAATTTCAGTTTAAGGGAAGGTGTTAAGAATTAGTTTGATTTATGTCACATGTTTAGCAAAATTATTTAGTTGTCCTAGTCTTTAGGAAGTCAATAAATTGTTACTAAGTTGTTGAGTCGCGATAGTAGTAGTGGGTAATTTTTTATTAGTACTTTTGTGACTCATGTTGGCCACTATGCGTAAGCCTTATATAAGGCCTTGTTCTGATAAGTTAATGAATGTGTGGGAGTTAACGTCGTTTCCTTCATCTCATTTCCTTCATCTCATTGTTCTCATCTTCTCTGCTCACTCTTCTTTCTATCGTTTATGTTGAAAAAATCCAACAAGTACAACTGTGTCTTTGCGGCATCGAGTGCGTTAAGCACTCCCAGTTGTTGCTTAGACATGGTTAATTACTCCCCTAAAAAGAAAGTTCTTTCTGAAGAACCTGAAAGTGCAAGTCGTTATGGAGATTAAATAATGTTAGTTTTTTTAATAAATTAATATAGGAAGATATTTACTACAACAGATGATACTATGACAAAACTGTTTCATACATTAATTTGGAATATCAAATTTTTTTTATGCTTCTGACGCTATCAAGATCTACGAAGTAATTCACGGATATGTGTATGGATCAAGTAATTAAGCTTCGCATTATTTCCAAAAAATAGAAATTGCAGTGCCCAATAGGTGACAACTGAGAAGAGGGGATTCTTCCACACTGTAGAGTCAATAGTCCATAGACAAAATGCCTTCTGATCACGTTAAGCGAATGTGCACGGAAACATGCAGGGAAGACTTTTACAAGCAGAGAAATTTAAATGGAAGATGGGTTGTTAACCAGTAATACGACAACACTCCAGGTGGAGATATTGGCCTAAATGAACACCATTCGTTTTTTTCCCTCTATGTTTCCGTTGTGGGCCGATCAAGAAGCAGCAAGAAGCCAAAGTAAAGAGCTAAAAATAAAGAGCTAAAAGTAAAGAGCTAAGCAGGATTAATTTATCTAACTGAACTAGGATAGGACTTGAATGTGTGCCAACCTGATGATTAGCTCGACCCGTAAGTACCTTCATCATAATGAAGGTTCTCTATTAAAGTTGTGCAACTCGAGACACCTTCCAAGAAATTGTCATGCTACATACAATTACTGGAAATGGAAGCTGCTTACCCTCTTCTTCAATTTCCTCAAAGCGTAGAAGAAAGAAAAAGAAAACAGGAAATTAAAAGAGAGAGCTGAACGATGAGTCGCAACGTAACGTTGTTAATCGGCCTTATATATATGTATATAGCTAAGCGTCAAGAAGTTGGAGCCGAAAGGGCATCTATTGGATATACCATCAAATACCAGAGTCAGGTCGTTTACATGCTTTTGCTTCTTCTCTATGCTATCTACCAACTGATTCTTTGTTGGATGACATCATTCATTAATTTAATAACAACGTAATCAAAGACAATAACCTTCCAATGTAGTTTCCGCAGTTGTTGACGACGGCCACGACACCCTTATCAAATTTGTGATGCTTATTGTAGAACCAGCAGAGTATTACAGTGCAGAGTATTACTGCGCGATGTGCAGTAATAATGCTCAGTGATAATATACCATCAAATATCAGAGTCAGGTCGTTTACATGCTTGTGCTTCTTCTCTATGTTATCTACCAACTGATTCTTTGTTGGATGAATAAATGGGGCATCATTTATTAATTTAATAACAATGTAGTCAAAGACAATAACCTTCCAACGAAGTTTCCGCAGTTGTTGACGACGGCCACGACACCCCTATCATTTGTGATGCTTATGTAGAATAAACGACTCTTCCAGCAAGCTATACTGACATGGAAAGTATTATTCTGTTCGTTACATATGTGAGTACTTTAGGTCATGTACGAGATATGTACAAAGAAGGCGGTATACACTATATATCGAACTAAGCTAAAAGTTGGATCTGTCAATGATTCATCTGTTAGCCACCATTATATGTGGGATGTCAATTTTGGCCTAGTTTAATCTGGCCCATGGTCAATAAATGTGACCCGGTCAAATCGGCCCATAGGCCGGGTCATGAGCCGAGTGGGCATGGCCCGTGGAGCTACCGACCGAGCCATGGCCCGTGAAACTGGTCCGCGACCCGTTGCCCGCCCACTACTTTATTAATTTAATGATTTTTATATATTAACCTAAGTAAATTAAATTTTGTAGTTAATTTAACTCATAATTTTAACTATAACTATTTACTCATTAACTTTATAAATTTCTAATTAATTGAATTAAATTTCCTAATTAATCATACCATTACATACATCTCAATAACTTTATTATATC
>JANQBM010000005.1:15840116-15866952 GCA_025594535.1 Erythroxylum domingense | reverse complement strand
TTTTATTGGATGTTTTGATATAATTATTATTTATTAAATGATGAAATTGTATTATTGTAATATTTTAAATACTTTGTTTTATTCTTATTTTTATATTTGTATTATAATGATTGTCTTTTTTCATATTAATTGTGATTATTTTTTATATATGAAATATTTAAAAATTATTATCATTTCATATTAAATTATTATCCTTTTTCATATTAATTGTGGTTATTATTTATATATGAAATATTTAAAAATTATTATCATTTCATATTAAATTATTAATAGTGATTATTATTTATTATTATAATTTTTAAAAATAGGATTGATGTAAACTTATAAAGTATCCAGTATATAGCTGTACAATATACTAATGGATTATTTTGTAAATTTAAAAAAAAATTCAGGAACTATTTTATAAATTTAAAAACTTATCTAAAACGATACTCGATATTAACCGATATCAATATAATATTGTACTGAAACTTAATCTAGTATCAAATCCGATTCAATATTCGCAATTTTAATTGGGTAACTATGGCTATCGTGCCGATTGAAAAATAGTATAAAAAGTACAATTAAACAACTTTTTGTACTGATTATGGTACATACCGGAACGAAAAGTAACACAAGCAATACTCGGTATACTTCGTAAATATGAAAATTTGAGGATTAAACTAAAAAATAAATCCTAATATATCAAAAATGAGGCATCTGCAACCTCTCACACACAGCCAAACCAAACTCCGAAGTTCCAAACCTCGTCTTCTTCTCTCTCTGTCTCTCATCTCATGTTGCCGTTTGCTTTTTCTACTCCGTCATCTTTCCTGCTGCTTCTCTACTGGTGTTGGGTCTCTTCTCCATCGTTATCGCTGCTCTATGCCACCATCGCTGCTTCTTGTCCTGTCGCCTGCTTTATCTTCTTTAGTTCTTCTGCTTTGAATCTACTGTGAAACGTCTATTATCAAGGCTGACGGTGATATTCAAAGATGTAGAAAGCATTTTTCAAAGCGTTAAAAAAAAAAACATTTTTCAAAGCTTATTTTGTTTATACTTGTTTTAAAGCTTGTATAATGTATCGACGTAGATTGATGTGTGGCTTTTCTAATTTGTGGCTTTTTATCAACTAGAAGTTTACAACCTAAATTAATCTAGTGTCAAAATGTAAGGTGACTATATTAATTATCATTAATTAATTATCTAACTTTAACATATAAGATTATTTAGTTCTAGAATTTAGCGATTCAGTTAGTATTAAATTAAATTAAGAGGAATCATTTTTAAAATAAAAGTTTAAAGATAGCTTAAGGATTATTTTATATACGTGTTTTATTCTTTATGACTTGTGGAGGAAAACAAGAAAGAATTATACTGCAAAAAATCAAATTTTTAATATTGATAAATAAATAAAAAAGTTTTGAATTTATCGATCAATTATATAATCATACAAAATGAGTTATAATTGTAAGTTTATGGTTAAATTATCTAATCACTAATTACACAAAATAAGTTATAGTTACGAGTATATTGTTGAATTATGAAATAATATAAAATGGGTTATAGTTGTGAGTATATGGTTGAATTATGTAATCACACAAAATGGGTAAAGTTTTGAGTTTATGATTGAATTATATAATCAAACAAAAAAGGTTATAATTGTGAGTTTATGATTTAAAATGTAATCACACAAAATGAGTTATAATTTTAAGGTGCAGCAATCAATGGATTTCTTTTATGTTTAGATTAAGAAACATCAAAATTAATGTACATATGTTTGAGTTAAGAAACATAAGAATTTCTTAGATAGAATATGCTTAAGTCCTGAATTTTTTAAGGAATCATTTATATAAGTTTATGAAGTTTACTTGGATGCCTATATCATATGATTGTTGAGAAGTTGTTCCTCTATTTTTTCATGTTATTTTACACAACTTATTCCACTTTTTTAAAGTCACTAGTATTCGGTAATAATGATTTTTAGACTATTGACATTGATTATAAGATACACGTAAATTTTTAAATTTCAAGTTGTGTGTATGCTTTTATAATCTAAGATATATGTTTGTGTTTGTTTTAAGTTGAACAATATACATTTTTTGATAGTAGTTGATAATGAAGTTATTAATTTAATTTTGACATATTTCTTCATTTACTTTTTATAGATAAATAGAGGGAAGTTCAAATACTCCTAAAAATTCATTCGTTTTAGGAAGATTCGATTATCGAGTTTGAGCTTATGCTAGGTTGGTTCTTGGAATGAAGAATCATACTATTTGTTTGTATTATAACAAGCATTTGAAAGGTGATATGGAGCCCTATAAGAAAGTAGGAAATAATGTGAAATGTCAAATAAAAACTTTGCTTAAAGAATGTCGACATTAAAGAGACAAAGGATAAAGTCAAAACTATGACATTGGTGTGAAAGTTCTTTTTTACCATGGTCAAAATGATACTGGAGACATTGAAGGTAGTATTCCTACACAACAAGAAGGGATTGTTGCATGATGTAAGAAAGAGAAGAAGACATGTGTCTAAGCGTTTTGCACCACGAACATCTTCTAGAGCTCAACCTTCAATCTATAGTTCCTTACAATCTATAGAAGCAATTGTAAAATGGACATGGCAATGGCTAGTTAGTGGTATAATGTAGGTGTATCATTTAATGCGCTCAGTTTACTATTACCAGCTTATAGTAGATGTTACTGCCTCTTATAGTTTAGGATATAAGGTAGGTGTATCACTGATGACTACGAAGGTAATCTTCTTAGCAACTCTATTTATGAAATAAAAAGTTATTTGAATGAAAGAATAGTGATTTAGGATAACTTATGAGTGTTCAATCGGGTAATAATTGAACAAATTGAAGATATGAGAATATTATCATTTTCTATTTATTCTACTAAGCAGATAATATTTATGAAATATATTGAACATCTGGTCTTGTTAGAAAAGTTGATACTCTATTTTCGATATTTGATGAAGTTGTAAATAAAGTTGGGCCTGAAAACAATGTACAATTCATTATTGTCAATGATTATGCTTATAAAGAACCTAAAAAAAGGTTATAAAGCAAGTATAATTCTTTTTGTTGAACTCTTTGTGTTGCACATTATTTTGAACAAATATTGTAAAATATAAAAGATGCTAGATACTTTCTTATCATTGATGAAATTATGTAAAAGTAAGAAAAATGGTTGAGTTCATCTATAATTATGTATGAGCCCTGAATTTAATAAGAAAAGATTTCAAAAAAGGAAGGAATTTGTATAGTTTCCTACTATTACAATATTTGCAATTAATTTCTTAGTACTTCAATGCTTTGTTCTAATGAAGAAGGAGCTGAAATATATGTTTATAAGTGATAAGTGAATTGCATGTCAATATGCTATATTTAATAGCAAAATGGATGTTTTTATAATTAGACTTAAAAATCATAAATTTTGGTCCTAATATCAATTTTCATTCAAGTTATAAGTCTTTGGTAAGAGTAATTCGTCTAGTTGATAGTGATGAGAAGGCAATAATAGATTATTTTTATGAAGCCATTGAGAGGGAGAAGGAAGCAATCAAGACCAATATGAAAATTAAGTTTTCTTTGTATACACCTTATATTTGCTTGATGAAATCAATTTGAAAGAGGTGTTCTAAAATTGTAAGGTTTGTAATTCAAATTCTGAGTTAACGTATGAGTGCAATAGGTATGCATAAAATTAGAGCACATTTAAATTCATCAATTCCAAGAAAATGAATAAATTAGAACACAAAAGATGGAACACTTAATGTTTTTTTATACAACTTAAAGCTTTCTGAAAGATATGTTATTATTCGTTGCTAAGTTGAATATAAATTTTTAATAAGTTAATTTATTTATTTACTATGACTCTTAATAGAACAAATAGTTTTATATATCCAATTTGCCTTAACCATATCGATCTTTTAGTGGATTGAGTTTATGAGAAACTAACTTTGATAAATGAGAGTGACTTGGAAGATAATCTTAAATGAAAAAGTGTTAACATATCATTTAGTGTAATAAATTTGAATGATGATAATGACGAGACTCTTCTCAATGGTAATGATTTTGTTTCAAATGAAAATTGAGCAAATATTTGATTGAAAAAAGTTCTAGGTTTTTTATTTCTTCTTTTTCTTTTAATTTATGTATATGTTAAATTATGTATATGCACTATAAATATAAAATTTTTAACCATAAATATTTTTTTTAAAGTTCCACTAGTACTTGGTTGTGAAACACGAGTTCTTGTTGTAATACTTATAGAGTTTCAGACTTTTATTATGGTTATTATATGATATTTTGATATAATTATTCTTTATTATATAATGTAAATTATAATATTTTAATTAATTATATATATGTATGATAATTAAATGAAAACTTTTGATTTTCAACAGTAAAAAGGAAAAAGGTAAAGGGTCATAAAATTATTTTCTTGTTTGCTTTGGCTTAGAGAGAGCATAGTGACCTATTGTAAATATTGTATTTGAATCCGACTTCGGCTTAATTCATATTGATTGACTATTTATAATTGTTATTGTAAATTTATATTATTATAATTTTTTAAGAACATAGTTGATAAAAAATTAAAAATTATGTAGCACAATATATTGAAGAACTATATTGCAATTTTAAAATATTCAAGAATTATTAGGTAATTTTTAAAAATTACATGAAATAGTATTCAGCATTAATCGATATTGATACTATTATCATACCAAAAATCAAATCTAATACTATTACTGATACAATATTCATGACATAGGTGTTATAAAAAATAAAAAAGTTTGAATGAAGTTTTGGAATATTAAAAAAAAATACATTATGACAAGTGTCATGTCACTATTGAACTAATAAAATGTTCGGAATTTGGCTTAAATTTTAAAATAAATAACTCAGCTGCCAGGAATACAACTTGAAGTAACGTTGTATTTGTTTCTGCAAATTGAGTACAGATCTCCCTAGTTGGAAGGATCTTTAAGGTGATTTCTATGTATCCCATTGGGCGTTTCCTGTTTCCAACAAATGAACAAATGATCTAACTGTACAACGGGGCAGTGCCATGCAGGCAATCTTTTCTTTGAAAGTTTTTCAAAAATAAAATAAAATACTAGCCCTTCTCAAACATATGAAGGTGGCATATCCTGCAGCATTTGAATAAATGCCATCCACATTTCCATATACATAACAGAGACGGAGGACGAGGACGAGGTACAACTCGAGGAAATTTCCCAAAAAGCATAATCTGCTTACTCGTGTAATCAGATCCAGGCATCAGATCCAGTCGCATTCTCGATTGACTATAGTCTGCATGACACTGCCCATTCAAAACTTCGTTGTGCCCACAATTGAACAAAACTTACTATTTACATCTTCGTTACCCTTCCTAGAGTTCCAACTCATGAAGATCATCTCCAGAATCGCCACGATTAATGGGCATATGTGTCATTGGAGGGCCATTGGACACAAAAGATGATGGTGACATGCCCAATGACTCTCCGAAAGACTTGGTTTCTGCCATCCTAGGAGGGCTAGATGAATCATTCAAACTCCCACCCCATGATGCTGTTCGCCGTGAATAATATGACGCAGGGCCATTGCTTTTTGTCATCTCTTCCTTTCTTGTGATGTTATCCATGCTTGGGAACCTCTGCATGGTCATTGATGATATAGATGCCGAAGAAGCATAAGAGTCTCCCAAAGCAGATGTTGAAGGATTTTCTTTGCTTGCAGCTTCTCTCTGCACATCTTCTGTTAAATTGTCCACTGAATTTTCCACTGAAGGTACAGGTGCTGGAACAAAAAATTTCTGATTTGCAGCAACAGGTTTAACAGATGGTACCGAAGGTGACTTGAACAAGTTTGTAGAGGTTCCTCCACCTTTGTTAAAGGTGTCAACATACCTGAGCATCCATTAATCTCTTTAGTGTCCAAGATATCAAGCTGATCATTTACTTATGACGTAATAAAGAACAAAAATAAGAAATACAAAGGCTTGCAGGCTACCTTGCTCGTACACCCATCCGCCCACGAGCCGAAAATTGATTTGTTGTAGTTGGAGTTGGAGTCTGATTTGAGGTGGTAGGAATGGGTGTGGTCTCTGAAATATGTTCTGATGGAGAGGGACTCTGAAACGTAGGACCCTGATTAGGGGGGGATGAATCACGCTTCAATGCAGATTTCAAATTGTAGTCAGACGTTCCATTCTGGAAAGCTCCACTCATAGGGGGAGGTGGCAAAGCTGCCTCTTCTGCTGGGGGTTCAGCACCTTCCTCCACCCATCTCTTAAGTTTTTCATCATAATAGAATTTGTTCTTCTCTCCCAATTTAGCCTTTAACAAAGAAAGCGAACATAAAAGAAAGAGTAAAAAGATATAAACAAGTAGGTTTGTGATGAAAGTATACATTAAAACAAAATCACAGACAAAAGGTAGACCTGACGATCACTGCGAGGTCCTAAGACTAGCCCAACAGTCTTCTGAAGAAGCTGGGTACCAAAGCCAAATTTGGCAAAACGAGATCCCACAGCTGAACCTGATGCATTACCTTGTCCACTGGATGATATCCCATCCTTTGATGAATCAACCTGATTCTAGTCAAAGTCAAATAGGCCTCAGAAATTTTGTAAACAACGGAGATGAATCAGAAATAAATATGAAAGGACAATTTAACTGTATAAATAAATTTCACACCTGTCGTGGAGTTCTGCTGAAGTCTGGCTCAGAAACACTTCTATTTTGGACAAACATTCTATTGCCATCAGCGGCCCATTCAGTTATAGGTTCCATTGACGCAGAAGGCACTAACGATGACATTGCCATCGTTGATTGACTAGCTGTTGCTCTAGAAGCCATTACAAGCTCATAATGCTCATTGCCATGCACAGTTGCATGTGATCCTGATGGTGCAGGTGGTGGAAGACCCCCAACTACACGATGTGCAGTGCTATCAAAAAAGTTGAGTAATTTACCTACCAACTTTGCAGGAGCCAAATTGGTAGCATAGCCACCCTAAAAAGAAGTGTATTTGTGATCAGCAGATCACCCAAAGTAAACCCACACCCACATACACACACACACACACACACACACACACAGAGAGAGAGAGAGAGAGAGAGAGAGAGAGAGATGCCTGCTGATGAGTTCTAATCCTCTCTTCAAGAGACAATAGTAGTTGTTTCCACGTCTCTACTTCAGCAGTTCGACCAGTTTTCAGAGATTTTAATACTGCTTGACAATACCTGAAAAAATTGCAAAGCTCAATACTCCCATGTAACAGTTAGATAAATCATTAAACATGGAGATTATTCACTACTTACTTCAATGAATCTGAAACTTTGCCCACTTCAGCTAGCATATAAGCATATATGAGCTTATAAGGCTGAAAGGGAAGCAAGATAAACTGGGAATTACCAAGTACCTTCGAGTATTCATAAAGTTCAGTTCTCTGTCCACATATTAGCAAAAAGCATATTAGGATTTCCTCAAACAACCCTTGAACAAGGTGATCTACACTTATCTTGTTTTCCTTCTTGATGTTTCTTTTATAAGCAGAACTATGAATAAATTCCAGAAGCACTTAAAACATAAACCGCAAGCAAGCATACAAAAGATACCAATACAGCATACAAAAAAATAATATTTTAAACATTTAAAAAGAAAAAAAATAATACTTAAGAGCACCTGAATAGCCTCTGGATTAGTATATGTCCTAGGATGCTTCAAGTGATCTGCTCCAACAAGGCATAATCTTGCACTGTCTGAATATGACTCAAAGTTGGCTTCAGCAACTAAGTAGCAAATGTGTGCCGCAATTATCTGAGTGGTTATACCCGTAAAAATTTCAAATATAGGCTTATAAAAAGAGCAGGTAAGTTCAGGACATTCACAATCAATATACCTCACTTCTATCTTTCCATAGGCAATCCCCAAGATGAATAATAACAAGCTCATCATCCTTAGTCCTGTTAGCAGTTATCACAGCCAAATTCTCTTCCCAGTCATCAAGCAGGCTATTTGCTCCCACCTGTAGTTCACAAGTCAACACAGATAAGCACACCAGCGCATAACTGTCTACATTGTTCTAACAATTTGAAAGAGAAGAATGTAGCAATTTTTCCAGGAAATTCAATAAAGAATTGTGAAAATAGATGGAGATATTGGAATCTGACAACAGTATTTCACATATGCATTCACAAGATCCTAGTAACAGAAATTGGAGAAACTACAGATTTCTAGCTACAAAGCCAGCAAGGCAGACAGAGTATAGCCATCAACAATGTTCTTCTACAGTTGTAAACTCTCCCAGTTAACTGCAATTAATCTAAGAAATTATTGGCTGCTACAGGTCATTCCTTCAAGGAGGAAAGATTGATAACATAGAATGACTCTAACTAATACAGTAATATAGGATGACCCTTCCCACGTGAATATATCACCTGTACAGGCTGTGGCGTCATATTTAAGACACCCGGAATAACAAAACCAGCAATGTTGTCAGCAGCAAATACATCTGCCGGTTGCCCTGCAATTAGCAAGCATAGTGTCCTCAAAGGTGATCCTGCTACCAAGTGGTGAAGTGCCATTTGCCTGACCGTATCAACATAGAACTGCAATTTACAATGGTAATCATTGTAGCCCCAATATTGTTTTGCAGAGTGCTGAGGAGAGAGAATCTGTCTTCTTCAAACATAAACGAACTAAATAAATCAGGTGACAGGGTATAACAGATAGAAGACCTGATCACCAAGCTGTGAGGCAAGAACAAGGGCCGGTCCCCAAAGCTGACCTTCTTGTGCACATTGCAGAGCCTCTTTTTTTCTGCCAGATACTAGAAGATTTTGGACTTCAGAAGCAGTTGCCTAAGGGAAACATCAGAATCGTTTAGACAATAAAGAAATCCCAAAATAAAAGAAACCTTTCTGTAATTGATGGGATACCCGAATTTGTCCTTCAGATGCCAAATTTTGCAAGCAGTGGCTAGGAACACCATACTCACTGAATTGACTGTCATTCCTCTTAGCAGATGCAAAAAGTTTCGCAATTGCTGATTCTGGAGTGTCACTCTCCTATCAAGATACAAAAAGATAAAATACCAAATTTCAAGTCATTAGTCTCCATGGATCACCCTTCAAAGAAGTACTGCATGGCTTGGACCAGAACCCAATTACAGAAAATTATATATGTACCTGAGGATTAGGGATTCCTAAGAGTGTAATCAAATAGAAGAACAAACTAAAAAGATCCCAAATGGAACATATGTTGAAATTATAATGTAACAGAGGATATGGGATCTCTAAGTGCATATAATCAAATAGAAAGAAAGAAATATAAAAAAAATCCCAAAAGAGTAAAATTTTTTAAAAGGAAAATTAATTTACAAGGCATTACCACCACTATCATCATCACCAAACTCTTTACGATCTTTATAAACAAAAGATGATTACAAGACACAGCATGGATGTGCAAGAGACGTTTTAGGTAGCTAAGGTGTACGTAAGTGTGTTGATCTCCACTTTTTCTAGTTTAAAGGCCTTCTGCCTTATAATCAGTCCTTTTACTCTGTTCTAGCCTAGTCTCTCTCTTATAATTCATATCATTCAGACAGGAAATAGAGTGGCATAATGAACATTCACAATAGAAGATGGATCTAAGATGAAAGGAATAAAAAACACAATACATCATGGTGCCTTTGTTGGGAAGGATTAGTCATTATAGAGCGTCTAGCCCTAACCTTAGGAATATCCAGGCAATAGTGATTCTCATATTCCTCATCCTGAAGAAAAGCTCAGCAGTAAGCTAGTCTACAGCCGACCTATTAAATTAATTTAGGAAAGGTCACCTGAAAATCATTTGTTTTTAATGTGATTCACAATTATAACAATAGAATGCAATGGTCTGTTCCTGCTTAAAATTTGGCTTCTTTAAATAGATATCCACAGCAATACATGGAAGCTCCAGAAAACTACAGATATAATGAAGGATTTTGTCCAGATAGGACAGAAGAAGTACGTGAATTACCTTCACAGAAGCATCAGTGTCAAAAGGATATCGAAGTTTTCCATAATGCTGACATGCTATTTTAAGCAAAGAGAGAAGCAACCGCAATGCTTCACCTTTTCTATGATCCATCTCAGATAATTCAAAGCTAGCTATCCTCTCATCAATCCACTTATTCAACTCTTTGCTTCCAACATTCCCACCCACCAATGGACCTGGAAAGGCCTGTTGGCAAAGGGCATGAAAATAATTGCATGTGTCCCCTCTAATGCTTGAAGCATTTTCACCATTTCCAGGGACAACCTCCATCAAATTCAGAACAGAAACAGAGCCTCCAACAGGTTCCTTTTAGATGGGATCAAACAAGAAAACAAAATAACATGATTAACAATTACGAAATACAAAGTTTAGGAAACTACAATAAACTTTTCTCAGGATTATCTTTTCTTTCCCTCATTTTTCTCCACGGGAACATCATCACTCAACTATAAGTGATGTGAGACAACACAAAGAGAAATAGACTAGATAAAGAAGATAAAGTGAAGGGAAGGGGTGCAAATAAAGTTTCATCTATTGGTATTTTAGTAGTTAAAAGGATCTCTACAAAAGCAGGGAGGGAAGCATTCAATAGCCTCACCTGGTTTCCAAAAGAATTACCATTTTTCATTACAATCAATTTTCCACCAAAGCCAAATGTAACCAAGGCATGTGGTGGACGGCCAGAAGATGATCCCCCAATGCCAGAAGAATACTTATATTGCTGGTTTCTCTGAAAAGATTGCTGGGAACAGTTTAATTGCTTCTGACAGCTAAAATAATCTGTCGAAAAGTTCATTAGCTCATTTTGGGTCAAATTTCCCTGATTAAACTGTTGACTGATGTTACCACAAGGTACAAACTCTTGTGATCCAGTAAACCCATTAGCCTCAACATGACTCCCTTTCTCATTAGATGGAGCTGTCCCTAATGAACTGAATGATTTATGCTGTTCCACATGGTTGCTCATGGAAACATCTGATACATAGGAATTCAGTGTTCGTGTTCTTTCACCAATATCTTGAACAGCATTGGACTTAGCAACGGTGTCTGGTTGCCATACATTCAGGCCCTGGTTATCGTAGCTATCATTACTACCATAGCCTTGCGGCACATAGTTTTCAGCTTGTCCATAGTTGGCATAGGTACTGCTATACATATTGTTACCATTTTTAGAATATGATCCCCTGAAAGCAAAACCATTCTGACTATGGTGATCATGACCTTGAACTACCGTTGATTCAACTAATGATGAGTAGCTTTCAAGTGTGCGCCATTCTTCAGCAATTGTGTCATAATACCAACCAGGATAATTGGGGTCAAAAGCCATATTGGCTGGATAGGCATTATTATTACTCTCCTGTGGAGCCTGGTTCCAGTAAGATACACTTCCATTCGTACTGCAGTCAGACACGGTTCCAACCACAGCCTGTGAACTCTTCTGTAAATAACTTACTTCTGCATTTGCATCAGAAACTGCTGCACATTCCCTACCGGAACTAAAATTATAATCTCCTTGCGCACCCATTGTCACATCATAATTAGCTATTTGGAACCACTGCCCAGTATTGGTATCATACTTCCACCCCGGATACATACTATCCCACTTCTGAGTGTCATACGTATCCTGCTCACTCACATTGCTCTCCATGGTTCCCCCATAAATCTGAGTGCCCTGTTGATATTGCTCACAACTAGTTGAATTCTCCGATCCCTCAGCAATCTTATTCTCTTTAGTAGCACCACTGTCATTAACTTTACCACTGAAACCCCCTGAATTGTCACCTAGATCTTTGAAAAAGTCTGAGTAGGAACCAAATTCGTGATCTCCCTCCTGTGATGTATCAGCATAAAATGAACTCCATCCAATCTCCTTCGCCCCTGATTTCAACAAAACATTACTTTCACTCATTGCAAAATCCAACAAACCGTCTGATCTAATTCCATCATTGTTTGAATCAATTGCACTCTGACAGGGAGTCGAATTGGACAAATCCAACGTATTACTAGGCGCTACCCGATCTTGAAAACCAATTTCATTTTTCCCACCAAACCCCCCATCAACAACATTATCATCAACACTCAGATTAGCAAAGGCCTTGGCCTCATCAGAATCACTGCCTTCGATGAACTTAGGATCAACGGAGTCGGAATTGGTGGGACCAAAATCATCATCCACTAATTTATCAAAGAAATCTTCGTCCGTCTGATCCTCCATCACAACCAATGGAGGATTTGAAGCCATAAACCAAACGATCAACGAAAAAAGACCTTCCAATTTCAATCAATTCACCTCTCTCCGCTTATCCAAAAAGCTCGAATTGGGGTCCAAAACCTCGAGATCCAAACACTAAACCCTGAATTAAATTCAAAGGAGTGGAAAACAGCCAGAACGACGAGATCTAGGGTTTTATAAGAACGAAGGATCTCTAAATATCAGTTATGGAACGATATAAAACAGAGGAAAAGAGTAGGAACAAATGGGCTTCAATCAAGGGCATCTGGAGTCAACGGAAATTCATCGGGAAAAACAAATTTTACATAGAGAAAAAGAAAAAGAACAACTTACGGATCCAGAGAGAGAGAGAGAGAGATTTAGCTCATTTTGGAACCACCCAGCAAACCAGAGGAGTTTCCGTTTTCGGTTTTTTTTAAAAATATATTTTTCACGTTTTTTTACAATTTTTAATAAATATTTTGGCCGAATGACAGGAATGTGACGGAAATAGGGAAAAAAAGAGAGCGAGAAGGGAGCTAAGAGGTTTCTGTTGTGACTTGTGAAGCGACAGGTGGACTTTTCTGGCATTTCATCTGACATTGCTCGCAATCGATACTGACACACTATGTTTCCAAGTCCGGCGGATAGGTTTGAATTTAGTTTTTTTTTTTAAATGAGGGTTAATTTTTTTCGTTGACACTGATAAAAACGTTAAATTAGATATTAATGTTTTTATTAAAATTTAAATTACTATTTAATTTGAACTTTACATTAATTTTTCTATTAATCCTCCCTTATCTTGAACATTTTTTGGTGGAATCTTTATCAAATATTTATTTACCTGATAAATAGGCCCAAAAATTAAAAATAAATAAATACAATAAAACTCTCTCTCTCTCCCTCTTCTATAACTCGTCATGGTTGCTCTTATTCACGTTTGCGGTAGAGTTTGCTATCACCACCTTTCTCGTTCTCGCCATAACCATCATATGGTATGTATGCTCTCACTTCTCTACATCAAACTTCTCAGGCAGTTTCGCTTCAGAAATTACTTGGAATATTTTTTTTACCTGTCTATCAACAAACACAGTTGTTAAGTCTCCAAAAAGGACCAGGTGCAGGTACGGAGACATTATATTCTGGCCCAAAAAATTAAAGAACATTGGCAATTGTGTACTATTATAATAAAATGGTGTTAAAGAACAAAGAGTTTTTGTTTTGGGACCAGGTTCCCGTAAGTGAATGGTGGTTTTGTCGTCAATGTGCATGGCTTGTGGAGAGGGATCAACATCTGTGAAGCACTGGCAGTGGCAGAGATAAGAGCTATAGAGGGATGCGAAGCTGAGGAAAGAGAGTGTCATAGCGTGAGTGAGTTGGTTTGGATTAGTTGGGTCAGTAAAATAAATACGCAAGGCCATGTTTACTGCTTTTTTAGAATAGTTATAGCATCTTTGGACTCCCAACTCTTTTGATAATGATTTGTCTCTGCATCAAAACTACTACCTTTAGATATAATTATTCACTAGAATTAAGATTTAACTGTTTTCTGCACATATACTTGGTTCATTTAAATTTTATCACGCTTGTTTGACCTGTGGTCATCTTAATATGCACATAATTGTCTGTTAAAAAGAACAAAAGACAGTGTTACTTAAACATTTGGTTTATTTGTTAATAGATGAATATATGGAGAAAATAAAAGAGTTCAGCCTGGTTTGTAGCTAGCTAACCCAGTTATCACCTACGCTTAATTTTCTTACAACTTTTGTTGTTGATCCTTTTCTTTATGACCAGGTACGTAAATGGTTGTTAGTTGTTCTTTTTATTGTAACTTTTTTCTTTTTTATTATTCACATTTATGCTTTCTTGTATATACAAAGTAATATAGAATTTTTTTTCTATTTCTTTGATAAAATATAATAACTTATTCAACATTATCTTCTTGCACTCTTTTGTCACTTCTGGTATACATGCAACCTTGTTTGGGGATAAAAGTTACTAATCCAATTATTACCATTCCAACCATTGATGGGTTGCATTGTATATTTATTTTGGTTGGATCTTGGCCCTCACTAGATCTTTATAAGGACCTAATAACTTTACATAAAGATGAAACTAAATTTTGAAATTACTTGTTGGTGTTTGTAAGAAGCCGATAAGGAGAGAGGAGAGAGAAAATAGATGAGAGATTGAGAAATTTTATTGTATATATTTTTAAAAATTTTTGGGCACATTATGCCTAGTAAGATAGTCGTTCGAATGTTTATAAAATATTAAAGTTTCTTTTAAATGTATAGAAACATTTAAGTATAAATTAAATTTTAATGAAAACGTTAGGATTCAATTGGACCTTTTTACTTTTAGTTCAAGGAAGATGATGTGCTATGAATTTTTTAAAATTTACTTATACTCCCTCTATTCAAATAATTTATTAAATAAAAAGTAATCAAGAATAAAAGTTTTATATTGTTGAAAAACAGATTAAAAATAATAAAATATCACAATATATATAACAAATATATTTTTAAAATTTTAAAACTAATCCAAATTTAAAATAACTATTAGATGTTTAATCAATTTATTGTAAAATAATATAAAAATAATTATTTATATTGAGATAATTAATATTAAATGAGAAATAGAATCTAAAAATGACCAAAAAAGGAGTTGCAAAAAGATACATACATATAAAAGTGTTGATTTTCAGGTGATATACAAAAGGAAAGTAAATTGTTTGTATTCACTTTTTTTCTATTTGTAAATTAATGAAAGCATTATTTATTAGAAATGATCATCGATATATGATAATCTTAAAGTAATCATAATAATAATTAAGTTATTATTTTAATTATTGCATTTTCTATAAATCTATAGAACTTAAATGAAGTTAAGTTGAAGTAGAAATAAATAAGCTAATAGTTAATCACCTTCAATTTATAATTTAATCCAAGAGTCTAACAATTACTTTAAATCAAAACAAAAGTATAAATATCAAAAGGGTTAGTTACCAAACAGAATTTAAACTTTCGTCAATTTTTCAATTATAGCCTAAACTTTAAAAAGTAACAATAAAATGACTAAACTTTCAATTTTTTAATTCTAGCCCAAATTTTAAAAAGTGACAATAAAATGCTCAAATTTTCAATTTTCTTCACTTTTAGCCAGACTTTATCTGTTGTTCTCCCGATGTTCTCAGCAATTTGTTTTTTGTTTATTCTTCTGGCACCCTAAACTACTCTCACATTATAGCGTACTGTATCAGTAAGCTCTTTGTTTTTTATTTGTTCTCCTGATGCCTTTAGTGTGAGGACGTTAAGGCTGTAATATAAAAATTGAAGGGTGAGGGCGTCGAGAGAACAAATTGAAAACGAAAGAAAAAATTAAAATCAAGGCATAAGGTCATCGGGTCTACGTAATCTGATTTAGGTTATTTTTAAATAACAACATCATTTTAATTATGTGATTAAACGACATCATTTCATTAATCTTCATTTGTTATGTTAATTTTGACTGACGTATATTAATAGTTAAAGTTTCTAAAATAAGTGACAAACTACGTCAGTAAACTTAATTGAAACACTAACGTCAAGCTAGAATTGAAAAAAATAAAATTTTGAGCATTTTATTGCTAATTTTTGAAATTCGGGTTAAAATTGAAAAAAATTGAAATTTTAGGCATTTTATTGCTATTTTTTAAAGTTCGGATTATAATTGAAAAATTGATGAAAGTTTGGGCTTTTTTTAGTAATTAACCCATATCAAAATGTAACAAAGAGATATTAAAATTAATGCTAATCAAATCACATTGAAATGACTACACATAAAATATCGGGTTGTCTCCCAATAAGTGCTTCTTTATAAGTCTTTTAATTGGACTCATTACTTAAGCATTTTGCCTATCCTAGAGGGCATATAGCTTGCAAAAATCACACTTAAACTCATTGGTATCACCTCGTAAGTATAACTTTAACTAGTGTCAATTAACTTTAAACATGACCTGATCTTAATGCATGATTTCTATGGTTCTATAAAGAAAGACTTTGGTAATAGTAAAAGGTCCTGACCGTTTAGATTTAAGCTTACTCAAGAATAATCAAATTTGCGAATTATAATGTAAGATTTATCTACAGATTTAAACTCCTTAGCATGTTTTTGATGTTGGTTATGCCTCTTTTTTGTCTTCTTTTATTTCCTTGAGTTTTTATATTCCTTATTGTTCTCCCATCTAGCTCATTGATTTGTAGTATGCATTTGTCACCTACATGGTCTAAATCATAGTTAAGAAATTATATAGTCTAAAATGCTTTATGCTCTAATTCCACCAACAAAAACAGAATTTTCCATAAACTAGTCTAAACATCATGGTGTAAATGGCTATTTTGTAAGCAATACTATAAGTCTATAGAGCATCATCTAACTTTATAAACCAATCTTTACTTGAGTGCTCAACAATATTTTCCAACATCAATTTTAGCTTCCTATTAATTGCTTTCACCTAGCCACTAGTATGAGGATGATACGGTTAAATACTTTATGTGTAATACCAAACATTTAATTACTTCCTCAAAATGATGGTCATAGAAGTATATGCCCTTGTCTCTAATTACAACTCTAGGTATTTTAAATTAAGTAAATAGCTTCTTTAAGAACTTAACAACTTCCTTAACATCAATAGTAGGTAAGACGTGAGCCTCTACCTACTTTAAGACATAATCAACTTGATAGGTGTAGTTTATACTAAGTTTTGATAGGTGTGTCAATATATTTATAGGTGTTTATTAGATGATTGTCAATTATATAGGCTTTGAATTGTGTTAATGTGAGTGTTTGTTTATATTCTAAGTGTTTGTGTGGTCTAAAGTATGTTTTCAATCTTAATTTTATGTTTCTTGATGTGTTTGTTAATGTTGGAAATCAAATAAGTGAATAACAAGGAAGTTGGACACGCATGAAGCTGCATGGTAAGGTCACAATCATGACAGAAGAGTTTTTCCTAGAGTCATGGTTGTGACTCTCAATGTCACAATCATGACAGAGGCTTCCCAGATGTAACTTTTTCCAGTTGTTTAAGGGTTTATGGGTATTTTTGGGACCATTCAAAGGGAGAAAATCCTAGTTACACCCCCTCAAGACCCTAAGATACTATTTAGGAACATTAAGAAGCCTAAAAGACATTGTTGGTCTCCTTGATTATATTCTTTTGCCATTGTTCTTTCGATGATAGGTCTTTTGTCTTTCTTTTAAAATGTTCCATTTTTTGGAGATGAAAGTGGTGAGCTTTGATCTTCTTCAAATCTAAAACTACAAAATTTTATAAAATACATAGATTTAGTTGGACAGAGCATGTGAACACATTGTGAAGAATTTAGAGATATGGTTTTCACTGTAGTGATCGTAGTAATAAACAAAAGGAGTTGAAGCATAGCAAACTACTAAAGAACGATCATAATTTCTCTAGAAATTAAGCAGTAAAAGACAACTTTTAACCCTTTTTATAAAGGGTCTCAGATACTATATTAGAGAAAAAGAAAGAGAGAGTGAAGAAGAAATTCTTGGTCATTATATATATCAATAATTACAAATAGAATTATTTATACATGTAATGACATAATTTATGAAATATCTTTTAATGTATATTAATTACATATTTAAATATCTGTTAATTATATCCCTAATTATCTGTTAATAACATGCACTTTCCACAATACACGTCTCATGATCTTTCACACTTAATTAAGACAACTTACTAATAAATTGAATTTATTTACTTTCCAATTCAAGCTCTAAATGCCTTGTTAACTTTGGTTGTCTGTGTATATATGCTATCATTTGTCACAGAGGTAAACCAATTTTGTTATTTGCGTCTGTAGTACAGGTATTATTATTTTGTAATAACCCTCAACTATAATTAGTGACTTACAATACAAACCATGTGTTTTAGGTGATTTAAATGTTTAAAGTTAATTGATAAGTTTAATTTAATTAATAATATTTTCATTCTCAAATCACTAAATGAATTGCAACAACTCTCTTTTTTTGGAATTATACCCATGACCCAATCGTGATGTAATAGATTGAACACTTTTATTTTGTGATTATTAACTTTGTTTATTAAAATGGAAAATGATTATATTATCATATTATGTTTATTGCTTTTATCCAAATATGATAAGTCTTTGATTAAATTTACACGCTTGCCATCATAATGGAGATTATGATAATGAGAGTAAAGTCTTTAGAGTTTAATCTAAAAGTGTTCTTGATCTTAGGATCATCAAATAGAGACTTTTAACGATCCGGTTAGATCAATATGTATGTAATAGTATCTATTGAATGGATATTAGTAGATCTCATTTACTAAGTTACATAAATAGATTATGCATATAGAGATATGATCATTAAACTGACCAAACTAAGAATTCCTAATGGTTAATATTACCTATGAACTATCAAGTGGAATATTCTCATAAGGATTTAAATGTATATTTTTCCTTTAACTTGAGATCATCGTAATAATCAATAGGTCACTTATTATGTTTTAATGTTAGACACCTATTTGTGTAAAAATGCTAGTTGAATTGTCACTGGATATAATTAAGTACCTATCTGATTAGTGGTGAGTCAAGAAGGGATCAATCGACTCTAAATAATTAGTTTGAGCTCTATGTTGTCATTGATCTTAATAGTTGTATCAAGAACTTGGCCAAGGCTATTGAATGAGTGAGCAAAGGAATTTCTTAAGTCATTCACCAATCATTAATGATTGACATGTAACATAGTTGGTTATCTAATAGGGTTTGATAGTTAAACCATACCTTAGAATAATCCGGAGTTGTAATGATAGAAGGTAATAATACATTATCCTTAATCAGGTTCCGTCTTTGTAAGGTTGTTACTTCACACTATCCGATTATTGAGGAGTGTTATTAGACCCTAACCTTGATTAGTAATTAATTGGATTAATTACTACCAGCTTAGTGATGAACCTATGTGGTCACACACTTACGAGTGTAATATTTCCTATGTATGATTATTTAATTTATTATGAGATATTTTATTAAATAATCTATATGGAATATTATTATTTTTTTCTAGCACAGAAAATCTAATTAATATTGGAAACTCTCTTGTGCAAAATAAATAATATAAAATGTTTTTTTATTTCTTTTTATAAAAAAAGAAAGCAAAATGATAAGTATTGAAAAAGGAGTTACCATCATTTCACATTCAATGGATAAAAAGTTAGTTATTCCATTTACATAGTCATACATAAAACTTACGAAGAGAAGAGTGGAAGTTTTTTTTTACTCTCTCACTTTGTACGTTTAAATCAAAAAGAGAGAAAGAGAAGAAAACTTGTTTTCTCCATTCTTGAAGAAAGGGTCCTTCAAATTCCACCATAGCCATATCAAATATTAAAAGCGGGACGTATTTCTCTGTGCGGAGTGCATAGAGACTTCATATTTTCTAAGTTCACTACCGATTAATCCTCATAAATTTCAGGTATTTATTTTTTCTTGTTCTTGTAATTAGTATGAATTTTTAAACGCAATAGATGAATATAGGATTGCAATTTTTGTTTTCGTTGTGTTTGCAATCCTTCAATTGGTATCAGAGCTAGGTTTGCACTCACATCATACTTGAAAAAGGCAAACGTTATGATATGCGTATTTTGTTGCATTCCTTGTTTACTGATTCAAAATTATAGTTTTTTTTATAGTTTTGTTTCAAAACATGGAAGTTGTTCATTTAACCTATAACAGCAAATTGGTTTCATGTTAAAATTGATTTCACGTGGAAATAAAAATTGGAAATTTTACATGTTGTAAATATTGTTCA
Source organism: Erythroxylum domingense (assembly GCA_025594535.1). Classification (NCBI taxonomy): domain Eukaryota; kingdom Viridiplantae; phylum Streptophyta; class Magnoliopsida; order Malpighiales; family Erythroxylaceae; genus Erythroxylum; species Erythroxylum domingense. The sequence goes on along the minus strand of JANQBM010000005.1, from coordinate 15,846,860 downwards.
TTTAATATGCATGAGATTATACTGGTTTCACTTTGAAATTGGTTTCACGTGGAAACGGAAAATGGAAAATGGAAAACTTACATGTTATTCATTCAATATGCATGAGTTTATATTAATAAATGACTTTAATTGTAAATGCTGTTTGGAAAGGTGATATGATCAATAGTGTTATTAAAGTTGTTTTAATAACATGAAATCTTGACCCTTTAAAATTATTGAGTTTATATTAATATAATATATGATATTTTATCGAAAGGGATTTTCCACATAAGTAGATAATAATATTTATTTTGTTTGCAATGAATGACTTGATAACCAGGTGACTTGTAGTTCAGGGATAAATAATATTTTATATTGCATATGATGCATGTGTGAGGAAAAATTACTTAATTTTATACTTTTGGCATATACTACCTAGGGAGTATAATATTAATTAATTCTCCATCACTTGGATGGATAAACTCAACTATACTAATAGGAACGACTTGACAACCAGGCGACTATATAGTATTTTGTCTACTATAAATTATATATGATTAAATAGGTAATTTACCATTATTTAATTATGTATGAGTAACGTCTTGACAACCAAGGGGCTCATTCATGTTTTAAAGTTTTTTTATATTATTTAGATAAAAGTCCATGTCTTAATGATATATGATTGTGCTCTTGTTTTGGTGTTTTTCTTTTTATTATTAGATTTCTCAAAATGTCTACTATATCACTGCGAAGCATTCTTGATGCTAACAAGCTAGCTAGTAACAATTTTGATGATTGGTATCACAATATGAGAATTGTTCTCATGCACAAAAAACTTATCGATGTGATCTCGTGAAGGAAGTGCCTCCTAAGGAAGATGATGATGCTAATTCATTGGATGCATATTTGAAGTACAATGAACAAAGTACTAATGTCAAGTGCATTATTTTGGCATCAATGAGTTCTAAAATCTAAAGGCAATATGAAGATATGAATCCTCCACGAATCATTGAGCAACTTAAAAAGATATGGGTCACAAAGTAGGACTGCTAGATACCAGTTATCTAACTCCCTATTCAAGTTTGTACTAAAGCTCAAATCTCCTATGGGACCCCATGTTCTTAAGATGATTGATCTTATAGAACAACTTGAGAAGTTAGGGTGTTCACTAAGGAAAGAGCTATCACAAGATTTGATCTTACAATCTCTTACCGATACTTTTTCACCGTTCATTATTAACTTTAACATGAACAAGATGGACTATGATTTTCATGATATGCTCAACTTATTGACCGATTATGAAAATCAACTAGTATCGTTGAGAAGGTGAAAGTGTCAGGGTCTGTAAATCTGGTTGGTAACTCTTCTAAGAGCAAGTGGAAGGGCAAAAAGAAACCCAAGAAAAATCATCTTGCACCCAAGGGTGTTTGGAACAAATCCAAGGGTAAGGAGAAGAAAGTTGACCAAAAGGATGCTGAATGTTTCTTCTGCACAAAGAAGGGACACTGGAAGAGGAATTGCCCAGATTATTTGGCTACTTTGAAAGACAATAAACAAGGTGGGACATTTATGAAAAATGTTTTCATGATTTCTTTAACTACTATTGACTCTACTAAATGGGTATTAGATACTGGTAGTAGCTTTAACATCTGCAATATATTGCAGGGTCTAAGGATCAATAAGAGATTGAAGAAAGGAGAAGTCAAGCTACAAGTTGGGAATGGAGCAAGTATTGCTGCCCTAGCTATAAGAACTATTTCTATTGTTATACCTACAGGAAAGACTTTATTGTTAGAAGATTGTTATTACGTTCCTAAGTTTCTTTCAAACATTGTTTACATTTCGTCGTCAGACAAGCATGGATTTCATACAATCTTTAAGGATAACCAATGTAATATATTTAATGGTGATGAATTATATGTAAGTGGTTATTTACAATATGGTCTTTATTTTTTACTTGAAATAGTTATTTATCCAATTATAAATGTTTCTAGTCAAAAAAGGAAGAGAGATAAGCAAGCAAATCAAACTTACCTTTGGAATTGTAGACTTGGTAATATTGGTGAGAAAAGAGTAAACAAGTCGCACAAGGAAGGATGCCTTGGTCAATATGATTATGAATCATATAAAACTTGTGAATCTTGTCTCAAAGGTAAATAACCAAATCTCCTTTTACTAGAACTAGAGAGAGAGCTAGTGAACTTTTAGGACTCATACATACTGATGTATGTGGGCTTATGAAAGTTCATGCTAAAGGTGGATATTATTAATTTATTACCTTCACTTATGATATGTCAAGATATGGATTTGTGTATCTTATGAAACACAAGTCTGAATCATTTGAAATGTTTAAAAGATTCTGTAGTGAAGTTGAAAAACAAACTGGTAAGAGTATAAAGGCACTAAGATCTGACCATGGCGGTGAATATCTTAGTGATGATTTTGTTGATTATCTAAGGCAAGATGGAATCTTATCTCAGTGGACTTCTCTAAGAACACCACAACATAATGGCGTTTCGGAAAGGATAAATCGAACTTTATTGGATATGGTGAGATCCATGATGGGGTTCACTAATCTTCTTATCTTCCTCTGGGGATATGCTTTAGAAGCCACTGTTTATTTATTAAACAAAGTTCCTACTAAAGTAGTCACTAAAACTCAATATGAGATGTGAAAAGGACGTAAGCCTAACCTAAAACATTTGAAAGTTTGGGGTTGTCCAGCTTATGTCAAGAGATTGCTTCCAGATAAGCTTGAAGCGAGGTCTGACAAGTGTAGATTTGTTGGCTATCCCAAGGAAACTATGGGATACAATTTTTATCACCCTTTTGAATACAAAGTGTTTGTGGCCAGAAATGCAACCTTTTTAGAAAGGTAGTTCCTTAATGAAGAAATTCATGATGTTGAAATAGATATTGATGAAATTCAAGATTCTGACGAGTGAACACAAGTTCAAAAGGATCAGATGCATGTTGAGCAACCTTTACTTGATGTCTTGAAGTTGACACAGAGGGTACCAGCCTCAACCATTGAGGAGAATGGACCGGTTAATGGACCTTTCAAAGAACCAGTGTAACAACAAGATCAAGTAGAGGAAGAACCTATTGTACATAAGCCTCTTAGAAGGTATATTAGGGATCGTCGTGCATCATATAGATTAAACTTAATGGTGCAAAGTGACGAGGATAATCATATTGATGATATCCCACATATTGATGATGACCCTAAGACTTACAAAGAGGCTATGGTAAGTCCAGATCGTGAGAAGTGGATTAAGGCCATAGAATCTGATTTAGAATCCATGAGAATTAACAAAGTATAGACTTTGGTTGATCCCTCAAAGGATATAAAACCCATAGGATGTAAATGGGTATTTAAGAAAAAAGAATGGAACAGACGAGAAGGTTGAAACCTATAAAGCCTGACTTGTTGCCAAGGGATATAATTAAAAGGAAGGTATTGATTATTATTAAACTTTTTCCCCTATGAAAGTGCTCAAATCTATTCGGATTCTACTTTCTATAGCTGCATATTATGATTATGAGATATGGAAAATGGATATGAAAACAACTTTTCTTAATGGAGAGCTCAAGGAAAATCTCTATATGACTCAACCTGAAGGTTTCACATTGTCATCTGCTCCTAATAAAGTATGTAAGTTACAAAGATCCATTTATAGATTGAAGCAAGTTTCATCAAGTTGGAATATTCGCTTTAATACAACAATCAAAAAGTTCAATTTTATTAGATTCGAAGAAGAGCCATGTGTGTACAAAAATATTAGTGGGAGCATAGTTATTTTCCTAGTGCTATATGTTGGTGACATATTGGTAATAGGAAATGATGTACCAGCCATGCAAAAGACAAAGATTTGGCTAGCTGAACAATTCTCCTTGAAGGATTTGGGAGAAGTAACTTACATTATTGGAATCAAGATCTATAGAGATAGGTCAAGGAAGTTGCTAGGGCTCTCCCAATCCATGTACATTGATACTATCTTAAAAAGGTATCACATGGAAAATTCCAAAAAAGATTATCTACTGATAGGCACTGAAATTTCTCTTAGTAAGGAGGATTGTCCTAAAACCCTAGAAAAAAGAGAGCCTATGAGTAGGGTCTTATATGCCAACGTAAAGGGAGCTATTATGTATAAAATGACATGTACAAGGCCCGATGTAGCCTACGTGCTAGGAATAGCGAGCGGGTATCAAGATAACCCAGGTGCGGAACATTGAAAAATGGTTAAAACTATCCTAAAGTACTTGAGAAGAACTAAAGACCAATTCCTTATATACGGAGATTATGAATTAAAGCTAACAAGCTATACTGACGCTAGGTTTGCATCAAATAAGGATGATAGCAAATCTACCTCTGGTTATATTTTCACCTTGAATAGAGAATCAATGATCAGTTACTGAAGCAGAATACATAGTTGCATGTGATGCAGCTAAGGAAGCTGTTTGGATGAAAAAGTTCTTAACTGAACTTAGTGTGGTTCCTTCGATAAAGGAAGTTTTCCTTTATTATGTGATAATAACGGTGCTATAGCACAAGCTAAGGAATCAAGGTCACACCAAAGATCCAAATATGTTCTGCATAAGTTTCATCTAATTAGAAAATTGTTGAGCGTGAGGACGTTCAAATTCAGAAGGTTGAAGGAAAGGAGAATGTTACAGATACCTTTACTAAGGCACTTGGATCAAAGGAGTTTGATAAGCCTAAATGGAAAATAGGATTGAAGTTTATGACCGATTGGCTCTAGATCAAGTGGGAGATTGTTGGACTTATGCCCATGACCCAATCGTTATGTAATTGATTGAACACCTTTGTTTTGTAATTATTAACTTCGTTTATTAAAATGACAAATGATTATATTATTATATTAATTTTATTGCTTTTATCCTAATATGATAAGTCCTTGATTAAATTTATACACTTGTCATCATAATGGAGATTATAATAATGAGAGTAAAGTCTTTAGAGTTTAATCTAAAAGTGTTCTTGATCGTAGGACCATCAAATAAGGACTTTAATGATACGGTTAGATCAATATATATGTAATAGTATCTATTGGATGGATATTAGTAGATCTCATTTACTAAGTTACATATATAGATGATGAATATGGAGATATGATCATTGAACTGACCAAACTGAGAATTCTCAATGGTTAATATTACCTATGAACTGTCAAGTAGGATATTCTCATAAGGATTTAAATGTATATTTTTCCTTTGACCTGAGATCATCATAGTAATCAATAGGTCACTTATTATGTTTTGATGCCAGATACCTAGTGTGTAAAAATGCTAGTTGAATGGTCATTGGATATAATTAAGTACATAACTGATTAGTGGTGAGTTAAGAAGGGATCCATCGACTTTAGGTAATAAGTTTGAGCTCTATGTTATCATTGATCTTAATGGTTATGTCAAGACCTTAGCTAGGGTGATTGAATGAGTGAGGAAAGAAGTTTCTTAAGTCATTCGCCAATCATTAATGATTGATATATAACATATTTAACATAGTTAGTTATCTAATAGGGTTTGACAGTTAAACCATACCTTAGGATAATCCAGAATTGTAATGATGGAAGGTAATAATACATTATCCTTAATTAGGTTCTGTCTTTATAAGTTGTTACTTCACACTATCCGATCGTTGAGGAGTATTGTTAGATGCTAACCTTGATTAGTAATTAATTGCATTAATTACTACCGACTTAGTGATGAACTTTTGTTGTCAAATACTTATAAGTGTAATATTTACTATTTATGATTATTTAATTTATTATGAGATAATTTATTAAATAATCTATATGGCATATTATTATATTTTTTGCTAGCACAGAAAATATAATTATTATTGGAAACTCTCTTGTGCGAAATAAATTAGTAATATAAAATGTTTTTTTGTTTTATTTCCTTTTATAAAAAAAAGAAATGAAAAAGGACTTACCATCATTTCACATTCAATGGATAAAAAGTTAGTTATTCCATTTACATAGTAATACATAAAGCTTACGAAGAGAAGAGTGGAAGTTTTTTTTACTCTATCACTTTATTACGTTTAAATTAAAAAGAGATCAAAAGAAGAAAACTTGTTTTCTCCATTCTTGAAGAAAGGGTTCTTCTAATTCCACCATAGCCATATCAAGTGTTGAAAGCGGGATGTATTTCTCATCATAGAGTGTATAGAGACTTCGTATTTTTTAAGTTCACTGTCGCTTAATCCTCACAAATTTAAGGTATTTGTTTTTTTCTGTTCTTGTAATTAGCATGAATTTTTAAACACAATAGATGAATATAGGATTACAATTTTTGTTTCCTCTATGTATGTAATCCTTCATCTTTATCAATGCTTATTTTCCTGATTGAACCACCCTTTGTAACTTTTTCTTCTTAAAAATGAAGTGGTACTTGAGACAATTTGCATGCGTTGTTGGAATTATGCCCATGACCTAATCCTTATGTAATTGATTGAACATATATGTTTTGTAATTATTAACTTTGTTTAATAACATGGCAAACGATTATATTATCATATTTTGTTTATTGCTTTTATCCTAATATGATAAGTCCTTGATTAAAATTATACACTTGCCATCATAATAGAGATTATGATAATGAGAGTCAAGTCTTTAGGGTTTAATCTAATTGTTCTTAATCGTAGGATCATCAAATAAGAACTTTAATGATCCGGTTAGATCAATATATATGTAATAGTATCTATTGGATGGATATTAGTAGATCTCATTTACTAAG
>JANQBM010000005.1:15777918-15795312 GCA_025594535.1 Erythroxylum domingense | reverse complement strand
TAAAGAGCAGGAACATAAACACATGAACAACTCACAAAACACAAGATTATGAAGTTCAAACTCTCATGGAATTAAAAGAAGTTCAAAGTTATTTACTTTTACAATTGAAACAGAATTACTAGCTTTGCATGTCTTGAAAATAAAACCCTAATAGTTGTTATGTAAAAAAGAAAAGATGAAGAGAATAAAGAACTACTGTTCACGTGAATAGTGCCACATGAACAGTAGCGACCAGTACTTGGGAATAGTAAAAAATTTGTTTTTTTTTATAATGAGCTACTATGTCCTATTTATATTGGTCATGAGAGAGGAAGTCTAGTCCTTGTAGAATACTAACTAAGGAAGAGGAGTCCATAAAGGATTTGGACTTCTTGGAGAATAAGGAGAAGAGGAATCTATAAAGGATTTAGAGGAATCCGTAAAGGATTTGGACTTCTTGGAGAATAAGGAGAAGAGGAACCCATAAAGGATTTGGACTTCTTGGATTAGATAAGATCAAATTGGTATGGAAGCTTCTAGATGCATCTTCCATGTGGCGGAGAAGCTTGTATGGATGCCCAGGTGGATGCCAAGTAGGATGGAGGGTCCATAAGTGCATATCTAGTCTAATAAATGCTTGCCATGTCATCACACATAGATCACAATCCAAACGCCTTAGAAACTTGTTGTTGCTTTAGAAATTTCGTTGACGAAACTATTTCTGATGACAAATATCCATTTGCGCTGCCGAAAAAGAATCCTTGTGTAACTAAGATTCCTAGGCAAGGTAGGATTCATAATCCAAGTCGGACTAGGATTACTCGTCCATTGATGATTGTCACTTTCAAAATCTTGTTTTGCCACAATTCGCCAAAATAGGAAATCCTGGATGAAGTAGGATTCCTAGTGTAAGTCAGATACCGAATCCTAGTCGGATTAAGATTCTCGCAACTTTGTCCATTCTTACTCTTTTCGACCTCCTCGTTATAAATATGAACTCCATTTGTGCTAAATAGGCTTCTTTTAGCTCATATTCTTCATTTCAAGTCCAAATGTACACAAAAAGCACAAAACAAGATAAGTTAGACATTTTTGACACCAAATGAGAATAAAAACTAAGTGTTAAGGTACTAAACAAATAGGAAAATATGAGTGCATCAAACTGCTAAAAGTAAATGTACTTTTGGGATGTATCTTCTTGGTTAAAGATGACTGTAATGTAATGAAGGAAATTGTAACTTCTCAATAGTATGTAACTAAGAATTTAAGTTATATGTAGTATTTCCTTTACATTAACATATAAATATAAAGATGTAATACTACTCTGAAGTGATAATGTTAAATGATATGAAATTTTGTAATATGTATATGTACAACATTAAATAGACAAATGTGTGATGACAATCCCTATAAATGAATAGAAATGTATGTACAGGAATTTGGTTACTATGTATTTGGGTGGTTGTAGGTTTCGTATAGGGGGTGTTACAAGGAGATTTGAACGTGGAAGTACCCACATAAGTTGTAATGTAAGACATAGATAAGTATGGCCTAGACGAAGGTGGAAAGAGGATATTCTCCTTCAAATCCCTTTAAAAAATCAATTAAGATAATTACAACTAAAAGTTTCCTTATACATAACCCCTAAATGGTGAGGAAATCACAATTACTGAGGCTGCTTTACAAAATTCTATCCGACATGAGGAATTCAAAATTTCAGGAAGAATAAAATCAAATAGGAAGAAGAAAGACTCTTCTTCCAAGCTAGGAATATGAAGATCATTTCTTAGAATTTAAAAGGAATCAATTCCCTACTAAGCAACTAGTTGTTAGGAACTTAATTTTGAAAATAAGTCAATTCCTTACTAAGCAACTAGTTAGTAGGAACTTCATTTTGAAAATAAGCCTTACATCTTTGACATTTTGGAGTCCAAGATTAAGAATGAAAATTGTAATCTCCTAGGTTTACTCGCAAAGTGATGGAGATTGATCTCTAATTATTCCAACCACTATAATAGAAGCATCTTGGTACTGTATGATGAAGATAAAGTGGAAATTCTCAACTTCTTAATTATAGATCAACTTATTCATATACAAGACAAGTTGAAACAGGAACTAGGCTTGGTCTCTATCTGCATGGGCTATGGTTATAATCATTCCTTCTAGAGAGTTAGAATTTGGAATAATCTCAGAGAGGAAGATTTACGTATCAAAATCCCTTAGCTCATTTTTGGTAGTTTCAATTTAATGATATATCCCTATAAAGCTGAGGACAATAGTTGCTTAAAGAATTATTATGAAAATTTCAAACTATACATAAGTAACATTCAAGTATTTGATTTACCTTTTAGAGGCAATTTATATTTTTGGAACAACAAACAAAAAGGAAATTGGCATTTAAGGAAGACGTTAGATAGGAGCCTAGTTAATCTAAAGTGGTTCCAAGTATTTATCCACTGTAAAACTCTCTTTCCCAGTGCTTTATGCTATGGTTATTCTCCTACCAAATTTTACCTTACTTATGAAAGAAAAACCTCCCAGAATTCCATTCAAATTCAATAATTTTGGGTGCATTTAAATGGTTATAATGATTCTATTTACAAAAGACTTTATAGTTTATGAAACTAAACAATTCATCTATGTTAGGAAACTATAAAGGATAAAGGAGGAGCTTAAGGCTCTCAACGAGAAGAGTGTGGGAAACACTCATTATCTCTTTAACAATACTAAAGCTAATCTATGTAAGAAATAGTTGGAGCTTTAAAACAACCCCTCTTATCCTTATTTGTAAAATTTGGAAAACTAACTCTATATAGTTACTATCGAGCCCTTACTTTTAAATTTCCCTTAATGAATCCGAATTTATCTAGATGAAAGAGGGGGGACAAGACCACTTTTTATTTTCACTTAGGAGTTTCAAACATAATTATTGCCAAATAAAAAGGTTATGTGCTTATAACAACTCAAGAAGAAATCAGTAAAGAAGTGACGATTTATTTCCATAAATAAGGAGATTATTTAGGATCAATTTTGCCCTCAAGAAATTGAGCTATTTGAAATCCTTTCACCTCTACAGGTATTGGAAAAGCTTTCAGATCTCTCAAACCCTTTCAAGGCACCAGGCCCCGACGGTATAAATGTTAATTTCTTGTAAGAAAAACATAAAACTTATTGGAAATTTAATTATGGATTTTATTAGGGAATTATTTAGCGAAAGGAAGATGTTAAGGGAACTGAATAAGAATTTGAACAGCTTGATTCCAAAAGGGAAAGATTATAATACTTTGAAATATTTTGCTCCATTGCTTATTGTAACTCAATCTACACAGTCATCTTAAAACTTTTAGCTAAGAGACTTAAACAAGTTATGCAAGCTCACATTAACAGTTCACAGGGAGCTATATTCTTGATAGACAAACTAGAGATAACATAACTCTTGTCTGAGAATTATTTAAGCATTATATAAGGAAAATAAGTAGCAACACTCTTAAAGTTAATTTTTAAAAAAATTTTGACTCACTAGATTGATCCTTTATCCTTGAGACCCTTAAAGGTTATGGATGTCCTGACATCTTTATTGAATGGGTGGTGCATTAACATTGTTTCATTCAATATCTTGATTAATGGAGATCCTTCATCCATAATTAAAGGCATTAAAGAACTTAGACAAGGAGATCCTATATCTCCCTATCTATTTTCTATTGGAATTGTGGTCTTTAATAGGCTTCTTAAGAGGATAGCTAAAAGAAACAACTTGTTTAAATATCATTCCAAATGCAACGATCTTGGTATAGTAATTTCGAACTTTGCTAATGATCTACTATTATTCTTAAAAATTGATGCAAATTTTATCGTTGTCCTCACTAATGCTTTGAAGCTTGCTATTAAACTCTCTAGATTAAAGTTTAATAATAAGAAGAGTAGGATGATTCTTTTTGTCAGTACTAGATATAATGAGACTTGGTTCTCTTCCATTAAACCTCAACAACTCCCTTTAACATATCTTGGTATCCCATTTTCATCTATCAAGCCCATTTACTCATATTGCAGACTTCTACTTAATAAAATTCACAATAGAATCAATATAAGGAGCTCTAGATCCTCATCCAAGGTTAGAAGAGCAAAATTAATAGCCTTATTATTGAGCTCCCTTAACATAAACTAGGCCTTACACTAAGTTTCCTTATAGTTGTTATTAAAGCCATTGATAAACTATTAAAGAGGTTTCTATGGTTAGCTTGTAAAGAGAATGCTACTAAGGCTAAAATCAACTGGTTAGGGATTTGTCAACCTAACTAATAAGGGGCTTAGCCCTTATTCCTATCAAGATACTAAACATGACTATGATAGAAAAACAAATCTAGAGGCTCTTCAAGGATAGGTTATCCCTGTAGGTAAAATGGATGCATAATTACTCTATTGAAAGTTCTAATTTTTGGTGGATAAAAAATCTACTAAATGCCTCTTCTTTTATGAAATACTTAGCCAAGGTAAGGGACATAATGGTTCTCCTGCAAAATTGGTGATGGTGAAAAAAAGATTTTTCTTTGACTGATAACTCATCTCATTTTGGTTTGTTAGATTGCTTGAATGAATTAGCTCCCCTTAAGTAAAAATTCCATCGTAATGTCACTATATCCTAAGTTCTATCAAAGCAATATATTATTATAAGAACTCTATCAACTTTAAATAATGTCTTTCTTTCCAACTTCACCTTAATACCTTGTAAAGAAGATGAAATTATATGGAATGGCAATTCATTAAGTAAATTCACTAATGCCTTATGCGTAAAGCTCCCTAGTCCAACAAACCCAAGGGTTAAATGGTTCCACCTTATTTGGATAGAGCATGCTATGCCCCTGAGCTTCCTTTTTTGGTTAGTAGTAAAAGGCAAACTCCCAATCGTAGATAAATTATCCAAAATTTTCTTCATTCCAAATTGGTGCTCCCTACGTAGGTCAAATATGGAATTTTTGGATCATCTCTTGTTTAGTGCTCCTCTAACTTGGCTTAGAGCAAAATTTTACAATGATGTAGCCTAGATAACCTGCCTACTAAATGGAAGGGAATTATTGATTGGAGTTGTACAATCAAACATAAAACAGATGGTGACAAATAGATTTACAATATTTCCATCCCTTATATGGTTATCGGCTTGTGGAAGAAGAGATGCAAAAGAATTTTCAGAAACAAATCTTTGAATGGAGAGCAGTTTATGAAGGACCTATTGATAAAGATAAGACTCCACTTATGCATCTATAAGGATAAATGACACTTCAACATGTAGAGTACTAAAAGATGAGGAATTAACTAGCTTAATCTCTTATACTACTTTGGTTTTAGTTGTGCTTAGTTAACACTTGTATAATGTTAACTTTTATATGTTTTGGACCTTTTTGTAAATCTTTGATGGCCTTTGAGGTTTAATGCAATTATTTCAGTTCTTTAAAAAAAATCTCTCTTAATGCCGGTCATTAATATTGATCAAAATTAAAATTCAATATAGTTACATAGTGTTAAAAAGTGTGCTCCAGAAATTAATAAATTGAAAGAGCCTTTTGAAAGTAAGTTTGAATTACATGTTATCTTTCTGAGCATCATATTCGGTCCCAATAAATTTTATCGTTTACTTTCTTAGATCTATCTCGGTGTTAAATTCTGAATGGAATCTTGTTTTTTGTTTTTCCTTAACACGGCACTAATTAAGTATGAAACATGATAAACTAGTACTTTTCCTTTTTTTTTTTTATCCTCTATCTGAATTGGAAGTTTTAGTTTATTGGAGTGTCTGGATAGGCATATATGCATACTTTGGCCATTGTAAAAAGTAAGGTGATTGGCGAACGAGAGAACTAGAATTCCATTTCGTAGTCTTAGTTTAGCTACTCTTGATGAACATTATGTGCCTTCCTATCGCACACGGATGATGTTTACAAGTAATTGACTTTCAATTACACGTCATACTCTTGTTAGAACAAAAGAAAGTTTCAAAATTTTAAAATTAACAATATATGTTTTTCCAGTAGCTTAAATTGTCGGCCACATTCCCTATCGCTTACCTAACAACAATATTTGTTATTCAAACCATTTTTGTCTTTTCATTAACAAAAATAAAATAGTGGCTCCGACCCAAAAAACCCTGCCCATATAAGCTTCTACCGATATATTTTGGCAAGCTATTTCTACCTTCTAGGTAAGATTCATAAGTCAAGCACAGCATTGTTGGTCTTGGTTTATTCCAAGAAAATGACAATTTACATTCTAAATTACACCTGAACTCTTTTGACTTCTCACTCCATTACATACATCTAACTGAGGTTTGCTTGCCTACAACATGAACATAGAACCAGTTAATTCATCTACCATCCAGTTCACTTCTTACCTTCTAGTCGCCTAATTATCAGCTTAACAGAGGCTTCTTTGAATCGAAGTTACTTTCCATGGTATCTTCATACAGGTAACCTTCTTTCCCTTTAGCCCATAGAACAAAGTACAGACCGGCAAACATGATGAACATGCCAGCTAGGCTGCAACGCAATTCAACAAATAAGATCCACGTTATCTAAACCCAATTTGGCAACAGTAAGTAACTTTATACCTTCCAATTTTAACGGTATCACCTAAGGATACAACGGAGAGGATAACTGTGATCACTGTTCCAATGGGGCTAAACATGGATACAAGAACTGGACCCCTCTTCTTCATTGCCCACCCATTAAAGCTCACACATGCTCCACCTACTGTACCACCCTGTCCATCTAAAAGTATTATGAATATTGAAAAGGAATGCTACATACCTATAAACACCACCTCACAAAAAGACTTGTCTGCAATAACGGAATGAGTCTTGCACCTTTTACCAACTACAAAATTCAGTTGGAGAAGTAACTTTACCAGGATTGAATAGCCAATGAGGTCTCCTAGACGAACTACAGACCAACCAAAATCAAAGGTGCGATCTTGAATCAACTGTATAATTGCAGTCATAATGACGCCGATGAAGGATGTTACGGCACACAAAGACATTGGTGCAGGAAAATCTCTAAGCGTGGTTGCCTGTGATAATGATATAGATGGGGTTAAGTGATGGATTGAACGAGCAAACATAATGTATTCCAAATTCTACCTGCAAGACAACATTGCTTGATAGAACAATAACAGCGGCCATGAGATATAAACAACCAATGATCTTATCTTTATCAAACATCATTTCTGATATTGGAGATGTCAAGCGTCCTGATGTGGTGCTGTGCATTAGACTCATTGTCAGGGCACCCACAACGCACAACAATGTGCCTACAAGTTTGACTTTGCTGTATACGCAACTCAGCTCGACTTTCTCCAACCTACAGTAGCACGATAGCAAGCAATTCAGGGCAATAAGAATCCTAATAAATTGAGGTGGACCAATTGTTCTCTCTTTTTTATGAGGTCAAGTTAAATTATATTGAAAAAAAAAACATATTCACAAGTATGATGAGTTACCTCAATGCCCAAGCAATAACAAAGATTAGCCCGGGAGCAAGGTTAGGCATTGCTGTTGCCAATGCAGGAGAAGTTAGATTAATACCCTTCAGGAACAACGATTGAAATAAAGTAACCCTGAAAACAAAACAAAACAAAAATATAACATTACAGTTTCATCAGCCAGGAACAGAACTATTTTCTTTCTATACAAATTGTGCATAGGTTAGGTGCCTAAACACGATATAAGTTATTCCTAGATCTTTAAAAATTGTATGTTCCGTTTCCATCCATGGAATACAAGTATGCCTGCGACTTCGACTACCCTCTTACTCATACATTATGTTTTATTATCACTAGCCACCACTTGTGACGATAAAGTGCATAATCCCGAGAAGAGGGAAAAGGGCACATAAGTGGGAGACAAGAACTGCTATCAAGAATTATGGATAGCCACCTTGTATTTAACGAGTAAGTGGCTGGTAGCATCTAACAGTAGCTACACTCTTCCTTCTCTTTTATATGTTGCCGACTTACAGAGTTACAGTAGATTTTGGGATAACCCTTGAGTTGTCTTCTAATGAAATATCGATAATGAGTGAAGAAGGAACTGTTATTACAGGATAACGAAAAGCATTTTTCATATGCTTATAAAGATTTATTCTCCTCTCCTTCTCAATATAGGAGTTAAACACCCACTTTTCATGTGTTAGCAATCCTTAATTTCCAACTTATATTTATTCCAATTGAACAATTCGTCATGTAAAATCTTCAAGTAACCTGTCGAGGTAATAAATCTTACCCTCCAAAAGAGATCAAAGCAAGCTGAATCATCAACTTCAAACCGAGTTTCTTGGGCCATTTGCTCCTGAAAGTAAAATCAACATAAACCATCGGCACCACAATAATTAATTAGTCCTCATGAGACAGGCAGAGACAGATACCTCTCAAAATAAACAGCAAGAGGAGAGATCACCAGGAAGGTCGCAAAAGTAGAGAAGATCACAATGGTTAGTGGAGCAAGACCAAGAGACATCAGATAACTCAACAGCACAGAGTTGCCGGCATACACGAATTGCACCGCTATCAAACCTCCTATTATTGAACAATCTTCAAGCATCTCCTTCTGCATGCACCAAACCATTGTGTATATCCGTCTCCTCCAAGTAAATAAACCCAAGAGTGAGACACCAATGATCAGGTACCTTTCCTCTCTCTTCAATCTCCAGCTACCAAAACAAATTTATAAATCCTAGCTGGTATTGAGGACTTCCCTTTTATGGTTGCATGCAATTCTTTGTGCAACTTTTCCCCCGCTAGGCCTTTCTGTATAATTCGTTTTCTCTTGGTTACATAAGAAACGAACAAAAATGATCAACAGAAGATGGAGCAATGAAAAAGATGCAGAAATTAAGAAATGGGATTTTGAGTTTTGGGGATTTCTAGTTTTCAGAATGTAGTTGTTGGTTCTGTCTGACCATTTACTCTTTTTTTCTCCAATGTACCTGTTTTAGCACTCAGCTACCCTTCTGGCTTTCTCTACCAGTCCTCTCCTCCGGTCTTGTGGGGAATTGTATATATACATATATATATTGTCCTTTATTTAGCTTTATTTAATTAGTTTTCTAAGGGTGTGAAGATATTTAGATAATATACCTGTGGTAAGTAAGAGACCCTCGTCCTTAGATGGGTTTTTATTTTTACTAGATTTTGTAAATTCTCAACATCAGATTTCTCGCCCATTGGACTTCCTTTAACGGGATTGGTGTTCTTCTCTAACTTCTCTCTAGGAGATTTACTATTTTGCCCTTAACTTCTTTCTACTTTTGGTAAGTTACTGGCAAACCAAGGCCAAATATGGTGGACTCTGCCCCCTCGCGTAATGTTTTTGGAACAATGTTAGCTGAAGAAGACACCTTTATCTTCAACTTTGCTCTTGATCGCAGTCTCAATGAAATCTTGGAGTTACGTCCTTGGCACAATGCCGGACAGCCCATGTTCTTGCAAAAATCGAGACTAGATACGGAGTTAGATAGAAGCAACAATGACACAATTTCAATTTGGATTAATTTTCGTAACACACAATTGGAATTGGACAATTGAGGGACTTAGTTATCTAGCAAGTTCAATTGGAGAGCCACTAACTATGGACTCTCAGAAAGCTAGTATGGAAAGGATGCTATGCAAAGATTTGTGTAGAAATCTAGAGGGATAAGGAATTACTTGAAGCCATTCCGGTGATAAGGCTAAGTGAGGATGATGAGCTGACTAGAGTGGAAATCCAATTAACCTACCTTTGGAAACCAAAAAACACGAACAAAAAGTGAACTACTAGTAGAATGTTCACAATAGACATTTTTCAGGAGCTTATGGGACAAATGGAGGCTCTAACAAATACTAGAGATGTAGAGGGAGAATGTACATTTGGGGAGATTGAGCAGGAAGTTAATTGAGACCAAGGAGCTTGAAAACACAAAACCATAAAAGCTTAATCCCAGTACAAGTGAGGGGGAAATCTATGAGATAATTACAAGTAACGTTGAAGGGAAGGAACATAGAACCAAGGAGAAAATCATAGAGGAGTTTGAACTTGTTACAAGCTCAAGGAGAAAATCTAACAGGTCTAAGGGTAAGGGTAGGTTAAGAGCTAATGCTCTAACCTGAACATCTATAATGAGTTTTCTTATATTAAGGATTGAATGATCCTCTTAAAAGGCAAGTCGTTAAAGACTTAGTAGCTAAGAAAAAGCATGTTTTGTTAGGCTTAATAGAAACTAAAATAAGGCTACAAAATCTACAAAGTTGCTTGAACTTTTTAGGTGTTGAGTGGGAGATTGTTTCCAATCATAGGTATCATTTTAATTTTTAATTACCTACAACTTAAACAAGCTTTCTATACAGAGTTCTCTTATAACTAATCAATTGAATCATATTAAGTGTGGATTATTTGTTTCCAAAGATAGATTGGAACTTTCAGTGATTTATGCAGCTAACCATGCCTTTGAGAGAGTGAAGTTATAGGAGGAAATCACAGTTCTTCAAGCCTCTATTATAGATCCTTGGGCCATTGCAGGGGACTACAATTGTATACTACCTTTAAATGAAGCTGAAGGTAGCAAAATTAGAATAAATTGGTTAGATAAAGAGATGGAAGAATTCATCAAGGTAACCAACCTGGTGGATCTAAGATAAGTGAGTTGCTTCTACACATAGAGTGATGAACAATATTTGATTATTTTATAAGAAAGAAGTTAGATCTAGTAATGGCAAACCAATAATGGTTATTCAACTTCACCAACTCATTCACACATTTTGAAAAAACCTTATGCTTAGATCATTCCTGGATGGAGATACAAAGACTGAATTTCAGCAGATCCAATAGAACTCTATTCAAATTCTTTAATGGCTTGACAGAAAAATAGGATTTGAGCAACTAGTTGGAAGAAGCTGGCAGATGGAAATGAGAGGTTGCAAATCTTACTAGCTGATGAGGAAGTTTCAGTAGGTAAAGATTGATTTGAAACTATTTTGTAAGGAAACAATTGTTAACTCTCAATTTGCTTTGAAATTAACTAAGGAAAAATTAAGAAATTATTAGTTGGATTGCTATGATCACCCCTTGGATCAGAGATTGAAGGAACAAAAAGTTGCTTATCTAAAAGAGTTTAACTCAGCACTGAGTCTCAACAATTCCATTTTAAAGCAAAAGGTTAGACTGGGTTAGTTAAAAGAAGGGGATACCAATTTAAAATCTACTTCCAACCTATCCTAGCTAGAAGAAACATTAACAAAATCAATATGTTTTATGATGAAGGAGAGTCAAGTTGCATATATTATGAAAACATTGAAAGCATAACATTGAATTATTTCAAGGTTTTATTGGGAGATACAAGTATGGAGAGCAATGAAGTTTAGGATATATCCTGGTTAGTACAAGACAAAATTAGTCACCAAATGAGAGAGCAATTAGTTGGTCTAGTTTCTATGCAAAAAGTCAAGGAAATTCTGTTTAATCTTAATCTATCTAAGGCACCTAGCCCTAATGGATTCACAACTCATTTCTTTCAAAGAACTTGGGACATTACAGGCCAGCTTGTAATATCCTGCTTCTATACTAAGAGTTAGAACCTTAGATTTATATAAATGAGAAATAGCAATGAGAGAAAAAAATTGCATTTCATATTCATGTATAATATTAGCATGCACATACATATGATTGTTAAAAATTACACACATTACAATGACGGTTCATGCACTCATTTGACATTTTCAGGGGTATAAATGATTTTTATTAAAGTGATTATGATGTGAATAATGAATATATGTCTTGAAAATTGATCTGGTGAATTAAATTATTGATTTAGAATTTTGGTAAAATTAGAGAATTTTATGAGATTTTGGGTATTTATAGACTAGGAAAAATGCCAAGTGACAAGACAATTGATAAATAGTAGTAGAATTAAGTGTCAAATGGAAATATAAATAATTGATAAAAGACGTTAAGATTTAATGACACGTTTCATTGAAAATTGGGAGAAATTTAGATTGAAAATTGGAGACAAATTGACTAGTTAAATAAAAGACCAAGGAGAGACCATAAGAAAGTGACATGTGGCAAGTGAAATGTGCCACTTGCCACACCACATGCCATAACCCATGAAACTCTCCTAAGTGAAGGACTATTTTCTCTTTAATTGGTCTTTCACTTTATTATTCACTTCATCTCTTGTTAATAACTCTTCTCATCTTCTTATTTTTCTCTTCTCTCAACCCACAACACTCACAACCCTCACGATTCTTGATTTTATGTCAACACCTTCATTTCTTTCCTCAAAATCCTTGTTATCTCTTCATTTTTTCATAAGAAAAACCTAATCTCTCCTTCATAAATGAAGATGATCGTGGGATGTTTGGGAGTTAGGGTTATGTGATATTCAACTTTTGAGCCAAAACAAGTAAGTGTATTATTATTATTAACCTTCATGGCTTTGTTAAATGAAGCATATATGATGATAGTTTAGTGTTTAATGATCATGATAGAGGAGTTGAGATATGTTCCATGTTGATGTTGAAATAAATAGGTGTATGTTCTGTTTTGATGTATAAATGACATTCATGAATTGTTCTAAGGATAGGCTAAATGGTAATAATGAGTGATGATACAATGATGAAGACTTTAATATTCATGAATATCCTGTTTTTATATAAATGATAAATAAAAGAACATGTCTTGCTTTTACATATATGATTATCAATATTTCATAAGTTATTGTAAAGATGAGTTTGAAATAGAAAGATCATTAAAGATGGTGTAGGATAGTGCAGAAAAATTTGATAGATAATGGGTTTTATGTTGTGTTTTCTTAATGTATTAACGTGGATCTCTTTGGGTGTTTTGGAAATGAACTAAAATGAGTCTAGAGATAAGTTGAAATGGGAAAAATTAAGGTGATATTTAGAGATGAAAGAAGTTGAACATATGCAGAAAGTTGATAATGAATGTATATATGTATATGTTCTATTTTTAGTGTTCATGATCAATCATGGACTATGATTTGTTTATGGATGATATTGAGCTGAAATGGGGTTAAGAATTATGGGGAAATGATGAGTAATTAAACTAGAAATGATAGACCAAGTATAAGGTGTTGAATGTAGTAAGTAAAGAGTTAGAAATATGGAAAATGTGGATGAAAATGGATAGATTTTGGGAAAAGAGGCATAACTTTTACTGTGGATGTCGGATTAAAGTCATTCAAGATGCTTTCGAAGAGGACTTCGAGTTTTATAACTTCTATGAAGACCACGAGGAGAGATTTCATTGTCTAAAGGGTCAAAATTTCACATTTCTATAGGTGTCTCATGAATGTCCGCCCAGCAGACATGATGCCCTTTAAACAGACATATGCAGAGCTAGAAAGCTGGAAAACTCGAGAATGTCCAGCCAACCGACATGAAGTCTACCCAACGAACATTTACTGGCCATTTGGACTTAAAGGGGGCTTTAAAATAAACATAAATTGATGATGGATAAAGTGATTAAATGTGTGATATACTTAGGGTGATAATCAAGGTTATAACTTAAGCATGGATGATTGATATCAATGAGACAAATTCTGGAAATTTAGAGCTATTATAGAAATGAAAGGAATCTTATGAATTCTAATGAGATTCAAAGGAGATGAATGATGAGTATTAAGTAAAAATGAATGAGAAATTAGATATTATGTGATCTTATAATGCTAGAAAAGAAATGAAGAGTGATTGATTGATGATATTAGATTAGCCAAGTTCTTTGATCTATGAACCTAAGTGTAAGCTTGACATACACAAATGATATTGTTAATGATCAGGTGATGTTATTGAGGACACATACCCGGAATAGTCATTGTGAGCATGCATTATACATTACACATATGCATATGTGTATAATTGAATGTTTATGTGATTGTGTAATTAATAATGTGTGTGCAATATATGCATTGCATGATGTTGATATATAGGATAGAACATCCACATCCAGACGTTTCCAGATTATAGAAGCTAATGCTAATCTGGAGTGTACTGTGAGTCGCCCTAGATGGTCTCCTCTTAATTAATTTTTGTTTTAATTTTTGTATTGAATTATTGTGTGATGTGAATGTGTTGATTCTAGATATTGAATGTCTGAGGCGTTTGATGTATGAAAATCATCAGAAGTGCTCATTATATGTGAATTTGACTGAATAAGTGATTCTTAACTTAAATGTTGAATGTCAAACTAACGTCCGATGATAAATGCGAATGAAAATGTGAAAGTGAATAAGAATGTGTAAGATTGAGCACAATTGATTGATTAAATACATGTGATGCATTCCATTACATGAATGCATGATAACATAAAGGCAGTTGTGATTGAAGTAGCTACCGAAAAAGATCTTAAAGCTTATAAGTAAAAAAGAACGCAAAGCTCAAACAGTGGTTAAGAGCCAAACGCTCACTATATAAAATGAGCTATGTATCTCCAATGGATAAGGGACAGTTACTAATGAGCCTGGTATTCACAATAGATACGGGACAGTTACAGGCACTAGATCACAATAATAATAATTGAAAGTGAGTCTTATGAGCATTGCATGTACATTTGATATGTATGATTTAAATGATTGAAATCAATAATTTGGATGATTTCTGAATGTGAAATATGAATTAAGCGAATATGAAGTGTATGTGATTCAACATGTTGATTAGTGAAATAATATGAATTACGTGAAAACATGAATTGATGTATTATGTGATACGAGTGGGCCATCAAAGATGGTCTACTCACTGAGTTCGTAAAACTCACCTAAAAAATTGCAATATTTTTTAAGCTTAGAGAAAATTTCCAGTTAGACAACTTGGAGTTTAGCCACCGCATTTGAGTAAGAGATAGAGGTCAAGATCAGTTAGTGTCTACATATATTTTCTGTAAATTTAGTATTAAATATTGTATTCCATAAGCTTCATTTATTATATAAATAAATTATGTTTGTAATAACAGTTGTGATCAAATACATTTTGGTATTTTTAATGGGCCTAAAAGATTATTGAAATTTTGACAATGTGTTTAATTTTTGATCAAATGTGAGTTTGCAATGACAATTGTGATTATGATGTTTATAAAAAATGGGTTGAATTTTATTATTAGTTTTCAGTGATATGTGTGTGATGTTTGAAAAAAAATTGATTTGAGTCTTACTAACCGCCCCAACGCACCACCCTTGTAAAGTGTATTCCTGAATACCATCAGTATGTTTGGGAATATGCGCTATGAGTTTGGGGTGCTATGCAGCTGGTGGTTGAAACTGTGCAGGAGTTATTTTCCACTTCTAAGCTATTGAAGGAACTTAGTAGCACCTATATTTTCCTGATTCCCAAGTGTCCAAATCCTAATAGCATGAGTAATTATCGCCCTATTTGCTGTTGTAACACAATATATAAAGTTATCTAAAAAATTCTAGCAAATAGACTTAAAGGATCTTTAAACTCACTAGTTTCCTTTTCATAGGTTGCTTTTGTGCAGGGAAGAACTATTAGGGACTACATTTTGATAGTTCAAGAGCTTATGAAGGATTACACCTCTAAAAGGGCTATCAAGAGTTTCATAATCAAGCTTGACCTCTTTAAAGCTATTTACACAATTAGGTGGAGCTTCCTAATTGATTGTTTGTTTTTTTTCTAGTTTCGAGCTTAATATATCTAATGGATCAAAGTTTACATCTCTTATATAAAATTTAGTATGCTAATCAATGGTAACCCTACCATTTTCTTTTAGAGTTCTAAAGGGATTAGGTAAGTGCACCCTTTATCCCTTTACCTTTTCTCTTTAACTGTTGAAATTTTATCCAGAATTCTTCATGTGTTCTCTGGGAATAACTCCATATTCATGTTTCATCATAAATGGAAGGAGTTGAAACTTAACCACCTTGCTTTTACTGATGATTTAATATTGTGCAATGGTGATGATGAGAATCCTATAAGAATATAACAAAATGTTAAGCTTGAGGATCAACTTTGAAAAGAGTTGCATTTTTATCTCTGTTGACATCCAGAATAGAGAAGAATTTAATAGACTGACTGGCTTTAGAATTCAATTTCCATTGGTGAAGTACTTGGGGGTTCCCATCACAACAAACAAGCCTAAATATGTTGATTTCCTATCTCTGTTGGAAAGATACAAAACTAGAATCAATTCATAGCATAATAGAGGTTTATCTATAATAAGTATATTGTAATTGATTTCAACTATCTTGAGAAACATAGCCACCCATTTGAGTGCAAATCTAGCCTTACCTATGAAGATTATCAAAAAGATAGTGAGATTTATCAAGTAATTCCTATGGTTTGGAAAACTAGGCAATTCTAAAAATGCTAAGGTTTGACGGGAAGAACTATGCTTGAAGAAGGAAGAAGGAGTACTTGGTTTGATTCGTCTCTTAACAATGTAGAAAGTGGTCTTGGTTGGAAGGATTTAAAGACTCTTCAGAGATAAAAAATGCCTTTGGTCGAAATGGTTTAATGAATATTACTTGAAGAATATAAGTTTTTAGTAGGTAAAGATTAGTAAAGAGAACTCTTGGAGTTTTAGGCAGATGCTTAATCTCAGAAGTCAAGTCTATTCTTGGATAAGGTTACAAGTTAGTGATGGAGAACCAATATGGTGTTGGTTTGATAATTGGATTAAACTTAGTCCTCTTTCTAGAAGAAGTGAAATATTATATCTGAGTTCAAGAATTCTAATAAAGGCTAAGGTAAGTTGCATAATTTCAAATGGAACTTGGGACTGCATCTTTAGAGGAGATGGTAGATTGTTGGTTATCCTAAATCATCAACTAAAGGTAGGAGAAGATATTCCAATATAGAGTGATGGCAATTTTGCATAATTCAACAATTCCTTATCTTATATCTCTTTAGAGATTCTCAACCCAAGACACCCTAGTATGAATTGATTTGGAAGAAAACTCTTTCACCTAAAGCTGCAGTTATTAGCTGGTTAGATGATAAGCATCAACTTTAAAACCAAGGACAGAAGGATTGGAATTTCAGGGAATGTTGATCCTAAATGTCTCTTATGTAATACTGAGTTGAAAACTATCTCACATCTATTTTTTCAACGCAATTACTCTCGTGGCATTTGGAATAGCACACAAAACATATTTTTTCACAGATTGCTTAGAGAAATATAATTTTATGGGCTAGCAGAATGTACAAACACCTGAAGCAGGATGGGGTGTGTAAATTCTCACCTATGGGAAGGGTAATATGGGAATTTGGAATGGGTTAGGATTGTGTAAAATTGTTTTGCCGTGTTCATGCATTCATTTATGCACATGAATAGCGAATAGCGAATAGTGAATAGCGAATTTTTGCACATGTAAATGATTGTACATGCATTCATGACATTTCCCGGTATTAGTGTGAATAAATGTG
>JANQBM010000005.1:15751735-15775395 GCA_025594535.1 Erythroxylum domingense | reverse complement strand
TTTTTCAGGAATTAATGTGTAAGGAATTGACAGATTCAATAGAACAAAGTCATCCGATGACAGTGGATGAAGTGTGCAACAAAGTCTTGGGCATAAGATCTGATTATGTTGTTGGCATGGGAGTTGGGCCTCGACCACAAGGGAAGACTTTGGTCAAAAAGAGACTTCGAGACAAACTAGAGGAGTTAAAGAAGGTTAATCAGGAGTTACAGTCTCAAGTCGATGAATTGACGAAAAGAGTTGAACAAATGCAGGATCGATTCACTACCGAAATGGAGCAATAAAGAATTGAGTTTGAACAACAAAAAAAGCTTTTGGAACTTTTATGTTCTACACACAATATTCGTTTAGATTAAATTTATGTACTCATATTAATATCTTATTAAAACAAACTTTTTATATTAATTAATGTATGATGACATTTTTAGAAATTGTAATTAAATAGTAAATTGTCTGCATAAATGAAATTCTTGTGATACATAAATAATTATTTAAATTAATGATATAAATAAATAAAATTCAATGTTAAATAATATCAAATAATTATTAAATAAATTAAATTTCAAAATTATTAAATAAAATTAAATGTATTTCTTAAAAAAAATTAATGGAATTTTGCGACGTTTTTTTTTCCATTCCGCGACGTTTTAAAACGTCGCGGAATCGTGGACTTTCTATGATGTTAAAATAAAACGTCACAGAATATTAAGATTCCGCGACGTTTTTTAAATGTTGCAAAATATTAACTTTCCGTGACGTATTCTAAAACGTCGCGGTAAGTAAGTTTCCGCGACTTTTTCTAAAATGTCGCGGAATATAAATTATTCCGCGACGTTTAATTTTATCATCGTGGAAAGGCGTCCCTTTTTGTGACGTTTTCATAAACATTGCAAAATGCTCATATATTCCGCGACGTTTTAAGAAAAACGTCGCGGAAACGTTTTGCCTACACCATAATCTGCGACATTTTTTGTGACGTTTTTTGAAACGTCGCGGAAAGTGATCTGCGACGTTTTAAAAACGTCACAGATTGGTCTTTATTCTTGTAGTGGCTGGTGAAACCCAGGTAATAGACACAGTAAATAGATTAGGCAAGTGAGTGAGGATGAGAAGCAAGGATTGGACAACAACAAGCAGATGGCAAGAAGGACTGAAGCTGCCGGTTGTTGAAGATAATAGACGAATATAATAGCCACAGCTCTGATACTACCAGAGAAAAAAATGAAATACTATTATTCAATTGATTTTCATCATAAAACTTATTTTAACTTGCAGGTTAAGAGAGAAACTTTCCAACAGTAGAATCTACCTTTTAATGTATCTAGTTAGTTCAGCACCTATTACTTATACGCAATCCCTGTTACAATAAGACAGAAAACCATCTGTCGGTAAACCTTGCTGCTTTTATCATATACTAGAGCCCTACCATTAAATAACTAGCTCCACTGGTTCGGTTCAGAATTGATGCAAGTAAATAATGCATGTGAAGCTGGAAAAGAAAAGACTTACTTTTGGTGCGATGACAATAAATTGTGGTAATTGATTGACACGATAACATTAGCTTTATCTCGGCTATAGCCTCGGTACCCACTTTCCTTTACTTCCTCAAAGGTATTGCTGCAGCCAATCGATAGGCAAAACGTGCATCGCAGCGGATTTGCATGTGCCAATGAGCTGGAAAGCTTGGAGAAGTCCATATTGCGGAATGTTTTGAATTGATAGTTCACAAGAAAGTGATACCTTCAAACATGAAATTTTCTTGTGATTTAATTTTTTTAATTCATAAACTTTAAAATTATGTCATGTGACTAACGAAAGCTTACATAAATTAATAAAAATTTAGTTGATTCGTCTTATTTATAAAATAGAATAGTTGTGAGTATTGAATAAAATAGTATGTGTAAAAAATAGAATAATTTGAATGAGTTTTAAATGGTCATAAATTAGTGATTCTAATGAGATTGAAACAAAATAATTGTATTAATAACTTTTTTTATTAGTTCACAAATCTTTCTATTAATTTTATGTGTCTCGCTGTTAATTGAATTGAAGTATAATAGAAGAAATTTTTTAAAAAATTAAATTCCTGGAAATGTCATGTCTTCAAAAAAAAAAAAAACCTACATGATTTTTGTCAAATTATAATGAATTAATTATGAGTTGCTTTTGGTCAAGTTAATATCTTTTAAAATTTTTTTTCATAAGCTGAATTAAAGTAAAGAAGCCGTTCCTCAACTGTTCCTTGCGAACATCATCAATAAAGAAGCCATGGTTTCTTCACACGAAATAACATCATTATTTTACATCAGCACACGGATGTGCTTGTAATTCGTTGGAGATTTGCTTCTACGCTTTTGTTGCGTAAGAGACATAAAGACGTAATTTCCCTATTTCTCTTCTGATAAGTTTTTTGATATACATTAAGCACTTCTCAGGAGTAGTAACTTGAACTACAATATCAGTAACGTAAAAAAATAAATTTTGGAGCTAAGGGGAATTTCAGATTCCAAAGATCGATTACGGGCACTTCTGAGAGACTCTCACATTAGTTTTCAAAATTTTTCTAATGAAATATGTGTATTATTTATTCATTATAAAATGTCGCGGATTGAATTAATTTTTTGTAGTGTTTATAGTTACATATAACTTATCCGAATAATGAATACATAATACACATATTTCATGAGAAAAATGTGCGTGCACCACTGACCCTGACAAAGCTATGCGAAGGTCCCTCTTGAAGGGCTTACATGAATCTCTCTTCATTCAGAATCACTCCTTAGTGTTCCTATCAAGACATCATCACGTTCGCACATACACTGACGATAATATTGAGAACATTCCAATTGAAAACCCCGATCCATGGCTCAGTCTCATTTCACCTCCAGCCCAAGGTTGCCCCTCTTCAAAGCTGGCATTCTACAGGGCATCAGAGTTGCTTAATTCAGTTGCCAAACCGAATGGATACACTCTGGCTCGCCTGATTCGAGCCTCTATGCACCTCGTCTCCGATTGTTACTGCCAACAGCTTCACGGCTATATCTTGAAATCTGGGTTTGGCTCCAATCTTTACGTCTCATCTGCTTTGATGAAGTTGTATCATGAAACTTGTTCGATGGACGATGCTCTGAAACTGTTTGTTGAAATTCCTCATCCAAATGTAGTTACTTGGAATACGCTGATTTCCGTGTTTCTCTATTCTGGGCAGTTTAGTAAAGCATTGGCCTCGTTTCTTCAACTTGATAAATCTGGTGTTAGTCCAGATGCTTACTCCTTTACGATTGCTTTGTCTGCTTGTGGACAACTGAGTCTATTGGAACTCGGAACCTTAATTCACTGCAGGATTCTGAAACATGGTATCAACCGCGGAATTGTTGTCTCTAATTGCCTGATTGACATGTATGGAAAATGTGGATCATGTGAGGAGGCAACTTGGGTTTTCGATGAAATGGAAGAGAAGGACCTTATTTCCTGGAATTCAGTTATAGCAGCTTGTTCTAGAAACAATAAGGTAGAATTAGCATACAGTTTCTTTCATCAGATGCCCGAACCAAATACAATATCGTACAATGAGCTGATCAACGGCACCGCCCAGTTTGGCAATATAAATGATGCTATTGCTTTGTTATCAAATATGAAAAACCCAAATTCTTCTTCTTGGAATTCAATCATAACTGCTTATGTTAATAGGAATCGAGCAAGAGAAGCATTGGACTTTTTCACTAAGATGCAATCATGTGGCGTAGAACTGGATGAGTACACGTTCTCAATTCTTTTGAGTGGTATTGCGGGGCTTGCAGCTTTGAACTGGGGAATGTTGATTCATACTTTCACGATGAAGTTGGGGCTCAATCTGTCAGTTGTAGTTGGAACTGCTCTCGTGGACATGTACTCTAAATGCGGGCAAGTGGAGCATGCTGAATCAGTGTTTCTATCATTGCCGAAGAGGAACTTAGTGACATGGAATGCAATGATTTCAGGCTATGTTCAGAATGGCTATAGAGATAAGGGAATCCAGCTTTTTGAAGAACTGAAAATGGTGAAGAATCTAAAACCGGACTGGGTCACTTTTGTGAATGTTATAGCTGCTTGCCCAAATGACAATTGGTCATTGAAAAAGGCAGTCCAATATTTGGAGATGATGATTAAGGATTATGGGATTCAGCCAACTGTTGAGCATTGCTGTTCAATGATTCGATTGATGGGACAAAGAGGGAAGGTGTGGTCGGCAGCAAAGATGATAAGGGAACTGCCCTTTGGGTCATCAGGAGTGATTTGGAGGGCATTGCTTGGGGCTTGTGGACTTTGTATGAATTTGAAGGTTGCAAAGATCGCAGCTGCCAAGCTGATTGTGTTGGATGGCGAAGATGATTACGTGTATGTTATGCTGTCCAATATTTTTGCTTGCCGTGACCAATGGAGAGATGCTAGTGAAGTGAGAAAGTTCATGAGGGAGAGAAGAGTGAAGAAAGAAACTGGCTGTAGTTGGATTGAAGTGAAATACTATTTCCCCTATTCATAATGATTATTATCAATCAATGCCCAGGAAGTGGCTGGAGGCATCAAAAATCAATAGCCATGTGATGCAATGGATAGAGCTCAGAAAATCTCCTTGGCATTCATCAAAATCACAAGCTATTTTGGAAACTATGCATTTAGGTCAGATGCTGCGAGAAATCAATCAGACCTTCATATGCCTAGTACCAAAGAAGTTAACACCTTCCTCACTTTCGGATTATAGACCTATATCATGTTGCAATACCATATACAAGGTCATTGCCAAGCTTGTAGCTCAAAGATTGAAACAAGTTTTGAAAGATGCTATCGTCTACACTCAAGGTGCTTTCATAGAGGGCCGTTCCATTGGAGACAATATAATGCTTACGCAAGAACTGCTAAAAGAGTATCAATCTGGTAAAAAACTGAAGAGTTGCATCTAGAAAATCGATTTCTACAAGGTATTCGACTCAATCAGTTGGACATTTATACAAGCTTGCCTTGAAGCCATGCAATTTCCAATCCAATTTACGAAGTGGATCATGTTATGTCTTCAAACCTCATCGGTAAGCATCATTGTTAATGGTAGTCCAACTAAACCACTGAAATGTGAGGGGGGATAATGCAAGGTGATCCCTCTCACCATATCTTTTTGTTCTGGCTATGGAGGGGTTGTCCTGAATCATTGGAAAGCTGACTTCACACGGTCATTTCTGCTATCACCATAAATTCGAAGCTCTTAAACTCACAAACCTGATGTTTGCCGATGATTTCATGCTAATGTCTAGAGCTGACAGTTTCCATAAATATTCTTAAAGACATCCTATCCCGCTTCTCAAGCTAGTCAGGGCTGAATATAAATGTCCAAAAAAGCAGCTTATATTGCTCCTCAGACGTGCAAAACTCTCTTGAACTTGTTAGTTTTTTGGGAATGGAGTTAAGCACACCACCTTTTCAGTACTTGGGCGTTCGCCTCTCTCATGCAAAACTCACCTACTCTTACTGTCTTCCTCTCTTGGAACGATATAAATAAAAAATTCTAAGTTGGCTGAATCGGTTTCTCTCTATGGCCGCAAGGGTCGCGCTTATTATCTCAGTTCTTACTAGCTTACACATACATTGGATAAACAACTTAATACTGCCTAAGAAAGTGATCAAAGAACTTGACAGAATTATTAAAGCCTTCCTCTGGTCTAGTTCTATGGATAATGCCAAGAAAGCAAAAGTGAAGTGGGGAGAGGTAACAGCTACCAAACGACAAGGAGGCCTAGGCATTCTCTCTACAACTTCTATGCAAAAGGTTCTTCTTTGCAAAAAAAATCTGGAGATTACTAACGGATAAAAATTTATTTTGGACTAAGTGGGTACATGAAATATATCTTTCTTCCCAAAGCTTCTAGCGGTTACCAATCACTAAGAGTGGATCTTGGATCCTTCAACACATGCTGAAAATGAGAGATATTATCTATCTATATATTTATTATCAGCTGGGCAATAGGAAATCCATATGAGTTTGGTATGATAATTGAACTGACTATAGTCCATTAATACGAAGAAATGATCTAAAGCACTTTAGACGACGCATCCCTCATAAGGCCAGAGTCGCTTTACTCATATCCGAAGGGCAATGGAATGGACAATATAGAGGATTTTACACACTTAGTCAACTCTTTCCTAAAACCTCCAGAGCAGAAGCAATGAAGATACAATTGTGTGGAAACTTCACTCCAATGGTTCTTTTACCAACAAGTCACGCTACAACATATTCCAAACGGTTCCTCCAACTGTTCCCTGGTACACTTTTCTCTGGCAGCAATGCATCTGTCCCAAACCTTTCATGTTTACTTGGTTCGTAATTAAGAAAAGATGAAGCACCAAAGATAGGTGGCACGGGTCTTTTAACCCAGTATGTGAATTATGTAAGACACTAGCTGAGGATAGGAATCACTTATTCTTCAGTTGCTTCTACACCAAATCAGTTTGGAGTCCACTTCTTCATAAGCTTGCACAGTATGGCAACATACACGACTGGACTAATGCACTCCAATGGATCATCAGCGCATCTAGCCCTCAGAGGAAGGACAGCTTGATATTCAAAACAACATTGACTCTTACAATCTATAATATTTGGAGGGAGAGGAATAGCAGGATCTATAAATAGGAACAAACAAGCCCTTATCAACTTGCTGAATTAATCATTAATGAGATTCGTGACCTAGTGACATCAAGAAGTCGCTCACAAGTTATCTGACAGTATGAAAGCAAGTGATTTTTATAATCTAGGTTCTTGGGTTCATAGCAACTAGTTTTGTGGCTTTGCCATTGCAGAAATTGTTTTTTTGGAATTCCATAATGGGAACCTCATTTTAATGTTGCAAATAGTTTAACTATTGTTAATGAAAATTTCTTCAATTTTCAAAAAAAGAAAATCTTGTGGGTTTAGAATCTGCCTATGAGAAGGGCGATGGATCCTCTTGGGCTCTTGCCTGCAAGTTCATAGATCCTGCTTTGCAGGACATCCAAATTCGGGATATAATCTAGCTCAATCAAATTGATTTTCTGGACATCATAATTATCTAACTTCCGACAAGTGAAGCTTGCTTAAAAGAATCCCTCGTCTTTGTGGTTATACAAATGCCAGAATCTCTTCGAATGTGGCTCTTACCTCTTATACAACAATCTATTTTGTTCAACGCTAAATTTGCCATTAATGATCTTTCTAATCTTAGAAGGTAGGCATCAAACATGATTTCTGATAGATTAATATGTTGATTATCCATACTTTGACCGAAACATGTTCCTGTATTTCGAAATAAGAATTTGGCCTTCCGAGGAAAAACTAATAGTAATTCCTATGCAGCCAGCTAAGCAACTCTTTTCTTTAAAACTTCATGAAGCTGATACATTGTTTCAAAATCTTCATATATTCCAAGCGTAGCATGATATTCTGAAATTTGCAATACATATAACATCCTAAAACTGTCATCTCACCTATAAAGGAATTTTTGGTTGTCCTAAATATTTTATTGCAAATCGCAGTAAGAAATTACAGAACTGGTAATATGTACGTGAATAAACAACAATAGCATGAAATAAGGTAATGTCATTTGTGGAAATAATGCGATATTGCTTTTACCCACCTCAACCAGATATTGGGCAATAGCTACAAACCCTACACCTCAGAATAGCAAATCAACCACATTTTAAAAAATAACGTCTCAGAATAACAAATTCCCCTCCCCATCTAGTTAAAATAAATGTCAGTTTCATTGCAGATGTCTATAGACTGCCCGTAGACCTTTTGTTTCTCCAATCATGCGAGACCACCTCCATTTGCAGTGACTTTATCTAGAGACTATCTTGGAATTGACACACCAAGCTCTATCTCCACCCAGCAGTGTGCTTTACAACCAACTCATGAACAAACAACAAACAGACAACCCCAATAACTCAGAATTAGATAGAGAAATGGGGAAGAAACTCTCCATTCTTTACATAATTATACATTTTAAGATTACTAAGAAAATTGCTAATTTCATACTTGATAATAATACGGTGAGCCAGAATTGTCAGGTCTCGAGTTTATTTCTTTTGAATTTTGCGGCTGCAGGAACCAAATATTCTGATAAGTTGGGTGTTAAACCCGATCAAAGAACTCCCAACATTCTAAATACTATTCTTATTTCTTTTAATTTATTTTTAATTTATCAAACATGTAATGCAGAATCAAGGAACAACTATTGAATTCAACAAGCTCCATCAAAACCCCATTAAAAATTCTCGCTTAGAATGCATCATCACATTACAATAGTCGATTGATAATTTCATGCCCAGATTATGAGGCGAACATAAAAAAATGATAATCTCTTATACCGCTTTTATTACTTGTTTTTCTTTTTCTATTTGTTGTATTATATTAGTTATTTTTCTATCAATTTTATCTGTTAATTCTCTTGTAGCTGTATTTTCATTTATAAATTTTTGGATTATTTGAAATATAGTTAGTTGATTTTGTATTAGTTCCTTTAATTGGCCTTCAATTTGTAACTGTTTTTCTAATAATTCTGTAACTTGTTTAGTAATACTCATAGAGTAGTTTTAATATGTTCAGTTAATTCTTTAAGTTGTGTTTTAATACTACTAATATCTTTTCTTGTATTATGTTCTTCGTTACTTGGTTCTTGTTGATTTGTTATTTTAGGATCTGTTATAGAAATTGATTTTTGTGAATTAATTCATGGTTCGGTGAATCTAATAGGTTTAGTTAATGGACAAGATTGGGACCTATATAAAGGACTTGATTTTTGATTATATATATTGTGTGCTAGGGATAACCTAGGAGCTAAAGCTATTGGAGGTTGAATTGGATAATTAATTTCAAGTAATTCTCTTAAAGAAATTTTCAAATTAATTCCATTTTTAGCTACATCATTAACTAATTGATCCATATAAATTCTATCAGTATTTTTAAATTCAATGCTATGATGAGAGTTTGTTAGGGCATAACTTAATTAGTAATTAAGTAATAGAAAAAGAACATTGTCCAGTAGTCATTAAATTTTCTAGATAAAATTTATAGGTTATAGTAATTGTTTCATCTAAATTATGTGATTGCAATGGTATTCCTAATTTTAATGTAGTATTAAATTTAATTTTTCCATAGGTTAAATTACCATTTATGATTCCAATTCCTTGTTCTTTTAATTTAGTTAATCTTTCATCTATAATTGCTAATCTAATAGGTGAGTCAATACCTTCTTGAAAGGTAGATTTTAATAAAATCTGAATAGTAGAAAGGTGAATATAACTAATTTTATTTCGTTTAGTTTCAAGGATTTTTTGTAATTGTTTGTAAATTTGTTCTTGGTTGATAAGGTTAAGCTTAATGTGTCCATTACATTGATCTATTTGTAATGGACTTTTGTGAATTAATTTTCCATAATAGATAATATTTTTTTAATTTAATAAATTATGAAATGGGTGATATTTGATATCTTGTCCTGACTTGAAATTTAGTTGTGTTTTTGCTATTTGTTTTTGTTTTTCTTGTGATAATAATGTTGAAATATGAAAAATACCCTTAGCTTCAATTAATTCTAAATTTCCAATATCTAAATTATTATTTTCAATATTGGTGTTGTCTAATTCATTAATTAGTTCAGCCATATTATTGATGAAATTGAATTTTATGTATATTTAATATAAGTTGAATTTCCAATAATTCTTGAGAATAAGTTTGATATAAATTAGTTGATAAATCTAGTTTTGCCTTAATAGGTTTTAAACCATTATTATTTATATAAAACTGTAAATAATTATAACGTTCTTCAAAATGATCTTTTTCGGCTTTATATTGAATAACTAAACTTTCATAATACAAAATATCAGTTTGTAACTGATTACAAATAGTACACTAATTATTCATAATTAATTGTAGGAACTAGTTGCCTCTGAAGCTTCCATCTATGGATCTAGATGGATTGTTTGATAATGATCTCCAAAGCGCTTATGTAGTTGGTAAAGTTCATCCATCTCTTGATTATAAATAGTTGTATTATTCTTAATTGGATCATGAAAAATGTGTAATTCTGCTTCTAGCTGAGGAGAAGGGAGCTGTATAAAAGCTAGATGTTGGGCTCGGGTAGTGAAATATTGAATGATTTGTTTATTGACTCTAGATTTTTCAGTGGTGAGTGCTAAGAATGTATCAAGAGATCTACATGTCTAACAATTTGAATTAATACTCATGTTTATGCCTGAAGATTTTAGAACAAATTATTATACTTAAGAGTAGGACTAAAACATTTATTAAACAGACATTGTCTGAGGATAGGTCTAAAACCATAAGTAATTATCGTAGTTAAGAAATCAATTAACTCAATGTTAGTTAAGCAATTAAGACTAATAAATAACATAAATAAACATCGTTGAGTATAGTAAATACTAATGATAATTAATAAAATAAATAGAAAAAGAGTAGTCATAATGATGCTTATAATTGATTAAAGAAAAACATCTAAGATAAAATACCTGTTTTGCTTCTTTTTTACTTGAACGCCAATTCTGTAGGCTAAGATGCGAGATAGCAAGAGGTAAGTTATACAAAGGGAGCTTTTATTTCATACCCAAATTATCTTACAATGTTGCCTTATAAAGGCATTAGGTTGGCTTATGACTTGTTACTGAAAGAATTGGTGAAAGCTCAACTGGAAAAAAGGAAAAAGAAAAGCTAAAGCTAAAGAGCAATCTACTTCATAAAAATAAAAGAATAAAGCAGAGGTATTTGCTTTATATGATCGAAAGTTGTTCTGTATCGTTTTAATGGCCGATAAAGGGCCTACATATTTTGGTTACTTTTCTATTCCTCAATTATTGCTTCAATAGAGCTGGATTCTTCTTTATCTGTAGAACTTGTTGGACAATAGGGACATTTGTACTATGCATTGATGTTAAGTTATTGACAGATGGCGTATTTCCATTGTTCTGATACTTCAGTGAAGATTCCTGTTAGCGTAGAAAATGGTTGTTCAAATTGTCTAATAATTTGGAGAGCTTCTGTTGTAATGGGTTCTTTATAGGCTGAAATAATGACAATGTTTGGTCTTTTGTAGTTGACTTTGAGTAAAGAATCCTTCGTAATCCAAATGCATTATTGGTATACTCCTTCTAAACATTGAAGATTGAATTGATTGATCAGATCCCAATTGAATTCATGTTTTGGTGCTTCGTATATTGGAGGGTGCATTCCATTG
Organism: Erythroxylum domingense; assembly: GCA_025594535.1. Taxonomy (NCBI): domain Eukaryota; kingdom Viridiplantae; phylum Streptophyta; class Magnoliopsida; order Malpighiales; family Erythroxylaceae; genus Erythroxylum; species Erythroxylum domingense. Next base: position 15,764,146 of record JANQBM010000005.1, on the reverse strand, counting down.
CTGACTCCAATTTGAACAAATGCAATTCTTAATACTTTGATTTCGGCATCTTTCAAGTTATCTATTTCCTTAAAAATAGGGTAGTTGTTGAATACTTTAATAAACACTTCTCGTTCCTTGGCAAATCGATCCTGATAATTTTTGTTAGCCTGAATAAATCCTGGAGGAAATTCAGAGAGGATTTATAAATTGGTCAAATAAATGGTGTCAATTAGTTCACTTTGAAAAAAGAGATAGGTGGTTAAAGGATCTACTTCAGGAAAGATAATTGCTTTTGGTCCATATCTTCCATAATTTTGGGGATAATATTGAAATATCTTTTGATCTTCCTTCCAGTCATTTAATGCTTCAAAACATTCGCAAAACATTTCTAAAGTAAATTTTCTCATTTCTTCCTTGAGGGCTCTGGTGGGTAAGGAATTGATTTTGTCTATATTAATTGGTTTTTCCAAGGTTTTCATATTGGAGGGAGTCAAAAGTGGTTTTTCAAGAACTTGTTTATATTATGATTTCAAGGTTGGATTTTTAAAATCGGATAAAGCTTTTTTAGCTTGTTGTCTATCAGAGAAACTTTTATGTAGGATGGATGGTTAGCCGGTAATATGAACGGCGGCTTTATGCCATTCATCATAGATACCTACCATAGGTCCATTAAAAATAACATACACTTTTGCCTCCTTGAAATCTTCTTTTCGCTGAGAAACAACAAGTTGAATAATTTGGGAAGGAGTAATAGGAATAGGTGTAGTAGTGGTCTGAGAAGGAGTGTTTTCTAGAGCAAGTTGTTTTTCTAGTAAACTGATTGTACTTCGAAGTTGATTAATCTCTTTAGTAATAACGCCAACTTGTTTCTGAAATTTAATTAATGCTGCCTCCTTTTTGGTTAATGATTCCTTCAAGCTCATTATAGCTGCTTCCATTCTTTAGTTAAAATATCTGCAAGACTGTTGTCAGATGATTTTATATATTGAATTTGAAAATTGTATGGACTTAATTCAAGTTGCCATCGGATAAGCCTTCCTTGATTATAATTTGCTTTAATATTATATTTAGTAAATCCATATAAGTACTTGAAATCAGTTTATATAAAAAATTCAACTGGTAATAAATCAATTCGCCATTTTCTCAAAGTTTTGAGACAGGCTAATGTTTCCTTTTCATGAATTGGATACTTGCTTTCAACAGAACTGAAAGTACCATTTATATACTTACATAATAAATACTTCTTTTGGTTAGGTGGTTTTGCTAAAAGACAATCTGCCCATGTATATACTGGCATCGATTTGTACCATAAATGTATCCTTCGGAAGATAATTATAAAGGACTGGTAAATCTGTGCATAAACTTTTTAGTGTACGTACCGTGTCTGTATCTTCAGGAGTCTATGTCCATTGAGTTTTAGTGTTGCATTTCAATTGTAACCTTTTTTTTTCTTTAGTAAGATTTTAAAAAATCCTTGATCTAAAATATAATTTAAAATGCCTAAAAATTGTTGAACCTGTGTTCTATTTTGGAGACGATCTAGAAATTGTTGTACTTTTAAAAGAATATTAGGTTGTAATTTTAAAAATCCATTATGTAATTCAATACCTAAATATTCAATATTTTGTTGTGCTAATTTTACTGTCTTTTGACTTAAAATTAATCCTTTTTCTTTACAACGTTGAAGAACTATTTTAACATGTTTCAAATGATCTTCTTTATCTATATTTGAAAAAATAATAATATCATCTATATATGCTAGCGCAAATTCTTCTAATCCTTCTAAATTATTATCCATAAATTGCTGATATATACTAGGTGCTTGTTTTAAGCCAAAAGGTAATACATTCCATTGGAAATGATTTTGAGGGGGACAAGTAAAAGCAGTTAATGGTTTGGTGTTTTCGCGTAATCTAAGTTGCCAATAACCCGACTTGGCATCTAGAGTAGAAAACCATTTATGTCCTTTAAGTTTATTAATAATATAATCTTTTCGTGGCAGTTTATATGCATCACCAATAGTAGCTTCATTCAATTTTTTTATAATTAATAACTATCCTTCCTTTTCCTCTTTTTTGTTCAGAATTATTATTGACATAAAAAGCAGGAGCTGAATGTTTACTAGTATTAGGGGAGATTAATTGTTTAGCTAATAAATCAGAACATTCTGAAATAAATTCTTGTACATCTTGTTGAGTGTAAGGGATGTTATTTTTAATGTTTATTTCTTATGTAGCATCTTTTAATTTTATTTTAATAACTTGATTATTGGTATTTTTAATAGGATCTAATGGATGTTCACTACAAACTTGATTTAATAAATTTTGTATTGCTATTTGTAATGTTATATTATTTTGAAGAAAAAATTGTAATTGGTTCATTTTTTCACTTATAAGTTTTAAGGTTTAATATTAAGTTGTATGATAGATAAGAACTTTAAGAATAATAGATTTTTCGTTTAATGAGATTATTACAGGTGTTTTTAAAGTTATATAATGTAAATATTGATAAAAAGCATTATATAATTTTAAAAAATTATTGCCTAGGATAATTGGTAATCCTGATTCTTGTTGATAAATACAAGGTATTATAAATGTATAATTTTCAATAATAATATTATTATAATAACTAACATACTAAATATATTTAATGCTTCCATCAACTGTTCTAATCTGTAAAGGTTTATTTAATTTTTTCCAATTATGTAGTAATGTTTTGGTAGCTATACATATTGTAGCACCTGTGTCAATATATGCATTTACTTTTTTATTCCGAATCTATATATGAATAAATGTTGTGTTTGGATTTGTTTGTTGATTATGAACTTTAAGATTGTGACTCATAATAGTACAAAGTGTTTATTCTGGAATCAATTTCATAATCAGATTCTATAGGTTCTAATTGATATTGGAATACTGAATTTAGAATGTTGAGTTTTCATTATATTTATTATTTGTTGACTTCTTTTTAGGACATTCATTAGCATAATGGCCTTCTTCTTTGCATAACCAACATCTACATTGTTTTTTATTTTGTGGACAATATTTTTGTTTAGGTTTGAAGTCTCTATTTGCTTTCTTTTTAAAAAATCATTTATAAGATTTAAATGGTTTTTTATAAAATTGTCTTTTTGGATATTTCTTCTAAAGAAAACGTTTACGTCTAAATTTTGGATGTTTATATTTTGGATATTTAGAAGAAGGAATTCTATAACCATATTGTTGTGGAACTTCTGAATATTTTGAACAACAAAGTTGTGTTTTTGTATGTCTTAATGTTTTGTGTTTAGCTTCTAGACATTTTTGTGCTAATACTTCTTTTGTAATAGTTATAGCACCTCCTAAATTATATGTAACTAAATTAGAAGCTTGTTTTTTAAGAAATGTTTCTTCTATGTTTCTATTTATTAGATAGGGTAACTTTTGGATAAAAATTTGTATATACATTTCTTGCTCAGGACGTGTTAATTTATAATAATATTTTTTGAATTCACAAATGTATTCTTCTAAATAACAGATGTTACAAATATTCATATTATTTAGATGCCAAAGAGCATTTTGGCGTTCCTCATTTTCTATTTCTTGTTTATATGAAGTTATGTCTTTGCCAATAAATTCTTTGTAAATCTCATTAGTAACTACTTGAAAGGCTTTAACTGGTTCTAGTGCATTGAGGAATTTTGTTTTATTTTTAATTCGTTCTTCATTATCTAATAAAAAATTGAGAATGATTCCAATAGTTTTATAAGTGATAAAATTCCATAATGTACTAATATTTGTTAATCCTTCGAAAGGTTTTTCTATCTGAATAACTAATGCTAATCTATTAGCCTATTCTAATAGTAATTTTTCAGGTGATATTACACAATCTAAATTCAAAATTACATCTGGTCCTAATTGTATATGTTTAGGTGTATATTCAGTTGGAAATTTGCGTATTTTCTTTTCTTTTCTATAATATCCAAATCTATTTAATTCATCAAATGTACTTGGTTTACTTTCCCATTGATAATTTGTTTGTTGTTCTTTTTTATGCTTTCGTTAACCTTGTTGGCTAGATTCAGGTTAATCTCTTGATTTTTGTTGATCCATAAAAACTTCTTGATTTGATTCACAACCATATATAATTTCATCTTGATCCATAACTAGTTTAATGAATTCAGAAGGAGATGAAGTTAATTTTAATTTATTAACTAATTGTGTTAATTCTTCTAACTGTGTTTTGACATCTTTTCAAATGTTTTCTAAATTATCGAAATTATCAGGGTCTTCTAAAGTTTCCATGGTTTTATTAAAGAGATTTCTTTTGAGCTTGGCTCTGATACCACTTTTATCTTTGCTACCTAAAACTCAAGTTGAGGGTTAGTGGACACCAAGATATTTAAGCTAGTCTACCACGCTCTGTAGCGCAGCCCATACTGACACCATAGAATTCTATTCCTAGATTGTTTGAGCTAGGATTCGAACCAACGACGTGATGGGGGTCAAATAGCTTTGATACCACTTTGCTACCCAAAACTCGAGTTGAGGGTTAGCGGACACCAGGATATTTAAGCTAGTCATTTTCCTTATCGTATCTAGATTAAACATGTATTTGCTCTTTAGAAATAAGCTAAATAGTAATCCAATAAAAAATCTTGTGTTATTGAAAAAGGCAAGTAGCTATTTAATTTTTTTGATGTCAGTCTTAGTTTTAGCAGTAGATTTGATATGGATCACTTCATGACATCGATCCTCTTCTTACTATTCTTGTTACAGAAATCTAGGTCAAGCTTGATCATTCCATGTAAAATCTGGATATTTTCTCTACCTTATATTATAAGTATTCCTATAGGGGATGTTTTGAGGCCAATTCCCCATGCAAATTTGATGCCTGAAATTCATGATTGGGATGACCACCCCAAAAAATTTCACAATGCATCATCGATACTAATTGAGCTTCCATATACATGCCACTATTCCTCTTATTTCAAAAGTAACCACATCTATCTCATCAAAGTGCTTCAATGTTATCAATGGTTAATTTCAACTTAGATTTAAATACTTTAAACTTTTTAAAACTTTAAATCAATATTTTATTTTATGTAAATGACTATATCGTATACTAGCTTCAGTAAACTTGAGCAAGTTTTATATCGAATAATAAAACTTTTAATACCTGCAAGTATACGATTGTATCTTGTAGTATAAGATGTTCTCGTTCCTATGAGCATTGTGCAATAGCTAAGAATTTAAACCTAACATTGTCTTAAGATAACATAAAATTGATTTGAATTAAATTTAAATTACAAAAATTGAAATAAATAAATTGATTTGAATTAAATCTTAACCTAACTTTCTCTAAGACAGCACTAAATTGATTTGAATTAAATTTAAATAAAAGAAATTGAAACAAATAAATAAAACAAAGCAAATAATCAAATAATAAGTGAGCTAGCATTAAAAATTGGATTGTTCAAGATTGAATAGTTAGGAGCTATTCTTTCTCTATTTTGTTCCCTTATTCTTATTAAATCGATTTATATGTTTGATCCTAAATTTCCTAAGGTAATGATTACTCTCTCTTAAGATCTAATCAATTAACCCTAATTGAATTTGAAATTTTCATATTTTTAATCTCTCAATTCACAAAACTCTCTCTTACGTCTTCAATTAGATATGAAGCAATCTATTAGATAATCAATTTCACAACTAAGATCTCTCCTTAATTAATTGTTAATTTAATAATTATAGGTCTATTAAATTGTCAAATCTCATTGTACAATCTAACACTGATTACTTTGACACACTTTATCAATTTGTTGTTAAGTTTATGTATGAACAATTATCACAAATATCCAAAAATTTATTGAATTCAACAATGAAAAAAGTCATAAAATAAATCCAGAATAATTCATAATATAAGTTTAGAACTCTATGAATATGTTTTACATCTTAGGTTTCCAATTAAATATTAATAACAATGAAAGAAACAGGGGAAAAGAATAAAAACTCTATTTTCTTATTGATATGAAAAGATAGAATTTTCAGATGTTTTTTTTGATCTCTCCACTTTGATCCACTTTGATTCAATGGCTATTGCATTTTTTGTATGTTTTTTCCTGTTCTTAAATAATGTATTAAGGTTCTAAGGTTATGTCTAGGATTTTGTCACTTTATTTGGTTCTAAAAATAGCCCCGAACCTAAAAGATACGAAAAAGTCACTTATGGAAATCTCCTGTCAAGATCGTGCTCTTTGAATTACGACCGTGCTCTTACTATTCAACCTCTGTCACGATCATGCTCCTGTAGTTCAACCTTTTTCATGATCATGCTTAATTATGCATGATCGTGAAACCTTTAAGCTTCCTCCATCTTCTTCATTCTTCAATTTTATGATTTCCAATAGTTACAAACATATTAAACACCTCATGAAACATAAAATGCAAATCTTGCTATAAACCAATCAAAAACTTAGAATATATAGAAACAATAACCAAAACATAATTCTAAGCCTGTACATATGATAATCATCTAAAAACTAATTGAAACACACTTAAACATATAGAAAAACATAGTACAATCTACACCTATCATAAATTTAATGAAATATTTCTCCTTTTATGAATTGTTATTAAAATATATGCACTATACGTATAAATTTAATAAATTTATCATATCAAAACAAATGTTCTCTTTCTATATATGTTAAATATGTCTTTCTTGATCTAACATATACCAACCATTAGTATAAACTTTGATTAATTAATTTTACTCAACAATATATTTCTTATTATATCATAAAGATTATGATACTGCTAAATCCAAATTTAATATCATATATGAATTAGAAATATATATAATCTTTATCATATATAAAATTGATTAGAAAAAGTCACGAAAGTATCTTCTTTTAATGACAAATATTATCATATAAAAACAAATGCCTCAAATTGTATCCTTATTTATGCTTTTAGTAGGTTAAATTGAGGGAAACAATTCCTTTAATGTGTTATACCTTTTAGCTTTACTTTATGAAACTAGTGTATTATGCTATTATGATGTTAGCATTCTTCTTTTGTCTTGCCTTTAAAATTTATGAGATATTAATCAATTCTATAATGTCACTACAATTTCTCATCTATATGACATTAACATATCCCTTAAGCTTTATCACTAAAATCTTCAATATGGATTGATAGTACTATTACATAATAAAGATACCACTTTTCTTTATAATTTTTAGAACTCTTCTTAAACCTATGTATAAGAAATTTGTTTTACTAAAACTTAGTATCAACTATATTGAATAAGTTAATTTCTGCATATAACAAAATAAATGTAAAGAAAGAAAGTAATATGTTATATGTAATAAAAACCAAATAAGATTATGAATTTAATCATGTATATAGTTACTCTTACTATTTTATTTGAAATAATAACCCCCACTACTTTTATGAAAAGATTACTTTAATCATTTCAATGGCTAAGATCTCATTTAAATTTAGTTGATATTGAGTTTGTTTAACAAATAAACTAAATTTATCACATCTAATGTGATTCCTAAATCTGTTAGGTGATATCATTTTGTCAAAATGTATGTTATATGTTATTCCTAACTCAATCTCTAAATTAACATGATAATGAATCCAATTATCTAAATGACATAAATTTAGTTAAGTAAGACTCATTGTTATAAGACTAAATGTATTAAAGTTTAAGCTATTTTGAATTTGTTCAACAAACTTAATGATAAACAGTAACTTTAGTTTATTCATATAATAATGAAAGGCAACATTTATATTCTAAATATGGATAATAATTTAACGAAGGATTTAATTTTAAATGATCTCATCAAACAACAATTATATGCAAAATATCATATGTACAAACATTTAATTCAATATGCATATAAAGTATGTCAAACATATATAAAATATGCAATTTAACGTACAAAAGTTATCAAATTATACATACAATGTCAAGTCTTATTTGATTCTAGTTATTAATATAATTCTAATATTCTAAGATAATATTCTCAACTCTTTTGATTATGAATTAGATTAAATTATTGATTCCTACATAAGTCAAAATTTTACTCTAAAATAATTTTAATTGTATTTAAAAATAATAAAAATCTCAATTATCTTCATTATTTTAATAATTTGTTAAAAATTATTTTTAATATAAAAATTTACTTTTAAAATTAAATAAAATATTTTAAACTTCACAGCAGCCACAACACAACAATTACGCGACTGCCTGAACTCCATTCGCCACCATCGTGTGAGATGTTCCCTCACGTTTTGACTAAGCATCATGAATGTGACACCAGTGTCGTAGCAGTTTTGAAGCTAACTTCAACCGAGAATCGATGATTATGACCAAAGACGATGACCACACAGCAGTGGCAACCTATCACTTTTAACAATCTCCTTTATTTTGCTATCGCATCTGTTAATAATTAAGAGAGTTCATTATCAGTCACACAACATCACGTCGCTGAAGAAAGTACAATCGATGGTGAGGGCTTATTCTTGTTCTAAAACTGTTCTAAAACTTAGATTCCACCACACAAGTACTTCATAGCCCTACTAACAGCCTCATTCTAGGCACCTATGATGTCGTCTTCGAACCCAACAAGATGATTACAAAATGACTTACCATCTGTACGGTCATCATAAAAACGAAAGGTACATCTTTGACTAATAAATAACTTATGGGTCTTGCAATAGGATAACATTTCTTAATAAATTGTCTGTAGAATTCTGCATGACCAGCAAAGCCCAAATACCCTTTATATTGGTGAGAGGTGTAATTTTTCAGTCACTTCTGTTTTAGCATGATCCATTTCAATCCTCTTGCATGAAATCTTATGGCCTAGTATAATTCCTTCTTGGACCACAAAATTACACTTCTCCTAGTTTAGAACTAAATGAGACTTCTCCCATCTTTGAAGCACTCTATCTAAATTTAGCAAGCAATGATCAAAAAAATCTCCAAAGACTGAGAAATCATCCATAAACACCTCCATAAAATTTTCAATCATGTCTGCAAATATGGCCATCATACACCTTTAGAATGTAGCAGATTCATTACATAAACTGAAAGGCATCCTTCGATAAGCAAAAGTCCCATACAGACATGTGAAAGTGGTATTCTCTTAATTTTCCGGGTACATAAATATTTAATTATACCCTAAATATCTATCAAGAAAGCAATAAGAAGAATGACCAGCTACTCTCTCAATCATTTGGTCTACAAAAGTTAAAGGGAAATGATCCTTTTTGGTGGCCAAATTTAGCTTCCTATAGTTAATACATACTCACCAACCTGTGACGGTCCTTGTGGAAATCTTTTCACCTTTCTCATTCTCTATCATTGTCATCCCACCCTTCTTCGGTGCACACTGTACTGGACTCACCCACTCACTATCTGAAATGGGATAAATAATTCCTGCATCTAAAAGTTTCACTACTTCCTTCTTCACAACCTCTTACATATTTGAATTTAACCTTCTCTGTCTTTCTCTCATAGTTCTACATCCTTCTTCTAGGTTAATCATATACATCACTACATTGGGGTTAATCCCCCTAATATCAGAAATTTGCCACCCTACGAGTCTCATCCTTTTCCTAATGATGTCCACCACTTTCTTTTCTTGCTCACAATTTAATTCATTAGAAATAATGATGGGTTAGATCTGGTTCTTCCCTAAAAAATTGTATCTCAAATGACAAGATAAGGGTTTAAGCTCTAAAGTGGGTGGCTTAACAATAGAAGGTGGTGTAGGTGTATCAGTTCTCTCTAATTTCTCAACATCAACTTTCTCACATAAATCCTCTTCTTTTACACTCTCATCCCTATATACTTCTATCACTTCATTGACTTCCGCTTTAATCTCCTTCACTCACTCATCTACAACATTAATTTTCATACACACATTACCATCCATCAGTTTCTTAAAAGATTTTGTCATATTAAACTCAACGTGTTCATCATCAATTCTCAGCACAAGTTTCCCTTTAAGCACATCAAATAATGCCCTACCAGTATTCATAAAGGGCCTACCCAAAATCAATGGACAATTCTTATCAGCTTCAAAATCCATCACAACAAAATCAACGGGAATTATAAATTTGTCCACGTTTACCAATACGTCTTCCACATCTCCAAATGGCCTTTTTATGGATTGATCTGCAAGTTGAATTAACATGGATGTTGGTTTGACCTCTCCTAGTCCTAGTTTCCTGAAAATAGATAAAGGTATCAAATTAATACTTACACTCAAATCACATAAACATTTAGAAAATTCAAAATCACCAACTGTTAAGTCAAGAGGACTTCACGATTATTAATTTTGATGACAATCAAATAATAATAATAATAGAAATAAATGAACTATTTTGATGAGTGTGTTAAGTGTGCAGAAGAAGCACAAAATACAGAAGAAACGGAGAATACAGAAGAAAGGAAAACACAGAAGAAGCAAAAGATATAGAAGTGAAAACACAGAAGAAGTAGAAGATAACAGAAGAAGTGAAAACATAGAAGAAGCAGAAGATACAGAAGAAATGAAAACACAGAAGAAGCAGAAGATACAGATGAAGTGAAAACACATAAGAAGAAGAAAACATAGACGATACAATGAAGAAGATACGCTAGTATATTGGACAGTTAGTTAGTTGGAGTTAGTTACAGATCTCAACTAAATAACGGTTATCAAGATTCAAGAAGCAGTTATCAAGATTCAAGAAGTAGTTATCAAGAATCAAGAAGCAGTTGGAGACTTAGGCTATATATACTAGTCATAGTCAAAGATTGAACAACCTTTGAACAATTATTGATCATTGAGCATTCAAGTGTTTACTTAGAAAAGAAAAATTATGTAGTGCGATACTAAGAGAGCAAACTCTACTGTAACAAAAGCTCACAATATCTTTCTAGAGAGAGAAAGAAAAGGATAAGAGCTTGGAGAGGCTAAGATAGTAGAAAGAATATTTTGGTTAAGAGACATGAAGAGGCTCTAGAAGGGAAGAAAGAATACTTGTAATTTGTTAAAGTATAGTGAAACCTCAGACGAACTATGAGGACTGGACGTAGCCCATGGTTTGGGGTGAATCGGTATAAAAATTGCAGCATCTATCTTCTATCCTTTCAACTTATTCTATTTTGTTTATATAAGTATATAAAAGTTATTTGCGATTTAACTACGTAACAATTTTTGTATAAGTTTTGTGATATTCTTTTAACAAGTTAGAGAAGTTCTTATAAAAAATATTAAAGATTTTGTATTCACGAAAAGAATACACAATTCAACCCCCCTTTTTGTGTATATTGTATATTGTACGTGAATTCTATATTAACGTGTGTTTTACTTCAATTAGTATCAGAGCTCGGTTTCCAAGAACCACCTTTACAAAGGAAGGACAAAGATTTATGGATGAATCACATGTTTTTATAGCTGAAGGTGCCTCTGTCACAAGACCTCCGGTGTTCAATGGTGAAGATTATCATTATTGGAAGGACAGGATGTGGCTCTGCATAGGATCCACACACATTGATCTTTTGGATATCATCGATAATGGACCATACATACCAATAGATGATGAAGGAAATTCCATTCCTCGTAACAGATAGTCAGCTGATCACAAAGCTAGATTTCAATTAAATTCAAAGGCCAAGTTCTTTTTGAGTTGTGCTTTAACTAGAAGTGAATATGATAAAGTTCATAGATGCGAAACTACGGAGATGTGGGACACTCTATCCATTTCACATGAAGGCACAAACTAAGTGAAAGAGTCCATGATCAGTATTCTTGTTCATCAGTATGAGCTGTTTAAAATGAAAGAAGATGAGTCTATTGATCAGATGTTTGGACGATTTCAAACTATCCTTAATGGATTTAAAGCTCTTAGGAGAATCTACGATAATTAGGACCATGTCAGGAAAATTCTCAAAAGTCTGCCGAAAAGATGGAAACCCAAAGTCACTGCATTACAAGAATCTAAGGACTTAAGCAAACTAAAGCTAGACGAATTGCTTGGTTCTTTGTAGATACATGAAGTAGAGCTTAATGTTGAAGATAAACCTAAAAGAGACAAATCTATAGCATTAAAGGCTGGTCAGAGAAATCACAAGACTCAGAGAAATAGAAGTTCATCGTTAAAAGCATTAAAGATCTAAGAAGTCAAGAATGATGATACCAGTGAATGTGATCACGATTCAAGTGAATATGATGACGAATTATCTTTCATTTCAAGAAAGATCAGAAGGATGTGGAGAAAGAAAGAAAAAGGAAATAAAAAATTTTCTTTTAAGAAAAATAGTAAAGAAGAAGTCAAGAACGACAAGGCCTCTATCATTTGCTACAAGTGTAACAAACCAGGACACTACAAGTCTGAATGTCCATTGCTTAGAAGAGAACCGAAGAAGAATAAAGGAAATAAA
>JANQBM010000005.1:15682678-15707476 GCA_025594535.1 Erythroxylum domingense | reverse complement strand
AAAATCTTTTGAGTTTTAAGAAAACTGTAATATTTTTCTTATTGAATTATTCTTTGATTCCTGAAATACTGGAGAGTGGAGACACAACAGAAATAAAAAGCTATGGTAATAATTAATGTTAAAATCTCTCCTTTTCATCTGAGACTACCCAATACTTTTTCTCTCTTCATCTCTCTATGAAATTACCCCCCATCCTCTCTCTCTCGCCGAAACCCCAATTTAGGGCTTCCACTTTCGACTTATTTACAGGAATACCATCACCGGTCTCTCTTTCTCTGCACTCTTACACACGCACATATCTATATATATATATACAGACTCACACACACACACAGACGTATACTCACATTGTCGAGTGGCGGTGGCATTTGGAGTAAATAGAGAATGAAGGTATGGATAGGGCGCGTGGAATTACATGGGAGTAGCCAAAGCGTGGAGGTTTAGTGTCTCATCGGCGAACCTGGCGCTATTACAACAACAACAGAACGGCATTGCCATCATCACCACCACAAACAAGCACCACCACCACCACTATCACCATCACCACCACCATGAGTGGTGGAGGAGGTGGAGATCGTCGGCCACTCGGAAGATCCCCTGGTCGCTGGTTTGCGGTGTAATGCTCTTCACGGTGGGATTAATCTCGCTATTCACAGGCCACGTGGCGTCTGATCTTGACTGGTACTCTCAGCGATTTGCCCCTGGTAACCGCTTCCCTATTCTGGTAAACCATTCCGGATGCTTCTTTCTCTTGTTCCTGTTCATTTTTTTGACATGTTATTTGTTCGTGTTTTATTAACACGTTCAATTCTCTTTAAAAAACTAAAATTTGTCTGTTTATGCAGAATGCAATGAGGAGAGAGCCAATTGATATTTGGAAATCCAAGTACTCCAACTTGCTTCATGGTTGCAGTGCGAGAGGCCGTGCTTTTGCTCGTATGTGCAGTTCCTTTCTATTTCTAGTCTCAGTTGATTTCAGCATTGTGTTAGATCAATTTAGTTCGATATCCTGCCTTGTTGTGTAGCCTGAGAGAAGATATTAATTAAAAAATATTCGCCAGAGATGAGCTTGTTTGTGTAGATATTATGGTGATACATGATTTTGCCACTTCTTTACTTTTATGTAATAGGAACATTTTACCAGTTTTTATTTGAACCGAGCTGAGGAAGAATGCATGCAAGTGTAGTTTTCAGGAAGTTTCCCATTTGTGTTGTGTACGTTCTTCAGTTATTTGTGATCATGGATTGAGCTTCTTGACCTTGCTTACCTTCATCTCCAGCTGCTGTACGTGAGAACTCGTCGAATGGATATTTGCTTATTGCAGCAAGTGGAGGGCTGAACCAAGAAAGAACAGGGGTGAGTATGAACTTTTTGCATGCAGATGGTGTATTCTATCAGTAGTTCTGTTGTTTGTTTTGGACCAATCAATATTCTTTTGATTGGATTGCTGAAGGTTCAAAGAAACTCCCAGTTCTTGTCTTTGCTATAAATCCTTACCCTTTTTCAGGGCTAGTTCCTTTTGCCTCTTCTGAATTGTTTGACGTGCTGTCAGATAACAGATGCTGTAGTTGTTGCGCGAATTCTTAATGCTACGCTGGTAATACCAGAGTTTGACCATCATTCATATTGGAAGGATGATAGGTGAGTTTGAATCATTCAAACAAGAAAGAAGGAAAAAGTTTTAGTCATTATCTTTACCTGTATCTATGTTCAAAGATATTAATCCATCCTTTATGAGCAAGGGAACATGAATGTCCATAGAAGTATTACCAAGTTGGAAAGTTCTCTTCTTCGGGCTCCAAAACCTATTCACCATCCCAACTTTATGATCAACTTGGTACTGAACATATGTTCCTTGGTATGCAGTGACTTCGTCAACATTTTTGATGTTGATTTCTTCATTTCTTACCTTGCTAAAGATGTGACAATTGTGAAAAGAGTTCCTGATAAATTCATGCGATCAATGGAAAAACCTCCATATACAATGCGTGTCCCTAGAAAATCGTCTCCTGAATACTATTTGGATCAAGTTCTGCCAATACTGTTGAGGAGACAGGTAATCATGTCACTTAACTTATGCTATTTTTACCATTTTTGACTTTATGTTTATTTAACGTTTTCACATTCTCTATTGAGTTATATCCCCCAATTATAGAATGGTGTCCATTTTACCGTGTTAAAGTTGTTATGAAAAATATGTATCAAGAATGAGGATAGAATCTCTTGCTCTTTCCCATTTTTCCTACCTGTACTCATGTAGAAGCGGGGATCTTATAGTCCTTGTATCTTATTACAATCCCTTTTATTTTGGAAAACGTCATAAGCAATCACATCTACCAATAATCAAATCTTAATGGGTGCATAGAGGAAGGATTTATAATTGTAATGGCTCACTAACTCAAGGAAATTAACTCTAAACTTTTGCAGGTTGTACAATTAACAAAGTTTGATTATAGGCTTGCTAATGACCTTGATGAAGAGCTACAAAAATTGCGGTGCCGGGTTAATTATCATGCCTTGAGATTTACAGCGCCCATACATGAAATCGGTCAAAGTCTTGTCATGAAAATGAGGAAAATGGCACGACGCTTTATTGCAGTTCACCTGAGGTGTGTCCATATTAGTTGAAAATTCTTAACCCATATAAAGTTCATTGGCATGTCAATAAGAGGGTTTCTTAGACTGCTACATATGCTGGATGTAAATGCACCATCCCCTACCTTTTGTATGCACATATTTCAGTCTTGTTTATATGGTTGCTTAGAGAGAAGAAAATATATAAAAAATGAACAAAAATGAAGATTAAGCAATGAAAAGGGAGAATATGGCTACCCTACATGACTGCCAGATGAAACCTCTTGAAAATTTTGATTTTTGGATTTACGTTCTGGAAATTCCAAAGTTTAATATGTACAGGGATGAAAGGATGAAAGATTTTAAGGACAAGTATTGCTCCCTTTGAGTAGTTTAAGGTCCAACAAGTTTCCATATAGACTAAAACAGAAAAGGAAAAAGTTCTCCATTCTCCCCATTAATATTTGTATTAATTTCTAAACTGATAACTCTTTGCCTGCTCAACAATCAAATTTAATACATCTGATTTATTTCTTTTTTCCTTAATATTTAAAGCATTGCTCTCTCTTGATCCCCACCCCCATTTTTTTTTCCCACCAGATGAGTTCATGGATTGAGATATTGGTATAGGTTTCTTTGTTTGTTCCAGTGAAGTATGTAGGCTGTATATGAGCTAACCAAATACCAATTTTAGAACAAGTAGCTGTGAAGATACTCTTCCTCTCCCTCCCTCTCGCTCTCTCTCTCTCTCTCTCTTGGATAGACCAAACCCTATAACTGGCAATATACCTCAATCACAATGGACGGGAGCATTGTAGCAGTAAAAGGGCTCATTTTAGAGGTCACTGAAAGCATCACTAACCCACTTCCTTTCTTCTTCTTATCCTTGCGAAGCAATTCTTCAATTATTGATAAAAAGCTGTTTATCTCTCTCTCTCCCTCTCCCTCTCTTTCTCTCTCTGAGCAGGAAGACACTTCTATATATAAGAATCATTCAAGCATTTGGATACGTTATGCCCTAAGTTTTTATGCTTTATAATGCATTGAAAATACAGAGCTTGCTTGCATGGATGACAGTTCTGTTGGTTTGTGTTGCTTGCTTGCATGGATGACAGTTCTGTTGGTTTGTGTTTATAATAAATCAAGCAAGAAAATGCTACACAGGAAACACAAGATTTATGTGGTTCGATAAGGATCCTATGTTCATATCTGTGCTAGAAGTTCTTTTAGGTCTTCTCTTACAAGTTACATGAGGCATAACACCTATTGATGTGGAAAATTGATGCAATAGATATAGGTCTTACTCTTAAAAAGAATTTCTTCAACAGAAAATATCCTATTCATATACAGAGTTGGAGTTGTAGGCTCCGACTTCACACCACGCAAGAAGCATTTTCCCCTTGAGCCTTGCTCATTTGGTAGCAGTGAAATTGCCATACTAGATCTGTGTAGTGTCTCATTTTTCATAGGCATCATACGGAACATATTCCTCCACAGCTCCCAACTGTTTGATCTTGTTGAAGTCGGAATTTACTAAGAAGGTATAAAAAAAATTTCTTGAATTTTAAGAAATTTCCATGGAGTGAAATTTGATGTTCATTTATATATTACTTACTCCACTCTTTAGGTAGTGATCTTGAACCATAGTTTGCAACTGTGTAAGTGCTGAAAATATTGACAACATTGCAACTGAATGATGAAAAGGAAAAAGAAGCATCCATATTCAGCACCAAAAATCAACTGAACCTGCATTGACTTTGTCTGATCCTAAGCCGCAGCATGTCATGGGTGTGCTTTATTTTGTATATGCCAGTATACTTGATCTATTCCTAGTGCTTTATTTTAGTTCTCATAGTAGTTGGTGTTCAAGCTGTATTGCTGTATTCCCTAGTCAACAATTTAAAATGGCTTTATACTTTCTAAGATTGACCATTACATGGGGACTGCATGAATTCCTAGTTCATATTTCATATGCACATCTAGTTGTCTCACTTGTGGATAAACCTTTCAAATTTCAGGTTTGAACCTGATATGCTTGCTTTCTCTGGATGTTACTATGGTGGGGGTGAAAAGGAGAAATTTGAACTTGGTGAAATTAGGAAGAGATGGGAAACGCTGCCGGTGAGAGTGCTATCTTTTGTGAAATTTTCTTTTATAAGTAGAGAAGTGAGTCTAAACTTTTCTTTCAAAGTTAGTTTTGTGACCTTTAAGGATTCTTGATAAGTATACTCTCCCGTTTTCGGATGTCAACTGTTAATATTTTCTTACAATCACCTTCAGAAAAGGGTAAAATTATGACTCTATCATGCTTGATGACATCTTGTAATCTGACAAAAAGATTGTATTTGCATTGCAATAAAATCAGGATTTAAGTGCTGAGGATGAGAAAGCGAGGGGAAAGTGTCCACTTACTCCTTATGAAGTTGGATTGATGTTGCGTGCCCTTGGTTTTGCTAATGACACATACCTCTTTGTTGCGTCTGGGGAAATATATGGTGGAGAAGAGACCTTACAACCCCTCAGAGAACTCTTCCCAAACTTTTACACAAAGGAGATGCTTGCTGATAAAGAACTAAAGCAATTTCTTCCATTTTCTTCTCGCTTGGCAGCCATTGACTACATTGTTTGTGAGGAGAGTGATGTCTTTGTGACAAATAACAATGGTAACATGGCCAAGATTCTTGCTGGTCGAAGGTGAGAAATATGACTGCTCTTATGTTTTGGGTACATGTGCAGTGCTCCATTTCACTTTTGTTAAATTTCATATGGCAAACAGAGAGAGTGCGTCTTTTTTTGTTGTTGGTGATGTTAACTTCAATTCCTTGACAAATATGAATTTTTATATGGTTAACCATTATTAGAAACAACAGCAGTAACAGTCGAGTAAAACAGCAGGATTCTCTTATGTTTTGGTAATGAAACTTGGATGTTCAACTGCATTGATCACAAATGGTAAGAATTTGTTGATTCTAGAGATTCATGTCAATTTGTTCTTGAATAGCTATGTCCAATTGGATTGTTTATAGCGTGCTAAATCAGGTTGTTCATTTAACTGTTACTAATGTGTTTTTCCAGATTGGTAAAAATTGTTGCTGTCCTCTTTAGAGATCCTGTATTAATTGGTATTTGCTGTTTTCATACGATGAACACAAGGAGGTATGCAGGGCATAAGAGAACCATCAGACCCAATGCAAAGAGACTCGGTCCATTGTTCATTGCAAGGGAGAAAATGCGGTGGAGTGAATTTTCCAAAAAGGTTAAATCAGTACAGAGGGGATTCATGGGAGAGCCTGATGAAATGAAACCTGGTAGAGGTGAATTTCATGAATATCCAGCATCTTGCATTTGTGAGAAGCCTTTGAACAATGAGGATGCATCTGACAAGGAAAAAGAGCAGCTATTTGGTCAAGTTCCTATGCGCCCGAGGCAACGGGTTGTTTGAAGTATGCTGTGGAAATTCAGAGCGAGAAAAAGCTGTAAACTGTTGCAGAAAAGGAACTGGAACTGGAATCTTGCAGACTAAGGGATCCAAAGTATTGGACTAAGACATGCAAAAGGCAGACCTTAATTGTTAGTTGTGGTGATTTTGGTTCTCAACACCAACTTTGACATGATGGCACCGATTTCATTTTCAGATGCTTTAGAAATTAAACCTCCTATTATGGTATCTTGATTTGTAATACAAAATGAATCTGTGTACAGAAACTTCGGTGAGCTGCAATTGTTCATACATAGCTCTATAGGAAAATGCGTTCTGTAACATGCAAATAAGAGTTTTAAGCTCTTTTGCAGGCGCTTACATCGATTCAATTTAATCCCTATCTCGAGCTCCCATCTTTTTTCAGTTTAAAATCAAGTTGGGCATCATAATGTAATGACCTAACCAAAAGTTCACGGACAGGGAAGTAGTGGTTTGCTCAATGAGAGT
This sequence comes from Erythroxylum domingense, assembly GCA_025594535.1. Lineage (NCBI taxonomy): Eukaryota > Viridiplantae > Streptophyta > Magnoliopsida > Malpighiales > Erythroxylaceae > Erythroxylum > Erythroxylum domingense. The sequence continues at coordinate 15,700,973 of JANQBM010000005.1, read as the reverse complement.
CCGTTAAACGCGACATTCATCTTAACATGCATTTGGTTGAATGTTTCCAGATCCTGAGATAAAAGATCGGGGATATATTTATACACCAGCATCCTATTTTTGGTAAGTAGTAATTTGGAAGTGTTTTTTTTTTTCTCCAATCCAAATGGAAATACAACCATAATACCAAAATTAAGCGAAAGGGGGCACCACTGCTGGCGGCTGAAGCAATTACTTTATGTTCAGCAAGTGCCCTATTCCAATTGTCAGCAACCGCTAAGTTCCAGTAATTGCAAATAAAAAAAAATGCGCTCTGAAATATCCTACACTAATGCCTAAGATGAAAAGAAAGATCATTAATTGTGAAAATAATAAACAAAAGTAATATTCCCAGAGGTATAACAACAAAAGAAGGTGATCATAGAGCTTACTGCATTTTCAAGCCTAGCTACAAGGAAAATTTCCATTTACAAACTGTTACAGAAGATGTCTAAAAGATCATATCATAATTTTGTGAAAAGCTACAATAGATATGAACATCTATCTGCTACATCTCATAATTAAACTAAAGGAAGCAAGAATTTCCATTCCTAGCTATCTACCCTACTACAAATATACAGAAAGCTATCCTGATCTTTTCTTTCATCCGGTGAGCATCCAGCTTCTTTCAACCACATCTCACATTTTGAAGAACTTTCAATCATGCTTATTCCCTGCAACAATGGAGTTAGTTCCATATATGCTTGATGAAATGGAAACACATAGAGAAAGAGACTACTATATCAGCATTGTGGCCATTGAGATCATACCTCTAGAACTAATCCTATTTTTGTGACTTTTATCATGCGAAGTAGACGGAATTTTTGAGACCATCAATGAGCTTTGTAGGCCTTCCAGCAGCTATAAACAAGAAGAAAAGAAGCTCATCAAGGCACTCAATCAAAAGGCATGTTAACTTTTCAAACTTTTAAACAGCATTCCGCACAACTTCAGAATAAAAGTAAGCTACATTTTCCACATTCCAATATCAATTATCAAATATTAATCATAATAAGATCCAAGTTCAATTGAGAGTAAATGTTATTTAAGTTAGAGAAGAAAGTGAAGTCCTACTCATAAGCCCTAAATGGATGACCCGTAATCAAGGACAAATCAAGTGGGCATGATTTATAATGATAAAGAACACATAACCAAATATGTGATTATTTAAAGCAACAAAATGGGTTATTTTGAAGGGTTTTTAATTCTAATCTTAACACTTACTCTTGATGTTGGTTGAATCCTGCGGTTGGATCTCCGAGGTTCAGTAGCGTCAACTGCTGACTTTGAATCATTACTACTAAAAACTTTGTCCTCGATTTTACCCAATTTTCCAACAATAGGAGCAAGTTTTCTTTTACGTATTCTTTCAGGTTTCACGTTTGATGAAGGCAATTTTTTGGAGGAAAGAGTATCTGATGGGAGGGCTACTGAAGAAAACAAGACTGGACCCTCCACTCCCTCTGAACCAGAAAGAGATTGCATCTTCACTAGGTTATGTTTCTCTGCAGCATTTTCAACATGACTCACAAAATCCTTGGTCTTTGCAATGTGATCCGCACTAGCACCTTCAGCAATAACAGAAACCTGAGAACCTAATATATTGTCCTTTTGAGAAGAAATTGTTCGTGTGGAAGCATACTGAAGTTTTCCAGACTTGAGAACTTTGGGCTTAGGAATGACAGCTTGCTTCTCATTTGATTCAGCTTCGGAACTATTTTTCCATCCTTGCAATCCTGATGCCTGAGATCTCGTGCGTTTAGTGAACTTAGTTGAATCATTTGGTTCATTAACTTTACCACTTCGATCTGAAACATAATGCTTACTGACTTCCATGAATTTTCTTTTCTTTCCAGGCTTAGGAATTCCAAAAACAACTCGTGATCCTTCTTTCTGCAACCCAGTCCGAGTCATTCTCAACGTATCCAGTTTACTATCATCTCTACTTCCCTTTCCAATGTTGAATATTCTATCATCATCAGATATATCCAGTAGTGTTGGTTCACTGGGCTTATCTAATTCCTGAGCGTCGAGTATTTTTGACATCTTATCCTTTCCCTTGGCCTCCACAGCAGGCGCCTGAACCCTTGGTCTCTTCTCTTGTGGTGTATCACCCTGAAATTTAAAGGCAGTACAACAGTAAGTTAAAAGTCTAAAGCAATATCAGGGAAAAATAATCAGGGGGTGTGCAGGGGGAAAAGAGGCAAAATTGACAACCACCAGGTGAGCAGCATGATCACTATCTCTCGAACTGGACCATTCAATCCATTCTCCATCTTTCCACATAAGAGACGACCTGAGATGCCATGCTCTAACTAATGATGTTTCACTTTGTGCTGCAAGCAAAATAGCAAAAATCACATTTCGGGCAAAGAAATTCTATAGTTCAGCAAAAGAACATCACTAACCTAGAGATTATTGAATAGCATTATAGCAGCCTTGATTACACACCTGGAAAATGGACAGTCAACATAGTACCATCTTTCTTGTTCTTTTCAGCGATAATCCCTTCCCACCAGCTGACAGTTTAAGAAAATAGAGGGTTCATGATCCTTTTCAGGACAAGCCATGCACCGTTTAAACCGAATCTTTAGAATGACAATGGAAATAGTAACTTCCTGGTCAACCCAGCTAGAAAAATACTTATAAAACCAGTTGATTGCACTTCTTAGAAGACAATCAGGAAAAATAAACCATAGATGGACAGAAAAGTAACAGGCATTAAATAATCCACTTCTGTTGCAACACTGTATATGCTAAAGCTGATCATCTTTTCTAGATTTGCCTATCTGGCAGATGACGTGTTTCTATTGATTCCTTTCACCAACGATTAATATACGAATCTGGATCATGAAATTATGGTTCATAACTCTTGCAGTGATGCAGAAACAGAAAGTGAAAGGTTTAGACTAGCCTTTTTACTGCTAATTATCAATCTAATATGCATGTCATGCACACTCAAACTTCACTGTCTCATCAGACTATGTTGCTAAAAGACCATGCAATAATAAATTTGGCATATTCTTAAGAAAATATTGTTTGTGCAGAAAGAACAGCTTCTGTATCCTTTAGGAGAAATCACAACAAAAAGAAAAAACATTAATAAATAAATGATTTTGAAAATTATTACATTAGATGGTTTTGAAAATTAATACAATAGATGATTCTGAGTAGCATTAATTTATTTCTATGCACAACCAAAATGCCACATAATTACAGGAACCCTAGAATACCTAAAACTCTCCAAAATTTTCGTAGGAACCTAACTAATGGCTTTTGACTGATTTAGCTATATCAGTCATGTGAACTGTAAATATAAATATTCAAATGTATACCTATCTTGCATCCATGCATCAACTCTATCACCAACAGACCATCTATAATCTCCATTGGCAACCCTGCGTCTCTTTCTTGTTCCTTCAGATGGTATTGCTGCAATAGGACGAGTTACGCGTATCTTGGGCGCTGCATCTCCTTCACTGAAAAGTGACACCCATTCCTTCAGCTTCTCCGATCCTGCCCCAAATCAAATAGTTGATAAAAATGAACAACTGCCTAGAAACCTAAGCACTGAAGCATTATCCATCTTACTCTGTTCCCAAGAAGTATTTACCATTGATGGGGAACAAAGGTATTAGCAAAATCTTCAGCATTAATGGCTGATGACATCCAACCAATCCGAAAATATGCACAGTTCAAAGTAGCTTACCTTCAGCAGTTCTCAGTTCATCATACTCAACATGAGCCATGCCATCCTTTAGACTCAACAAATTGGCTGAGAACCAGGCTGATTTAAATCCATTCCCATCTTTGATAACCTAGAGAAGTTATCATATTAATGAAAGGAGAGGAAAGAAATAATTTATAAGAGATATTTTTGTTACGAACATTAAACAAGAGGACCCGCTAAACAGTCTCCAAAACCTAGATGGTAAGTAAAGAAAGCAAGTAACATCAGAAGTGCATGTGCCTTCAAAATGATGAAACTATTGTTGGAAGTTGTCAAACCTCAACATGGGAACCCTCCTTGATGCTATTTCCATTTAACAAATCTGTTTTCACAATTTCATTCTGAAGAGTGGAGGAAGATGTTAATCCATTCTCCGATTCAGGAATCACTCCAATAGTCTTAGATAAATCCAAATCTTTCCTGCCCTTTTGTGACCTAGCATCCTTTGCAATGGCTGCACCACCACCGCACATGACATCTACCAGTCTCACATCATCTTCACGAGTCTCTCTTGAAGCAGGAAACTTCAAATAATTCATACTCTGTGATTTTTTCTTATTTGATGGACCCTCTCCTAAGTGTCTGGAAGAAGTATCTGGACCCCCAGATCTATCTGTTTTCAGATTTTCTCTACCGATAGCAACAAACTTAGAACCTGTTGTAGAAATTACTTGAGCTACTTTATGGTAACACTCTGAACCAGATGCTACCGCTTCAGCCAAAGACAAATTATCACCCATGGAAACTATTTTCCCAGCTTGAGATACAGCCTCTGCAGCCAATTCTGCAGCTTTAACGATAGCATCCATGTTCTCAGCTTGTTTTGATGCCGCAGAAGCAGCTTCAACCCTCATTCTGGCAGCCTTTCTTGCAGCAACAAGGATGGAGCTAGAGTTATTTGCTGCATCATCACCCTCCAAGATGGATGGAGCTGCTTCTCCCATGTTATTAACACAATCAGAAATTGGAACTGCGCTGCGTTGATCATGGTTTCCATAACTACTAGACACTAAAGCTTCATCAGCCATCAATTTCGCTTGCAATGCAGCATTAGAAGCGACATTGGCAACTGCAGCTGCTGCCCTTGCCACAGCAGCAGCAGCAGCTACTGCAACAGCCGAAGACGCCAGTTTGCTTTCAATATCTGGTAACAATCCAATTTTTCTTTGCTTCTCCAGCTTATTCCATATTTCCTGACTGTGACCAACAGCAGCAGCAGCAAAAGCAGCAGCATCCTCTGCGTTCAATCTTGCTTCGTTTACTTTAGATAGACTCTCATCAGACAAAACAGTCCTCCTGTCTGTCCTTTCGTCCACTTTACTCAGGTCTGCAGTAGTAGAAGGCACAGATGTAACAACTTTCTCAGGAGGCGCTTTAGAAACAAAGCTAAGAGGGGTTATGGTGGTAACAGAAGTAGATACATGACTAGCAACAGCAGAAACTGAAACTGCTTCTGCTTGAGGCAGAGGATTCAGAATATTCTGGCCAGGAGTCCCACAAACTGAAGCCTTTTTTCTTTTCCTGGTCTTGGAATCAGCAGACGGTTGATCAGATGATGCTGTCATTTTTTGTAAATCAGGTAGAGACACACCAGAAAACATCCCAGAAGCCCCAGTCTGCACCACAGGACCAGAGAAAATGTGCTTTATGCCAGAGGAATGCGGAAAGGATGATTCCTTTATAGGTGTCAATTGAACAGTTTCAGTTATGGGCAACTGCACAGGGAAACGACCACTTGCATCAAGTGCAGCAGTCCCTGGGGAAGCAACCCAAGGAGCACAAAAATGTGCCTGAGACATCCAGGAGGGGTTATGTCCAGTAAAACTCCTTACAGGCGGACTTTGAAGGGGAAGCAAAGGGGAAAGTGCTCGTTGATAATCCATAACCGGAGTCCTAGGTATGCCACTTGATTGCAAAGTTTCACTAGATGGGGTAGGTAAGCTCCAAAGTGGTGAAGAAAAGGGTACAACAGGGTTTACAATTGCTTGATTCCCCTTGCTGCTAGCTCGTCCAACAGGAGTTGATAACACTTTGTTTTTGGGTGCACTTTGTTTAATTGCTTGATCAGGAACTCTAGCACCTATTAATCTCAACCCTTGCATGGTTAGTAAGTCAACCAATCAATTCAATAGTAACCCAAAATAAGAAACTAGCAAGATACCTGAGCGTGACTGCAAAGGTGTCTCAGGAGCAGTAAAATGAGACTTCTGACCATGAAGCCTTTCTATACATGAATGCCATGCGTTCTCCCAAATGCTCCTACCACCATCTACAGCATGTCATAATAAAGTGATTCATTATAAGATGAAAAATGGATAGAAAATAACCAGGGGCAACATCAGAAAAGAGAAAGCACTGACGAGGTCCTCCAAAAGCCGATATCATATATGCTTCATCAGGTACTGTCCCTTGACTGCAGGATAATTGCAACAATCATTAAAAGTTGGAAAATTGCAACAATCATTAAAAGTTGCAATAGAAAGGCAATCAACCAATGATAAATTCTTTAATACATCAGAAATAAAATGTTATATTTATGGGGGTGGAAGTTAAAAACATGACGTACATCAAAGATCCATAAACAAAGATCTGAGCCCGCAACTGCACTTGTTGTAGGTCTGTGAAAGGTTGTTGAAATATTGCCGATGTTGAAGTAGAACTCAAATCTGGCAGGTTAGTAGTTGATGCTGCAAGAACAAAGGGTTTTAAGCTGGAGGAGTCCACATGTCCATAACGCTGCATCTCATTTGGTTGCACAAGTTGAGAAAGCACAGATGGATTGAGTGTTACACTGGCTAGTTTATCTCCCCTTTCTATTCTCACAGGTGCTGGTTCTTTGGTAGTTCCTTTTTTAGAAGTTTCTTTTGCTGTGGCCTTACTAGATGATCGCCTTGGTTTACGTTCCGTGTTACTTTTAGATCCACTAAGTGCTATCACTCCTTCAGGTTCCTTTTGACTTCCATGCCAAAGTTCTTGACCAGCCTTGGTATTTGATTGGTCCAAGCCAGAAGTTGAAGGAGTTCCATCCACAATCTATGAGAGGTGCCCAATGAAAAATGAAGAATAAACAGATGCGAACCATGTGAAGTGTAATTGCAAAAAATTATACAAATAAACGAGTTGATATCTATTCGGTTAACTCATTCAAGAGAAGAACTTTTGCCACTTGAGGTTTACAATTTGTCGTTTTTCGCCCTGCCTTTCTGGGTGGTTGAAAGAATAACCTAATCCCTGGAGACTTTGTATGGCTTAAAATCCAACAAAATGTGTTTACTGAAGGTGCAATCCGTAAAAGTCTAGAGCCAAGAAGACTAAATTTCCTACTTTCCTATCTCAAAATACCAAGCTGGAATGGGACAATGTTGTAAAGCAAGTTTCCAAAAAGAAAAAGACTTCCATGCACTTTTTTGGCAGTTTCAGAGTCCACAAAAGAATTGCAATAAGGAAAAGGTGCAAAATTAGCCTACTAAGCACACCATTGATAGCAATGTAATAGTTTGTGAAATAGTCAAACTTTCAGATTAAAAGAAGCACGTACTGTTTTGCTAGTTTGTGTAAGGGAAATTGGGCGCCATTTTGCTGAATCTTCCTTCTTAGGTGTATGTGCAGGTGGATTAACCTCAAACGTGAAGCTCTTCTCATCTACAAGGGTATCATTTTTCTTAGGATCACCGGAAGCAGATGAAACATTGCTTATATTAACATCTGTGAACCCTTTCTCTCTATCCTTGATATTTTCATTCTGAGAAATTTCAGCAGTTCTACCTACAGCAGAAGAAACACTAACTCGCTGACTGTGATTTCCTCCGCATTCTAATGCAAAAAGTATATCTTGAGATATAGAAATTGCAGGAGTAAAGAAGTTTGAAAGTTCCCCACGTAAGATGTAAATTAACAAGCCATGCAACATAACAAACAAACATAAGCAAATAGGGAAATTTAAGTCACTTACCACTTGTAATTGGAACAGCAGCCTGCCCATAATTTGTAACCTCAGTACTTGTTACAGCTTCATTCTCTTGCAGATCTTTTAGACCAGCAACATGGGCAGACTCTCTGTGGGCAGAAGCCCCAGCTCCAGTGTCTATAACATAAAAAATTATTAGAGAACAGAAATTATGATATGAATTTTTGAGAAAGAATATGTAAACACTTGTCCGGCAGTTGTAGAAGTTATCCGTATTTGCATGTAGTCATGCCCATTCATATGTGGATCCCAAGTACAACATAAACATAGGGGCAGATTAGATGGATAAGTCAAACAGCATACAGAAGCAACAAATGCCATCTAGAAAATAGGTCCATCAAAGAGTAATAAGTTTAGAGGGAAAGAGAACGACCATTAATCCTTTACTTAAGCATATGGAGCTAGAGATTAGATAACACAGTTTACAATATGCATATACTGAGCACAATACTTAGTCAAACTTGACAGTGGGAGAGTCGAACTTGACAGTGGGAGAAGACAATCTTCATACACTTACTGTAGGACTGACAAATGCTCACCAGAAATATTTTGGGATTTCTTTTCATCAATTACTTCTACAACTGATTCAGCACCTTCTCCATTTCGTTCACTCGAATCACAAAGTACTGGGCACACATCCATGACCTCCATGTTCTTTTGACTGCCATTTTTACTTACTACCGCTTGAGCGTCACCATGGTTTTCTGCTTTACAAGCATCAAATGTTAACAGAGACTGATCACCTTCTAGCATCTGACCAGAAGCACCAGAATCACTGATCTTATTAGATTCGAAGGCAGGCTGAGGACCAGCTCGTAGTTGATTTGATGTCTTGGAATCTGATGTGTGTTCTTTGGTTGAAACCCCCCCCAACGTATCTTTGTCCTTACCAGAGTAGCCATACCCCACCAAGGGTACAGGTGATTTTTCAATTCCACCATGATCAAGAGGTACATCACCAGTGATGGCGTGCCCAGCACACCCAGTGATACCACCTATGTTATCTAAATAAACAAGTTAGCTCTTTAAACCGCTGGGACAAAAACTAAATAACCCTTGAAACTTAACGGTCAGTACAACTACTCACCTGTTTTTTGTTCAGCAGCAGAATCAGACACTGTTTTTGTGCCTAACGACTTGTTTTTGCCACCATCATCAAAGCCCATGGTCTCAACCCCTCTCTCTGCGATGAGAGACTGATCAACAACAGAATCCATATTACAGCTGTCTGAAGGCAACTCTGTGCTTCTGTTTCCTGCATCCGGAATATCTTGGTCACACACATGAGTATCAACCTGCTCAACAAGACTACCTGTTCTGCAAATTAGAGTGGATTCAGCCATTACTGTAGATGAAGCATGACTCTTTCCATGCTTTCCTCCAAAAAGTTCAGCTGAAGAACTAATCACAGTCAAGCTGGAACAACCACCCCCATAGCTAGTGCTACTATGCACTTTGCCTTTTGAAGTTTCATTTTCTTCCTTAGACAACAGAGTTGCAGTAGTATTACTTGCCACCTTTGTGCTAGGTAATGGAGAACCATCAGAGTCATCCACTTCAAGTCTCTGCATAGTAACACAGCCCTTTGGTTCTACCTCATGCATAGATACTCCAGACTGATCAGCATTCTCTAAATTTTCAAGAGAACCAGAGTCATGTTTCGACATAATGCCTACTGGCTCCTCTGAATTACTCAAGTTAGTTCTATCAAAATAAGAAGAACCACTTCCAGACAAATCTGTCTCCATGATTCGATCGTCCCTCTGAAGCCCTTGGATAATCTGATGCTGCTCCTCCTGGAGCTCACTGTTGGTATCTGGAACATTCATGTTGTCACCAGCTGTCTTGTTCCTAAACTTCAGATCCTCACTTAGCTCATCACCACCCCTAATAGCATTTCCTGAAGACAACAATGTGCAATCCGCCTGCATCTCTGAATTAGAAGCCATTTCTTTCCTGTCATCCAAAGATGTAGTAACTACATCGTCAACTTCCCTTCCACTAACATCATTACCTGCATCATCAGTCCCCAACCTTCTCTCAGTGACAGGTACGTAGCCATCAGCAGTAAGAGAAGTTAGGTCATTTGAAACCCTACTACCAGAAAGGCTATTCTCACGAGTTTGTGAAATATCATCAACCTGAGACTGAAGCCCTCCAATATCATTCAATGCACAAGTATTATCCAGAGCCTCGTGTGGTGGTCGTGAATGCTGTAAATCTGAAATAACACCAACATCAGACTGTGTGCTATTATCCTGCTTCACACTGAGCTCCATTGGCTTTACTATACAACCTAGTTCATCACAGGAATCTAATTCTTTATTGCCTGTTTGCACTGGGACAATTTCTTCCTGCCCAACAGATTTTAATAACATCTCAACAGATTCTGAGGAAGCAGCCTCTGACCAAACATTGTTGTGCCTTAAAATTGAGCAAGACTCTGCTGCACTTGAGTTGAACTGTATCCTGCTATTAGTGTGGGAGAAATCTTCAATCCACTGATTATCTCCGTTGCTTTCAATACCAAGAAAGATCTCGGTTTCAACCAAACCATCAAATCTCAAAGATCCATGAACAGGTTCATCAAAATCAAACTTGGGAAGAGCATATGGCCGTAAAACAGGTGGAAAATTGTTGCTCCCTTCACTAGCTAAATGAAGATTCTGGCTCTGAAAATCATTGTCATCATAATCCATGGGTGTATGCCTGCAACAGTAAGAGATTAAAGAGAAAGAGGAGGTGAGAAAGAAGGAGAGAGACTGAGAGGTTATGCCCACAAAGTGCACTAGATGTATAGATCACATGTTGAGGCAAGAAGGATACCCTGCCACAGAAAAAGCTGAAAAAAGAATGATCCCGCATAATGAACCAGCTACAAATTCTTCAATAATTACCATGACAATATACACAGACTATAACCATGTCAAGATTAATGTAGACATACACAGGAAAAATATAAAAACTACTTTTTCTACCAAGTCCATTTTATGAATCAAATGAAAGTAAATCAAATCACACCAAATGTTTTTTTTTTGGTGTATGTTTTACAAATCATTGCAAGAGAACTTGCTCAAGTACATAATATAACCACTTAACCCAATTTGACATCATATATGATTTTTAGTGGAAAAAACAGGACATAAGAACCTTCTAATTATACAACTAATTGAGCTCCTATTTCTATTTTGAAGCAATTTGCTTAGTAAACACAATTAACATGATATCACAAATGGAACAAAAGAAAAAGAAAAATTTTGCACTATAAGTAGAAAAGCTAGAAAAGTAAAGTTTGCTAACTACACTTCATTAATATCAAAACCACCAAAGTTTGGAGCATATCAAATAAAGGTAAAAGACTATGAAACAAATGGTAAAACATTCTTTTTTTTTCCTCTTTAAAATTCTTGAAACAAGCTGTATCTTCACATTAATAACTAATGCCACTTACATCCTTAATTGCAGTTCAAACGACTATACAACTGAAGAACATATCCAACATGTTCTATAATACAGCACTAGGAAAGGGGAAGAGAAATGAAAAGAACACTACTAATTCAGGGCAAATTGCAGTAATGCAATACTGAGTCTAGCAACTCCCACATCTTGCTGTATTTAAAGCAACCCAACTTGGCCAGTAGATCGCCAAACATTTAAACAGAAACCAAACATAAGGAACTATGTTTCTTTATTCCCTAGAATAAATAGAGCAGTTTTATTTAATGAAAAAGTATAATAATAATAGAGAGCAATGGATACCTTAGAGAAATTTTCAGTAGGATTAGAATTTCCACAATACTAGATTTCTTTTCTTTTGAATAGGAAAATTGACTAATAGGAGGAAAAGCTTCAGGTAATGATTGAGTTTGTTATGGTTCTAGGATAAGTTATTATTTAAACTAGCAGAAGTTGTTGCATTTCAAAAAGAATAATGTAGGAGTACAATAATCTAAATAAAAGGGTCTGTACTTATTAGGAAAGAAAGTGAAGAGGAATTGTAAACTTCATACAAATTATTGGATACTACTTGGGAGTGAATATGAAAATAATGAAAAGAACCTTACATTAGTATAGGTACCAAGGAGCATAGTTCAAACAATCTTAAGCAAAGAAGTAAATATCAACTATTCTATCAAAGGAGACTACTGCTATTATTCAATACCGTTGCTGTTAAAGAATAAAAGCTGAACTTGAACTGCTAATTTCATCACTAGATTCTATAAGTTCAACTAATGTGCATAATTCAATCTTAAGCAACGAAGAAAAAATAATTATTCCAACAAAGCAGGTTACGTTTGCCAGTTAGTCAACACTGTTGCTTGTTGAAGAACAAAAGCTGAACTGGAAACGCACATTTGATCACTAGAATCCACAATAAGTTCAACAAAAGATCCAAAAAGGCAAAGATAAAAGCCACTTGCTCCTAATATGCTAAGAAACAGAAAAATGTTCAGTTGAATCAAAGTGACCACAGCACATCATGCCCACAATGACACGTCTCTCTAATTTCAAATATACCTAATGCTTTGATAAAGAATACTGTGTAACCAGACTAAACAGAATAAGTAAGCTACTAGTTTGACACAATTTAAAGAAAGAATCAACTTTGACGTGGCATATGTAAATACTGAAAAACAGCACTTGCACTAAATATGCACAATTACAGATACGCATTAAAAAAAGTAAATGGAAAACTTGGTCTTGACCTTATATAAAACCGTCCAATCATGAAAACGAGTGCATGGAATAAAAGCCCTAAGTCCAGCTCGTTCAGCATCTAAAACATTGATTCTCACAAAGCCAGAGAGCTCAATTCGTCTATAGCGGACAACCATCCTTAAGGGGAGCAAATACGTTTACGTGTCTATAACTTCAACTAAGTAATTAAGAACCACAGCAACACGGCATCATAAAAGTCACAAAAAGCTAAAAACAATTCAAACCTTAGATGCTTTATACTACGGAGGATATTAAAAAAAGATGTAGGAAATGAACAGTACCAGAACAATTAAGTCTAGAGACGCTACCTCCCTCCATCCGGTGACGAAATACAGGCCGTTAGATCCTCAGCTCTTCCCAGACCAGTACGATGTTCATCTACTGCTCCACAACCACAAACTAAAAGTCTAAAAGTAATCAACCTCCCTCAAATTCGAAGACTTGAACAAAACCTAACAAAGTGAAGTGAAACAGAAAGAGAAAAAGGTGAGTCTCCTGTAATCACCGGCGGATAGAGTTAGGGTTGCGGTCAATCGAAACTCAGGAAGGTGAAGTTTGGTGCGCGTTGTGTGTGAGAGAGAACAAGAAAGCAAAAGCTTTATCACTTGCAAAGTGATCTTTATTCCGTTTTGGCAAATATAAAATGCGAAACGTTTTTCTTGAATGGACGAGTGAAAGTGATCGAATTTTTAAAAAGCGGGCACTCGTAAAATGGATCCGATCCAACGGCTGTAAGGGACCTGGAGCACGACACGTGCCGTGTTCCCATTCGTATTTAAGTGAGTTGTAGTGTGTTATTTAGATTGTTACGGTTGATTTGGCTGCCGTTGGATTATATCCAACGATCGACATGGTGGCTTTGAGCTTAAGGAAAATCCAAAGTTACCTCTGCTACAAAAACACGTGGCGGAAAGCTGTAAGGTCTTTAATTAGGCTAAAGACAAGAGAGACAAGAGCCTTAGATTTGGGGATGGCAATTTCAGTCCGACCGGTCGATCTAGGTCAGTTCAAATCGGTCTAATTTTTGGTCCTAGTTAAGCGGGTCACGAGCTAACTATGGTCCACCGAGACAAGATCATAAGTCGCCTATTTTGGACAAAACGGGGTCATTTTGTCCAAAACAACGCCGTTTTGTCTATTTTTATTGAAAAAGTATACATATTGACCGGACTGGACCGGGCCGCCTTTGGCTCAGCAGGTCATGGGCCGATCGACCCGTCGATGGGCTAGGCTACAGGCCGGTCAATCCCGGCCCGCTATGACAATGACTCGACCCGAGCCTGGCCCAATCTATTGTCATCCCTACTTGGACTCGTCATCTTGACAGTGGGATCTTAATACTTTTGACTTCCTTTTTTCTGATAAAAGTTATGATCAACTTTGCCTTGACAAGTTGCATCCTTAATTAAGGATGTCAATGAATCGGGCTAGGCCAAGCAGAAGGCGGCCTCATGATAGGTCGTGGCTCGGTGGGTCACAGACAGGCCGAGCCAAATCAGACCTGTTTATATTTTTTAATTAAAAAATAAAAAATAGCGTAATTTCGAACAAAACAACGCTATTTTGTCGGGCTATAGGTTGAGCCGGCCCGACCTATGACTCACATGGGCGGACCCAGGCCGACCATAGTCGGCCCATAGCCCGCCAAACTCAGGCTAAAAAAAAATTAGACTAGGCTAAGCCCCATTGCCATGCCTATCCTCAACTGTCATTCTAAGGTGCAAAAAGCTAAAAAGAACAAATAAAATTATTGTCACAACAATTAAAATATTGGCTTAATTATGGTTTGGCAAATAGCAACTCCATCCTGACATGATCCCTTTTTTTTATTGATATGTTCATGTTTGTTGTTTCTCGTAATAAATTGAACATTTGTTTGTTATTAGATGTACGGCCACATGATTAAGGTGTTGTGGATTTTTAACATGTTAATAACAATTATCATGTTATTTTGTTTGTGTGATTGGGTTAAATATTTGTATGTAATTACAATTTTTTTTCGTTAAACACTTTATAATATTTAGTTAAATGTTATTTTCAAATATATGTAGTTGTTTCTTTATGATATTTTTCATTTGGTCATAGTTTATGAAATAAGTTTTTTTGGTGATGTTTGATTATTATTCCTTAAATGATCAATTGATGTTAATTCGAATTATGGATAATATTTTATATTCCTCCTTTAGGTGTTTAATACGCCATTATGTTATCATTGATACAAAGTTTTAATATATGTGTGTGTGAATTGGGTTTAAGTTGATAAATTAATCTTCTTAAGTTTATAAGCTTCAATGCCCTATAAAAGGCTCAATTATTAAGACCAACCAAATAGGCCTACCACGAATTTAGTTTACATTGAGAGAAATTTTCTAATCCTCCTATTCAAGAAAATATAAAAAAAAGAGTTACCAACACCATTAAAAAGGAAAATGACGACCTAAGGAAGCAATTTATCCACCATTGTCATTAAAATAACCAACAACCTTGAAGCCCCTTATATCTTTGGACAACATGAGGACCAAATTGTTGAAATTCTAATGTTTAGGGAATAAGTCAGGCAATTGCTATAAGTGAGGTAACAGACTCATAAAAGACCACAAGCTCACACTCTATGACCATCATTGAAAGGGCCCCCATCCATACCCTTGTAACAAATGTTACCAGAGTAAGGAATATAGGGGCAAGTTTGATAGGGGATAGTTCATTGATACTTAACATTTTAGAAGAACCATTATCGATTAATTTTAAGAAGCAAACTTTAGACATTTGAGATGGCATGCACGACCCTATCGATCAAACCGGTATGGAGCTTATGTAATTTTATAGAGCAACTAATGCTATAAAATGTGAAGCCTTCTTGTCTATTCTGACCGATGATGTGTAGTCATAGTTATAGACCTTAGTCCTTATCTTGATTGCCATCTTCTAATAGTTAGCCATGAGATTCATATTACACTTTTCTAATAATAGTTACAAACCTTAAGACTCTACCTACTTGATATTAATAACACTAAGGGTGAAGAAAAGTTTAAGAGAACACCGTTAATGCTTCTTTTTTAGGTAACTCATATCTCTAGTCTCAATATAACCTCTGCCAATCCTTGTAGAAGTCAATGTAAAAAAGCAACCTTATAGCTTTGAGTAATTGTCATAATGGCATAAAAATAGTTATACATAGAGGATACAAAATTTAATGTTCAAAGTTCTACTTAATTGAGAAGCCCAAAATAATGTTCTCCAACCCTGTAACGAGAAGTAAGAACCTATATTGACACTTTCATAAGGACATTAGACACAATATTGAGGAATGTAAGAATTTTAGAAGGGTGGCCAATAACCTAAAAAAAAGGAAGATTGAACTACTACTAAGAGGAAAAGGATCGGGGTAAGAAAATTCAGAGAGAAACAAAGAAGGAGCTCTCTATAGAGGTTAAGGACTAGTGAATTTGACAGGGACTCACACTTTACTTCAAAAGGTGGTTGACATAACTATTTGAGGTGAATATAGGGACATGAGATCTCAACGAAAGAAATCATCAAGAGAAGAGTCATAATAAATGACTTGACTATAACAACAACAAAAAAGGATGAAGATCTCTAAGATCACTTTCGAAGAATTAGACAAGAGGTCATTAATATAACCTTACAAAGATGTCATAATTGTGAATTTGTAGATTGCCAACTCCTTTGTCAAGAGGAAATTAGTAAATACATAAAACATAGTAGATATCTTATTTTATGATGCTTTCAAAGAGATAGGCATCCTAATAGATAGATTGAGACCTATTAACTCACCCTTCTTGGTTTTAGGAGGGACAAACATACACGAAAAGGAATATATCCTTACCTATGAAATTTGGAACATTATTAAGGAAAATAACAAATATGAAAAAATTCTATGAAGTCAAAAGGCCCTCCATATACATTGTCAAAATCAACAGGCCATCCCTATATGCCACATAAGCAATTATATCACCTACTAACTTATAATGAATTTTCAAACTCCAAATGGAGTAGGTAAAGGTGTATGAAGACTAAAGGATGAAAAAATAGTGTTATTCCACATCCTTAAAAGAAGGGAATGTCACCCACACCATGAAAATAGAGGACTTGTGTGTTAGAGACCACTAAAAGAAACTATGAGTGATTTAAAGGAAAAAAATTAAGTAGATCATAATAAGAAGACTTGAAGAATAAATATTTCTTAATATTTGGGCAAGGATAGGAGAAATTGCAAAAGAAAACCTTAAGAAATTTTTTCCAATTATTGGGCATTGTTTTTGGAGTTCAACTGATATATATGTAGTGCACATATATTTTTACTTTGCATTTTATTATGTTTTCTGATCTAAATTACCTTTATTTGATTTATTTAATTTTATTTTTTAGGTAAATTTAGATACGATTCTCTAAGATGAGTTTGGTTAATAATTAAAGAGCTTTATAAGTTAAATAAAAAATATACATTTTTAGCTGAACATGATTTCAAACACAAACATGTGCTAGCTCGTGTCCCTCTCTAGAATGAAGGAGCTAAAGAAAAGATTAGATATAAATTAATGATATGTGCTTAATTGATTATTTAATTATTTCATAACACTTAGCAATTAAGGACAATAAATTGCTTAAGATACTCACTTTGACTCATATATGATTTTAGGCACAATTCAGAAGCAAAGAAATTAAATTGAGTCTAAAGCTTAATATTTGGGTCATTTTTTGAAGATTTATTTTCACTTGTCTTTATGGAATAAGAAGAAGAAAATTAAAAGAAAAGAAAAAATTAAAACACAAAGAAGTAGAAAATATGCGTTGTGCATGCCATGTAAGAATGTGAATTTAATGGAAAGCAATTTGGAATTATGGTAAAACAAAGATGGAAGGTTGCGGCAGGTAGAAGCACGAAACGACAACAGAAGAAGAAAACAAGAGAATAAACGCAACAAGTTTACATTGTTCATGCAAACAACGTAAATGATTAACGTTGTTCATGCAAACAACGTAAATGATAACATTGTTCATGTAAACAACGTAAACGCTATTTCACGTGAACATCGTGTTTTATGCACCAGCAACATGGGAAGCACCAAAACACTAGCTACTGGGAGATAGAATGCAGTTCACGTGTACATTGCATGCAATGCATAAGTAGGAGAAAAACGACATATAACAGCTAGCAACAAGAAGCACAGATGGATAAAACCCAGATGTTAGACAAAGACCAAAAACACACAACATGAAAATAGAAAACGACATCGCAAAGACAGGAGGGTTTTAAATGAGTGAACAATGTAGTGGACTAACATTTAATTAAGAAAATAAGACATAAGAATAGCGTAAGAGAGGAGGCGCAGTAGCAAAAGCAGAGAAGGGGTTTCGGGTGGGACACTATTTCTAGGGGCTGAAGCATTTTTTTGGGAGAGACCTATGAAGAGCTAGACTTCTCGACACCGATTCAGAGGTGACATCGACATCGATGACCTGAGTTAGGTGTATTTGACCATTTTTGTTGTTTTTTTTCTCTCAGTAGAAATTGATTGTGTTATCCTATATTAATTGAATTGTGTTTTGTGTATGGATAATCATATTCTTGGTATTATTCAATTATTTGTGCATGAACCCATTGGCTATGTGAAAAGATGATTTTAATGCATTCATTGAGTCGTTTATTTGCAAACCCATTGTTAGAATTTTGATATAATTGGTAATTGTTACGTTGAAATTCATGTGTAGCGACTAATGATTCTTAATCATTAGGGATAACATAACCTAAGTTAAATAATTCATCGTATGTGGTTATTGCCTTGAATAATCGATTTTCCTAATTTGTAATGCTACTACCCAATTGAATTTAGAGATCG
>JANQBM010000005.1:15520330-15534985 GCA_025594535.1 Erythroxylum domingense | reverse complement strand
AATGTCAATGAACATAATTTAGGTACTTTCGCAATTTTTAACTAAATCAATCATAAAATAGTGATATTAGGTAAGAATTCAACCATTTATGCTAATTTTCCTATTGCATTTCAATCTAAGTCAATAATTATGGCGACTAAAATCATTTATAAATAAATTTAAAAATAACGGAAACCTATAAAAAGATGAGCCGATAAATAAAAACTAAAGCAAGTTTGACAAAATTTTCTTTTTGAAAATTTAGCCAAAATCATAAAAGAATAGTTTTAAAATAAGAGAAAAGTTATGAAATAAAGCTAAATACTAAACTAAGTTCTAACACTTATTTCATATATTTCCTCAATGTTTCAAGACTAGTACCCAATAATAATAAATAAATAAATAAAGAGTAGGTGAGACTACTATTAAAAGAGTTTAGCATAGTTGATACACCTACATACTTAATGGTGACGGAGGAGTGAATTGCATGAAAGTGAAGAGGGCCATCAAGTTCCTTTTTATTCGAGTGATGCGTCTCTAATTTGTGATTTGAATTGTTCTAGGGAGCAGAAATGGATGGTGTTGCGTGGTTTTGTGAATCCAATTTTTCCTCCAAATCGTTGCGTCTTGCGATACATCCTTTCTGATCCAGTCACAGCTAGTCCTAAATAAGCAAAACACTAAGCACTTTGTTTTTTAGAATTCAAATCCTCTGTACCCAAAAAAACGTGTGTGCCCTCTGTTTCCCTGTAAATCTCAGCCATCCTTAGATTTACAGAGAACAGGGGCACACAATTGTTTGGGTAGAGAGGATTTGAATTCTGTTTCTTGCCAACTAATCTCACAAGCAACATGCAAATTATTATTATTAATATCAATAAATTTTTTCATGTCAACTAGCTAGGTAATCGAAGAACCTAGGATTAATAGATGATGACTCGACATGATAGCATTAAATTATGAAGCTAACCAAATGCCAAGATTCACTTTGACTGTCTAATCATGCATTACAAGAAATAAAATTCAGATTTATTTTGCACAGCAGCCGAATCTTTCTTACATAAAAATGTACAAGCTATAAATGTATTTTAGAGAGTATCTTTTGATTTACCCAAGACATAAAAGTGATAATCCTAATTAAAACGCAGCAAGTGCATAATTACAAACACCATTCAAATATTTATTAGTGGTAGCACATTCTGAAGTAATAAAATCTAATGCCAAATTAAACTCAATAATTCAAATCACAAGATGGAAAAGGAAGATAGTAGCTCCAACAACGCCTCGACAGCAAGAAGAGAGAGAATTGATGGCAAGAGGACAACTTCAATGGTAGCAAGAGGACGAATTTTGCATAAAGGGGGATGACAAGAGTTAGAGGAGAAGAAAAAGTTAGGGTTAGAAAGAAAAGAAGAAGAAAGAAATAAGTGTTTTATTTATTTATTTACCATAATTATCAATTTATGTGCTTAGGAGACAGAAGAAGTCATATTGTAAGCATAGTCATGCCCTAGTCAAGAAGGTTCAAGTTCAGTGACGTAGATACAAGACGTGCACGCCTTAGTCAAGAAATTCTGCTGGATGATTTACCCCTTTTTTTTTTAATATTGTATCTATATAGTGTGCCCATATTTTATTAAGGATGCTCTCTACCGCTAAAATAAAATAGAATAATGTAAGCTATGAAAAACATTAAAAAAATTTCCTAAAATGGAAAATATTAAGTTGCCTCCTAATTAGTACCTTTCTTTAATTATAGTCCCTTACATCTCATATTTTACGCATCCAAGAAACATTATACAATTGAAAACCCTTTGAGACGATGGTCATTCATCTTAAAAGACTTACTGGTTCTTGGACTATGTATTTCAGTTGTACCTTGAGGAAATACATTAGTAACTATGAAACGTCCCACCTCTTTAGAGTTTAATCTACCAGGAAACAATTTCAAATAAGAGTGATAAAGTAGAACTTTTCTATTAACTAAATAGTTTTCTAAAAATTCTCATCTTTTCCTTAAAAATTTTCATACCCATTGTTATAAATTTCATCCAACTCTTACAATTAAATTTTTTTTTGCTCACCAGTCTCATTTAGTATGGTACTGCTGTGCTTGATGGTCCAACATTCCCTATGTGTTCTAATTCAACTAGAAGATGACAAGGCTTACTTAAAACTAAATGGTTCCGTGGAAGTCTTGTAAGATGTGAGCTCTAATCCTTCCTATAAGGACTGACAATACTTGCAAATATGGATTTGATCTTCTTATTAGACATCTCGTCTTGTCTACTAGTTTGTAAATGGTACCCAATAGAAATACGGTCAGTGACATTGAATCACTTTAGTAAAGCCTACACTACTTAATTGCAGAATCGCATTCCATAATAACTAATTATATCTCTTTTAATGATTTGTCCAAAACAAAATTTCTACATGTAAACATCATACCAAACTTATTATTTATCATCACTCTTTATTTATCTTTTTAAGCTCCAAACAAATTCCATGATAGTGTTTTAGTAACCAAAACTATATCAGGATACTAGCATATAGTTTCTTGAATGGAAAATAGATACTCATTGGGAAAATTGTCATTTAACGGTGATGGTTCTTCACTTATGACCAATCTACCAAGATGTCAATTATTAGGAGTAATTTGGTTCTATTTCTGTTTTTTATTGTAATTTTCAGCTTTCTTTTTCAATTTTTTATTTTTGTTTTTCTTTCAAATGAAAACAAAAACTTACTTAATTGTTAATATTAATGTAGTTATATTTTTATCACTAATAATAATTATGTATTAGATAAAAATTAAAAATAAATTTATTTAATCTTTTTGTAATATTTATTAACAAATTATTAATAAAATTATGTTATTTTAATAAAATAAATAATTTAAAAATTAAAATTTTATTTATAAATTAATATTTATTTGAAATATATTTTAATTATTAAATCAAATTTTATTTGAATATTTATATATTTTAAATTTAATTAAATTTATTAATAATTATAAAATTTTAATTACATATAATTTAATTATAAAAATTAAATTATTCATAGATTTTATTGATAATTAATTTTAATTTATTAAATATATAATGTTGAATTAAATTATTCATAATTTTTATTAAAATTTAAATAATTAAATAATATATTAAATGATAGTAAATCAGATTATGAAAAAAAAATAGAAATAGTAAACAAAAACCACTTTTATGGTTTTCATAAGTTTTGAAAACTGGAAAAAACCCAAAACTAAAAACAGAAACTAAAAACTCAAACAAGCAGGTTTTTTATTGAATTTGAAAATAATAACAGGAAACTAAAAATAAAAATAGAAACAAACAACCCCTAAATTTTCTGTATCTTTCTTGTCATGCAAACTCTTACAATAAGAGTATCCATCAAATAAGTCTTAAGTTTACCTCTTTTTTGGAGAGTAGTTATTCTAGAACTGTATAATTAGAATAAATAATTACTTTAGTGATAAAAAATATGGATACAACTTTTTCAAAGCAAAAATAATAGCTAGAAGTTCTTTCTTCATGGTGGTATTGTTGCTTTATGCACTATCAAGTGTTTTTAAATTATAATATATAACATAAGAAGTGTTTCCAACTTTTTACCTATAAACAGCACCAACATCATAGTTACTCATTTCAAAAATAATATTAAGAGGAAGATTCCAATTTAATGGATGAAATATGGGTAAGAAAGTTAACAAGTCATTTACATGCATCATCAAACTCAAATGCTACTTCTTTCTACAACAATCTATATAAGGGTTGAGCGGTCTTGGAAAAGTCTAATAAAGCATTGATAGAATCTTGCATGACTAAGAAAAGAATGAACTTCCCATCTACTTACAGGATAACATAAGAATTTAATCACATCTACCATTATTTAAAGGGGAACCAATATGGCCTAACATAATGCCCTGATTAACCATAAAGTGACATTTTAAATAATTAAGAACAATGTTTTTCTTTATATATCTTTTAAATGCTTTGGTTAGATTATCCAAATATTCATAATAGAATTACTGTAGACAGTGAAATCATACATCAAAACTTTAAGGAATTACTCAACATAATCTAAAAGGATACTTTCCATACTTCTTTAGAAATTGCTAGATTCATTGCAAAGTCTAAATGGAATTCATTGATAGGTAAAAGTACCAAACGAGTATAAGAAAGTGGTTTTATCTTGTTCTTCTAGTGCAATAAGAATTTGATTAAAAAAAAACTCAATAACCATCAAGATAACAAAAGTGATGACAACCAACCAAACATTTCAAGATTTGATTTATAAGCATAAATAAAAAATGATATTTTCTAGTTGTAACATTTAACTTCCTATAATTTATACAAACCTGCCATCCATTTTGAACATAAGTTGATACTAACTTACCATTAAGATTCTTAACCAAATTCGTACCAATTTTCTATGGAATAATATGAACAAGACTTATACATTTGAGTTGGAAATATGTGACAAGAAGGGAGCTAAAATTTTGGTGGTTGATCATCTCAGCTGAATCACTCCAACCAATACATCTGATGTTTTCCAAGATGAATTTCCATATGAAAGTCTCTTTCCAATCCAACAAATAATTCCATGGTATGCCAACATAGTAAATTTCTTGGTATCTAAGTCCTTACCTAATGATTTGTCTAGAGCTAAAAAGGATAAAATTATAAGAGAGGCAAAGTATTACATATGGGATGAATCTCATCTTTGAAAATTTTGTACTGATCAAATTATTAGAAGGTGTGTTGCAGATGATGAAATTCCTTTCATATTAAAATTT
This sequence comes from Erythroxylum domingense, assembly GCA_025594535.1. Lineage (NCBI taxonomy): Eukaryota > Viridiplantae > Streptophyta > Magnoliopsida > Malpighiales > Erythroxylaceae > Erythroxylum > Erythroxylum domingense. Next base: position 15,530,193 of record JANQBM010000005.1, on the reverse strand, counting down.
TACTATTCATCTGTGTGTGGGGGATAGTTTGGCCCCAAAAGAACAGCTCGTAAAATTCTTGAATGTGGTTTATTTTAGCCCAAATTATTTTATGATACTTACATATTTTGTAAGTCTTACAATCATGGTCAAAGAACAAGTAGTATGGGACGAAGAGATCAAATGTCACTTACAAATATCCTAGTATGTGAAATTTTTTATATATGGGGAATTGACTTTACGGGTCCTTTTCCTTCATCTTTTGTCAAGATTTATATCATATTAGTTGTGGATTATGCGTCGAAGTGGATAGAAGAGAAAGCTACTCATACAGATGATGTTAAGGTTGTAGTCAATTTTGTCAAATCTAACATTTTTGTCAGGTATGGAATACCTCAAGCTATGATTAGCAATGGGGGAACTCATTTCTGCAATAAAATTATTGGAACATTAATGAAGAAACTTGGTGTTTCACATCGTATTTCGACTGCATATTATCCGCAGACTCGTGGGCAAGTTGAAGTCTCTAACTGGGATATTAAATCAATTTTGGAAAAAGTGGTGAATCTGAATAGAAAAGATTGGAGCTTACGTTTGGATTATGCCTTGTGGGCATATCAGACTACTTACAAAACTCTAATAGGCATGTCACGGTATAGGTTAGTTTTCGGTAAACCTTGACATTTGCCTGCAATAATAGAACATAGAGCTCACTAGACTGTGAAATAGTTAAACATAGATTTGGTAGAGGCTAGTAACAATAGGAAGTTGCAATTGCAAGAGTTAGAAGAGATCCCTAATGAGGCTTATAAAAATGCGAAAAGGAAAAAAATTAAGCTTTTCATAATAAAATGGTTTTAAGGAAGCAATTTTCAGTTGGACAAAAAGTTCTTCTTTATCATTCAAAGCTTAAGCTATTTTCAGGAAAATTACGATCTCGCTTGCTCGGACCAGTTATTGTTACTAATGTAATTTCTCATAGCGTTGTATAAATTTAAAGTTTAGACACTTCCATGGTGTTTAAGGTTAATGGACACCGCCTGAAACCATACTATGAGAATTCTCCAGTCGAGAATGTGAAAGAGATAGAGCTAGTAGCCCCAATCTATCTTTAATCAGGTAAGTCCATAAACATGTCCAGCTAACGACTTAACTAAAGAGCATTTAGGAACAACCCAAAAATTTCATGTTCAATTATATTTCTATTTTTCAGTACTTTTAATTTTTAATTTGATTTGTTTTTAGCTACTAGTTTTATTCCATTCCTTTTAGTATTTTTCACATATTAACACTTTGAATTCTAGTTTAATAAAAAAATTCCCGCCCACCCATTACCATTTTCACCCGCCCAGTACAATTTCAACCTTACATTTTCATTCATCATTTCCACTTTCCTTTATCCACTCCATTTTCATTCACCCACTTAAGTTTCACCCACCCAATACAAAATTATCCCACACCCATACCATTCCAACTACAACCCCAAGTCTTTTATCCTTCTTACCACCATAACTAACGCCACCCACCAGTCCAAAATTTTTGTTGGTTTTGTGATTTTAGGTATGTAAAATTCCAGAGCTTGGGACCACGCCATGCAAGAAGAGTGACTCACATCGATTAACTTCACTAATCCTGACATTGGATAACACCCAACCTCCATTGAATACCACAGCTGCAATATTGACTGCCTTCATTCCTCCAATTTCCAAACCAACACAAGGCCCTACAACTAGAATCAAACTCGAAAAGGTAACCAAATTGAATGGAGAAGCCAATGGAACTCATGAAGTGAGGATTTCACTACTTTTCAACTGCAAGAGGACAATCAGAGATTTCAACAATTGAGCTAACGAAAAATTTACCCATGTAAGTGTGTTCTGACTGATACTCTTGATGCTTTATGAATTTGCAATCCCTTTGAGCAATTGGTTGGGTAAATTCGTTAGAATGCATTTGTTAAAGTTGACTATCCTGCTTATGTTAAATTGACACGAGAATTTTACTGCACCTTTTAATTTAACTCCCATGAAGAAGTTGACTTGTTTACTATGGGAATTATTGAATTTATACTTATAGGCAAGGAATTTGTGTTATCTATTGCTAAATTTAACATTGCTATGGGTTTTATATCAGCCGATGACATTAAGAGTGAACCATTTGTAAGTTCTAGTTGTGATTATCATACTAATTTTCATACTCTGAATTATGGACTCAATGGTCTGTCGATCCTTAACCACATAATGCCATTGCATCTAAGATTTCATATTTAAAAACTACTATTTTTAAAATAATATATCGACTCTTAGCGTATAATTTTTTAGGGCGACGGGGTTCTGTTGGTACACTTTCTAAAGCTGAATTTTATTTTTTGTAGTGTATGGAAAAACAAATTCCTGTTAATTTAGGTTTTTGGTTTCGACTCAATTTCAATTTATTTTAAGCAGGAAATCTAAACCATTAATATTAAGGTCCTATATCACTCAATTGGCCGTTAATTTGAATTTATTGGATCTTGAAAATACTGATATGCTTGTGGCTTGTTTCATAAAATTTTTGGATTTGGAATGTTTGTGCAAGATGGGCATCTTTGAAATAAGTCATAGGAGGATATCCTTTACTTATCTGAGTCCAACTGTCCCTTCTAACCCATGTCCAATCACAAAAATTCAAGTTATCTCACCTACATCGAGTTGTAGCCAACCTCCACAGGCCAACTTGGATGCTCGTTTAGCTCAACTTGAACGCCAGATGCACCGAATGGAGCACAATTTGACAATATATTGGGCACACTTCCAACCTCCTTGCCCACCAACCCTTAACTTGGGTGATCAACTTACAAAGAAGCTTTCTTTCTTCTTCTCTTTTCTATTTTAGCTTCTTTTACTTTATATAATTACATTGGGGACAATGTATGGATTAGGTGTGGGGGTAAGGTATGTTCCATACAACTGATATTTAGGAATCTTTGTTGAAAATTCTTGAATGCTTATTAACTTGTTTGCAATTGATTAGCCAACTTCGACACTTTCTGTACTTCCATTTTAATAACTTAAGTAGTGCGCATAACTTGAGTTAAATTTATTTTTAGGACAATAGATAACACTTAGTTAAGAAATACAAGTGTATACACCTAATTAAGGTTTGGCAATCATATGATTAAACATGGTATGTAATTGTGGTGAACTACATTAACCTGTGAATTTTTGGGCCAAAAAGATTGAAACATCTATATCAATATATATTTCTTTGATATGTGATTATTTTCTAAGATGAATTTTCTCTAGAACTTACTTAGAACTGACTTGAGATCACATTTATATATTTCATGCATAAAAATGATAAAGGCCCTCTTTTTTTAAACCTTTAGCTTAAAAAGCCAACCAATTCAATATCCTTTGTTAAACCTTTTGAGCTGAACCCTTTTTCTTGATAAACCTATAATAAAATACTAAAACCTTTAATATCTGCGCCCATCATAAATGTAAGTAAGCATTTTAACCACATTTTATGTCAAACTTATTAGGAGAAACATAGAAGGCAAGGAAAATAAAAGATGAAAGGAAATTGAAAAGATTGAGACTTGAAGTATGTGTTATACTGTTGTCTCCTGATCTTAAATATCAGTATATTTAAAAAATGAGAACAAAGAAAAAGAAAAGACAAAATAGTAGTGAAAAACAGATTATAAAGCTTAATCTATCTCTATACGGAATGATTTTATTGACTCTTTTGTTATAGAAATTGTGTCTCCACAAGTGGTTAAATGCTTTGCTAATGTTTATGATTTTTTCCCTTTCCGTTTATCAATCCTTACCTTTACCTATAGTCCAATACAACCTTGAATAAAGCCCTTTTGATTTGTACATGTTCGTATTTCAAGTGGTGAAAAGTTGGTGAAAAAACAAGCATATGGTAGAATATTTGCATTAGAAAATTTTGAGTGAAATACTGAAGCAACAAACATTTGAGTGATTTGATGGAAATCCGATCTATGAGAGTTTGCTATAATTATGTGCTAGTTTTTGAAATATGATTGCCTTAAATTGACTTTGTTTATATTTACTTAAATGATTAACTCTGGGGTATTAATTGATTAAAAAATGTTTAACTCTTAAAGTGTGCACTATTTACTATTGTGAGATTTAAAATAAAGAAAGTTGATTAGTTAGCCAATTGATTGCAAAATGTAGTTTATCGAGGACGAGCAAAAGATTGGTGTGGAGGAATTTGATAATTTATTATTTTTAGGTTAACTTTGGATATAAATCTCTTTAATGTGTTTAAATTTTTATTTAAAATTAATGGACTTGTTTCTTAATTATTATCAGGTGATTTTCAACACATGGAGATGAATTTGAATCAAAAAGATGCAATAAAAGCAAAAGCAATTCGAATTTTCAGTAGAAAAAATGTTTTTGACTAAGTATGGGCGCGTGCAAAGGAAAAGTTTATCATCAGAGTCTGATTTGAAAAGAGATTCTATAGACTTAGGATTTTAAATATTTTGGGAATTAAGTTGTTTTCTTTACATGGGGATCTGCTACTTGATTTTGTAAGGAAGTGTATATGATATAATAACTTTAAGAAGGGAGGACAACCACCCTTTTAGGGAGATCATCTTTCACATTTTTGTTCGCCTTTTTAGGAGTTTTTTCATTTCTTTCTGGAAAGAGGGCAGAGATGGAGACCATATGTTCTGCTATTTTTCTGTCAAGCTTAATCATTATTATGAGTAGCTAAATCCTTTTCTTTACTTGAAGGAAACCAATGCTATCATCTAGTATGTGTGAGATTTTCTGAATAAAGTTTATTTCATTGACTAATATTAGGTGTCTTTCATATTACTTTTAATGATTGAATTGATTGATCTCTAGGGTGCACAACTAGGAATTAATTAATTTAATTTACAACCAGATTAGTAGGAGTTAACGTTTAGTTTGCTAATCCAAAGTGGAAAATAAGATTACCGTCTTTTACGTTAAGGATTGGAAATTTTAAAAAAGATATTTATCTAGACTAAATATATATCGTATGTGTATTGTCTTGCTCACCAATTCTCTTAGTACTTAAAGCTATTAATTAATCAAACTTAAGATCATATCTAAGTTGTTAGTTAATAAAAGTAATCATAATACATGTTTCTATTTATTTAATCCTGATGGAGAACACCATTCAATGAGTATTTGTTAATGGATTTAATTTTGTATCGATGATCCATACTACTTTGATAACATAGGTGACCTAAAACTAAGATTTGTTCATTTATTTTTCAAATCTGATTATTTTTGTTTATTTCTAATTTTTCTCAATTTTAATTTCTTAAAATCACGTTAATTTGACCCCCCCCCTCCCACCTCAATTTGTGTTAGTTTTAACTCGTGAAACACTTATCAATAGATTTCTCATGGGAACGATCTCAACTCTTCACTAACTACATATTTCATTATTAGAGTTGATATTAATTTGGTTGCAACCTACAACATTACCAAGACTCCCATAGGGTATACATATATATTGGTAAGTTAGATGACCATACATATCTCTTTTAATAAACCAACATTTAAAGATTTATAAATATACAAAGGCATAACATTAATTGAAGCACCCAATCACACATAATTTTCTTAATTTCAACATTGTCCTCGTGGGATATTGAATGTACAAGAGTCTTCGCATTAAGGGGACAATTTTCTTTAAAGAATAGCTAACACATTTTCTCCTAGACTTACCCTTTCATTACCTTTAAATTTATCTTTCTTAATGCGTAATTAATTATTTTAGAAATTTTGTACAATGAGGTGCTTGTTTTATTACATCAAGTAAGGAAATGTTTACCTCTATCTTAAAAAAGTTCTCAAGAATTGGCTTCTCCTCCTTCTCTTTCTTGGATTTGACAAATCTTTTAGGGAAGAGAGGTTTGGTCATCAATGCTCTTGGTTGTTATTCATTAATGATCTTGGGTTGATTGAATTGTTGTTAAGGAGTTATCACTCCTTTTTTCGTCTCCTCCTCTAAAGGGTGACCGTGAGTTATTCTTCAACTTCTTCTAGTTTGCTTCAACTCTTTCCCACTTTGTAGGGAGATTGTACTTACATTTTATTTTAGATTAATAATGGGCTATAAAGAAAACTTATCGTAATCTCCATTTTACTAACCGATGATACCAAGTGACTAACTAATTTTCCAAATTTCTAAATGCTTGATTTTTTAAAATTATTTTGAGTTAGTAACGAGTACTTTAACTATATCTTTAAGCAACATAAATGGCTTTGAGGTAAGCTATTGTAGTAGACTCATTGGTCAATTATGAAAATTTTGGAAATTTAGTGGGAGGTTAGGTGATCCCTCTATCTTGGGTTATAAGTAAGGATCATATTTCCTTTTGGTGGACTCGGAAATCCTTTTACCACATAACATGTAATTGATTATCATCTTGAAGTGTTGAATACATATCGATTGGTTAGTATGAGCAACCTAGATCATATAAGCTTTAACTTCTTGCATTTTTCCCATAGCCATCTATTAAAGAAGAGAAGTTAAATTAGAAATTCTTTTATTTAATATTAAACACATTTATCTCATTTACTATTCTTAAATATAAGTCTTATTTACATACTTCTTAAAGATAAGTCTATTTAATTCTATTTATTTATTCAATTATTTTAATTGCATTTACATACTGTTTTAGCATATCAATTTCACATAGCTACTCTTTCAACCTGCATCATTTCTTTTATTGTCACATTTGCATATGGGTCTACCGGAAACAACCTCTCTACTCTGTAGGGGTAAGGCTGCGTACTATCATACCTCCCTAGACCCTGCTTTATTGCAGGATTTCGGATTGGGTGCGATGATGAAAGATAAGTCTTATTTAAGTCAAATTGAGAGAATTGGTAACCATAGTAGAGATTAAAACTCTAGCATCTTGATGAGTTTTATTCACTATGGAATATTCATTAGTTGCATCCATCATCCTTTTTCTATTGGTAACAATCCTTTATAAACGTGTTAAATGAGGAGTTGCTCAAAAATCCCATATTGAGGACAACTTGCATAGAATTATTTAAATCTTTCCCAATATTCATGAAGGGACTTAATATCCTTTTTTATTCCATATATTTCCTTTCTTACATTAGTAGCTCTTGAGATAGGGAAAATTTTATCAAGGAATAATTTCATCCTATCTATCTATACAGTAATGGATAAAATAGCCAATCTTTAGCTCTATTACCTAATGAGAATGAAAAGGCATATTACTTTATTTTCTCCTTAGATACACCTTGTGATTCTAAAATTGAGTATTCCATATGAAATTCCTTCAAGTACTTAAAAGGATCTTCATTTTTAAGGTCATGAAAGTTAAGCAGCAAATAAATCAAACTAGACTTAAGCTCAAAACCTACATTCAGGCTCGGATATTTAATCTAAAAAGGTTTTTGAGTCAAATCTAATGTTGTCAGTTCTCTCAAGGTTCTCTTGATTAGCTATGATTACTTCAACTTTAGAATCACTATAGGATTCTGTCAAATCAAATGTTGGTTCTAATCTTTTAGACAAAGAAAAGGATGCTTGCTTATCATGTAAATATGTTTCCTTCCTTAATCTCCTAATTTTTTATCTTGGTCTAAGGATTATATTGAAGTTCACCTACGTGAGAATTCTGAGGCATAAAAGAAATAAATTTACTTTGACACCATTTTTTAGCAATAATGTCAATTTTTGGTAGGTGTCAAATCCAACAATACAACCCTACTCTGATCACAAGTGATGAGCATGATTGAATCCACTGAGAATAGTAAAACTTATCTTATCTTTGTTAAATTAACAAAATAAAATAAGAAAGGGAGAGTTTTAAGATGGAAATTGAAATAGATTAAAAGAAAAAATAATCAAAAATGCCATTTAATGGAATAAAATGACAACAAACATCTAACCTGAGGTAAAATTTCAATATTGATTCTTTGAATTAATAATTGAAGCAAAGATAAACTCTTCGATTCCTTATTAAATTGGTTATAGTTATTAACATGCTCTAATTACCTGTGTTTCTTTACTTCCTTGTTAACTAAAACAAACTCTTTGATTAATTCATTTATCAACCAACATCCCTGAACAAGCTCTTAAAATGTAATCTATTGATAGTATTAAACCCTAGAGACACTGTCAATTATAGGTAACAAACATGCAAGCTTGGTTTATTTCCGGTGGATTATATATGTATATAATATAAGTATCATATATTGAACCATGTTATCATTAAGCATTAGAACAATTAAATAATTATGGATTTAATTATTATAACTAGCAATATCTTATTTTGATAATTGAACTATAGACCTTTTATAAAAATCAAACAAAATGATAATTTTAATAATCTCAAAAGATATATAAATATTAAAGAATAAAACAACAAAGAAGAACAATTAGATCTCATAGTTCTTGAAGAATCAAACTTTAATTAATCTTTAATTAAAAATGAGAGAGTTTAGAAGCATATGATTCTCAAGGACAACACAAAAGAGAAAAACAAAGAGCTATCTCCAAATTACAAAAAAAGGAAAACTAAATGTGAGAGAGAGATATCGATACCTCCTCCTATAAATCCTCTAACAGTCCATTCTAGTGATCTTCCTAAAAGGAATAAAAGCTAAAATGAAGACTAAATCTAAAGAACTTCACTCTTGTTAGGATTATCCTACCAAAATAGATCCTTCCTAGACAAGACTCTTAAATAATATAAAATAAAAGCAGAAATAACTAAGGCTTACTAATTTTAGAAGGACCTTATCTATTTAATCTTGGAGCACTTATATTGACTAAAGTGTGGACACACCTTAGAACTCTTCTTAAACTTTTCTCTTATAGGCCTTCGCTTTTTCTTTCAAAGTTTGCAATCTTTATTCTTTACTTGCTAAATATCTATTTTTAAACACATTTTTATCCAAATCTCAAATCTACTTTATAAAGCATAAAATATATAATTATAATCCATAATTAAAAAGTATTTTATCAATCAAAACATTAAGAATTAATATGTGTACTTTACATGTTATTATATTTATACACATTTTTATCTTGCATAAATACTAAAAAAATAAAGCAATCGACTATTAAGAGTGACTACATCCAATAAACTACTAATACCTCTTTTAAAATTGAGATTTTGTTTGTCAAATATATATATATATATATATATGTAATCAAAAACTAAAATTTAATGAATACCAATTATGGGACAAATTGCATAACGATAGAAAAAATCAGGCATCTGCATATAATTTTTTTATGAGAAATCATCTTTATTCCGCAGGTTCTATGCATCCTAAATAGCTAAAATTCAAGAGATCAGAACATAAAAGACAAGTTGGTACATAGTAATGCTATACTAAACCATAAAATAGAGTTTAGGTTAGAATTCCAGATAGATAATAGGCATATTATTATCTATAATGATAGACAATTGAAAGATTTTTTTAATTTTTCTTAATTCATCTACTTAATATTTTGAAAATGAGATAATTGAACTTAAAAAATTCGCCAGTCAAGAAAAATAATTAAAAGTAATCTCAAGTGACAAACATCATATTCAGTGACCTTAGTGCCTATGCTCTTAAGTTTTTCTAGTGAGATTTATGCAACAACGAAAAGAGACCAGAGCTCTTCCTTTGCATCTTCGTCATCATTCCTTTTTCGGTGAATGTGAATCCTTACCCTCATTGGCACACTCCTTATATATCCCCTACTCCAAATGTACTTGTTCAACTTCACGTCCACCCTCGTATCAATAATACTATACGTAGCCTCTTAAGCTCTTTTATGGCTTTGTCACCTTTTATGGCTTTGTCACCTTCTTCTTGAAGGTGTTGTTTCAAATTCAAAAT
>JANQBM010000005.1:15382764-15393788 GCA_025594535.1 Erythroxylum domingense | reverse complement strand
TGTATTTGTAAATGTGAAAGGGGCCAAATGGCTATTGTAAACATTTGTGTTGATTCAAAATGGTTATGAAATAAATTAGGCCCGATTTGGTTGTGAATTGTTGCGTATCATGTTTGTGATTAAAAAAAAATTTATATCGATTTTTTAAGTGATTGAGTGCTTTAGCACGCCACCCTCACAGGGCACGTACTCAGATATCACCATCGATGTCGGGTTCGGGTCTTATAGGAATGGGGTGCTACAATATATATATATATTGCATGTTTTATATATGTGATATTATTACATATAATTTTGTGTTCAATGAGACTATTTGAAATTAAATCCTTTATTAAAATATTAAATACATGTTGAGAACGTGATTGTTGCGTTTTATTGTTATAAGAATAAACTAGAGTTTTGTTTGTTGTTAGGCTTGTTGAGCAAATTCAAGATTGCTTTAACCTGAATATGTTGAGTCTTATAAGAGTAGGTCCTACTTAACTAAATTGATGTTATTTAGATGAGGAAACTCATGATCACATGAATTTATAGGTATGATTAGGAATATTATATAAGATATATTTTGACAAGAGTTATCACCTAATGGTCTAAGAGTCATATGAGATGTAATTGATAATATTATTATCTACCTAATTTAAGTTTAGTAGGGTTATTAAGCAAACTCAAGGTCAATTAAATTTGAATGAGATCCTAACCCACTAGAAAGATTAGAGTAATCTTTTCGAATAGTAGTAAAGGCTATTATTTCAAATAAAATAGTGGGAGTAACCAAATACATTATTACAGTCTAGATCTTATCTGGTAGTTGTGGCATATAACCAATACTTATGTTTCTTACATTTATATTTTGTTTTGGATGGAATATACCTTGTTCAGTATATTTGATACTAAGTGAAATGAACTTCTTATATATAGGTTATGTTCGAGAATAGTTCTCCAAGTTAGATATGAAATTTTGTATGTCCATTATGCAATTTTGCTATAAATAAAGTTCTAGAGATATATCAATATCATATAGATGACAAAATGTGATGGCATTTTGAGTTGACTAACATCTCATAAACTTCAATGTCAACACGGAAGATGTATGTTAACACTATTATAGCACAATGCAATAGGTTACATAGAGTATAGCTTAAAGGTATAATACCTTGATGAGATCATTTCATTTAATTTAGTCTACTAAAAACGTAAATATGGACTATAATTAAACGAATTTGCTATAGTATGATAATAGTTGTCATTAAAAGAAAAATGATTTGTGTGATTTTTCTTGCCTATAATCTAATTTATCCATTTAAGTATTTGATACTAAATTTAGATTCAAGTAGCCTAGGAATCATATCAAATTTTACATCTGAAATGTCAGATTCTTGGAGCACAGACAAAGTTTGAACTGACTGTGATTTATGCCTTAAACTTTTTGTTTCAAAGGGCCAAACTCTTAAAAGATATTAAATCCATACATGATGCAACAACTGCTCCCTGGGTGTTAACTGGTGACTTTAACTACATCTTATCTCCCCTAGAAGTAGAAGGAGTTAGAAATTATCATGTAACTTGTAGGGAGCTCACAAATTTGGTGCATAATGTTGGTCTGGTGGATCTAAGTTATACAAGTCGATTTTTCACCTGGACCAATAAACAACAAGGAGATTTGCTGATTAGAAAGAAGTTAGACAAAGTTTTTGTGAATCAATAATGGCTTAAAAAATTCCTACATTCTTATGCTCATTTTGGTGATAACATTTTCTTTGATCATTCTTAGATAGATATCTTTAGTTTTTATCTCTCCAAAATATTAGGATCTTATTTTAGATTTGCTAATGGCTTAACTCAAAGATCAGGCTTCCAGGAACTGGTGACTGTAAAATGGTGTAAAGAAGTGAGAGGATATAAAGCTTTTCAGTTTATGAAGAAACATACACTTGTTAAGGTTTTAATTAAGGAGTTCGCTAAAGAACAAACTAAAGGAGTATCAGAAGCTAAAACACAATATGAGACATGCTGAAGAAAATTTCTATAAGCATCCTCATAATAATGTTATAAGAATATTAGAAAGTCAGAGACTAAAGGAGTACCAAGAGGCCTTATCTTTGCACAATTATATTTTAAAACATAAACCAAGGATCAATTGGTTAAGGGAGGGAGATGCTAACACAAATTTTTTCAACTCTTTCATCCTAATTAAAAGAAACAAAAATAAGATAACTGAGTTTGAATAGAACAAGCTGCAGGAAATAGCTCTGGATCTCTTCACTAATATAATGGGATCTAAAGTCAATAATATCCCTAGGGATTTCAACATCAACAAATATCTTGTTAGATGCTTAATCGGAAGTAGAAGAGTATGAAAAACTCCTTGGAACATTTCTCCATGGCCTAGCAGAAGCTCTTTCTTCTCCTTTTTCAACAAAAACTCCTTGGAACAATTCTCGTTTGGACTCATTCCATAGTTTTTTGGGGTTTTTGAAAATTTTCCAAAAACTTTCCAGTCGAGTCTAGAATAAGCTCCAATCTATCTGTGATCTCTTTATAACCTCAATAATATATTTAAATGCTTAAATTACTCTTATATACCATCAATAGAGCATACTCTATAAAATGCATGTACAACATATTACACAGTACAGTAAACAATCTAGTATCTTACATCAATTCTAAAGTAACCCAATACTCTAAGGGAATATTATAGTAGCAAACCCAAAGAGAAATATTCTTAAGGTAGGGTTTATCAAGGTGTAGTACAACGGTCCATTTTCTGGTGAACATTGGATTTCCTCTCCAGTGCCAAGGTCCAAGCTTTAGGAGAGGCTAATAGGATGAAAAACTTAGTTTGTAGAGGGTATTTGAGTGTTAGGGGTAGAGTTGCGTTAGAGAGTGGCAGAAGGAGTAAAATCCTGATGAGTTTTGGAAGGGAGGGAAGGGAAAATCTCTTAGGATGAGAAGAGAGGAGATGGAGTTCTGAAAAGGGAGAATTGAGGAGTAGCATGAAGGATAGGTTGTTTTAAAGAGTTGGAAGGGGATGAAATCAAAAGAGATGGTAGGTGAAGCTGAACGAGTAGCATGAGGAATAGATTTTGACAGGGAGGAGGGAAGAGGAAGGATGCCCGAGGATAAGGAGGGAGGTGGAGATGGTTAGGGAGTTAGGGAGGATGGTCGGGCATTAGAGGTACTGATAAGAATTGTTAAGGGACGACCAATCCCCATATCTAGAAAAGAAAATTGAAGGTTAACAAGAACGGTAAAAGCTAAAATGAGTGGCAATCAACTAAAGTGTTTAGGGAGAAGGTTTGAAAAAGTATTGCTTAATCAATCTTAAAATTACTTTTTTTCCACTTAATCTATCGACATGAATTAGAGTTTGGACAATAGATAACTAAAGATATTTTTTTCTCCCCTGGCTTTACAAGAGATAAATCAATACATTTTAGGAGGTGTTTTGTAGATAAAATGTTAATTGAGATTAAAAAACACTTTAAATAAAGATTTTGCTTATACACAATCATGTAAAATACAAAAGGAAAATAAAAAGAGGCGTTTAAAAACTAAAAGAAGCAATAAAAATTTTAAAAATTGGGATTAAGAAAGAAATATTTTACTTTGATCAACTTCTTACTTCAAAATATTATTTATAGTGAAATTACTTTAACAGCCGGTAATTCATATGGTAGTGACTCTGTACATCATGTCACAATTTCTACATTCAATCAAAACTTTGCATTCTATATTTGCCTATTTTTACATAACAATTTCTTGTATGTATCAAAGTCTTTTATACATATTTTGTCTCTCAATGAGTGCAATTTATATGGCAAGTGAGCTTCTGTCTCGAGATGCTTATTTTGTTAATGTGTGTTATGTTGCCTTCCTTTTAGCTTTGCGCTTGCATAATCTATAACCGATATCTTCACTAGTGCATACGCCTACTTTTACGCCATGCCAACAATAAATAAATGAGAAGAAAACACTTAAGTCATTGCTAGTAATAGAAAGAAGAAAATATGAGAGTATTATATATTTTTATAAAAGGATAAACGATAACAAGTGGAGTTTTTTAGGTATAAATATGTGCTTAGAGTTGTGAGTGAAAGTGTGTATGGAGAGTATTAGTGTCGAGAAAATAGAATAAAGAATAATTATGTAATTTAGATCTTTATTTACAAGTAGTGTACTATTTTACCAATCCAAACTTTCTTAGTTTCGTGGTCATTTAATTTTGTTTTATTTATCATCCTATAATTTTTTGTTTAAGAGCTTTTCAAGTTAAAAAAAATCTATTGTATTTCCTTACTATTTATTTACTGTAATTATGATTCAGTTAAAAATTAAAAAATTTTAACAAGTGCTATTAGATAGATCAACATTAGTTGATAGCAATAGGTGAAAATCATCTTACACTAAGATGGATGAAGTTGACAATACCATGATCGACTTAACAACAAATTTTCTGTCTGGAAGTCATTGATGGAGATGGAGAATGTTTTATCAGTAAGAATTCACATTATCTTATTATTGATGATGAAGGTAAAACTGAAAATACAAATGACAAGAAATGAGACAAAATCAACATAGAAGTTATTAATTTAATTTAACAATACACTAATAATAGTGTATTTTTGTCATGTGACTAGGGAGACAAACACACACAAATTATAGAAAAAATAATCAAATAGGGAACCTTTGTATGAGCTTATTTGGTGAAATTGCAAGGTTGCATTTGTGTATTTACTCTACTGAATAACCTAAAGACATTAGTCATAGCAATTCAGCTTTACAGTGCAAATCGTCTTTTACTTTTGTTTTAAATTTTCATTTAATAAAAAGTTAGAAGAGGAGAATATAGCTCTAGTTCAAGACTATAAGCTTTCCTTTTCAAGAGTGACAATGAAAGACTGAGGTAAGAGCAAAACTAGATATCTTTAAGTTCTTTATAAACATGAAAAATCAAGGGGAGATTCAAGTTTCATAAATATTAGATGTTATCATTTCAGCAAATTGGGCACTATGAAAGGATATATGTGAAAAGTTCAATAGGGAGTAATTAAAGGAGCCAACCTAAGCGAATAAAGAAGAAGCCAAAACAATTATCGGTAGTTTTGGATGTAAATACATTCTTTGTAACGATGGCCAACTGAATCTCTCTTACCAGAATTCCACACAGATAGCTGATCTTGGAGTCTTGTACTATGTAATACCCTGGCGAGATTTCTTTCCCTCTTATATTGTTGGAGATTTAGAATAAGAAGTAACACTTTCATATATAGGTGCTGTCGTCTTAAAATCTGATGTTAGATGTAAACTATTATTAAAAAGTTGGTCTCAAGTTCAAGTCCTGGGAATGGAGAAACTTGTTTGGTTAGCACTTTACTCCTTACAAGCTGATCTGGTGCGAGTGGAGATTAATCTAAGTATAGATGGCTTAAAGGCGTCTTTCCATAGTTAGGACCCTCCTAAGACACCTCGTAAGCTAACACA
This sequence comes from Erythroxylum domingense, assembly GCA_025594535.1. NCBI lineage: Eukaryota > Viridiplantae > Streptophyta > Magnoliopsida > Malpighiales > Erythroxylaceae > Erythroxylum > Erythroxylum domingense. The sequence goes on along the minus strand of JANQBM010000005.1, from coordinate 15,388,307 downwards.
CAAAAAAAGTTGTTTGACTTATTCATGATTTTCGTCTTCACTTAATTTTTATCAATAATCTTGACGGTGAAAGTTATCTTAGCATCTCGAGAAACAGATAGTGAACACTCGCTAAAAGTTTTTTAACAATTACTAAGAAAGAAATAGCAACACACTAAAATATGGGTAAGCGAGGGCAATGTAGCCAATTAACTTATGATATAGGCATCTAAGCATTAACAAGACACAGATTAATGCTATTGATTAGGAATAAATTACTTTCAGTCAAGTCTTTAGCATTTCAAAAATATGCAAACTACCTAATAACACTATAACAGATAAGCTTATTGGCGATGAAACCAAACGTCGCTAAATATTAAAACATCGTCTCAAATTAGTATTTGCGACGAAAAATAATCGTCACCCTAATGATCGCTGAATCCCAGTAGCAAAATAATATCCGCAACGTTTTCTTGAAATAGTTGCAAAAATGTTTTGAATACATAATAATTTCGTCGGTAAAACATATAACCAACGAGAACGAATAACGTCATACATAGAATTTTGCAATGTATATGTTTCATAGATAAAAGTTTTTACCTACTATACCATAGTCGTAGGTTATTATTTTTAGTGACAATTTTTTTATAGCAGAATAGTTTTAGCTACTAATTATTTGTTGTAGGTAAATGTTTTTAGAGAGGTTACGTAGGTAACAACATTTTGTGACGATTTGCTTTTGGTAGCTAATGTTTTTTAGTGACGATTCTGTTTTTGTAGCAAAATAGTTTTAGCTACTAATTTCTTGTTGTAGGTAAATGTTTTTAGAGACGTTTCTATAAACGTAGGTAATAACATTTGTGTCGATTTTGTTTTAGTAGCTAATATTTTTTAGTGACAAAAAATTTATTTTAAATTTAAATTTTATTATAATTGTTAAAAACAAATTTATTACAATTTTTAAGATAGTATGAAATATAAATTAGTTACATTTTATAATTAATGTTGGTGACCATCTTTTTAAGCTTGTTCGCTTCTTTTACATTACGATCTAACTTTTCTTCCGTACATTGTAACTTAGTCTTCAGTGCCTAGTTTTCCTCTTGAAGCGTCGTGACATATGTTGGTCATGACGAAGATGCACCAACAGGCTTAGGATCATATCCAAGACCTTTGATATAGCCTGATCTTGTACCAAGGACATTGTTACAAATGTCATCGACATTGGGCTGATTCCCCTCAGACAATGATGTTTGCAGCAAATCCTACATCTTGTCTTACAATTTAAAGTACAAAATCGAGTTAACTAAAAAATTATTACTTAGTATTACATAGAAAAATAAATTGTAATATCAAATTGTTTGTACTTACATAATTACTTTGTGCCTCTTCAGACATCCAGCCTTACCTTCCTTGTAGTGTGTTAGCTTGTAGAGTGTGATCCTATCACACTCTTGTCCTTGGAATTGTGTTTGGCTCTATTATATGAATTTAAAAAATTAGAAGATAATAGAATTTATTGTATTAAGAAATAGAATAATAAGTTGAAAACATTATACTTACAAATTCTTATCGGACGACAACAAATGATTTGGAGCCGATGTTATAAGAAGTCTTCATTTTTGCTCTATTCACCTTGCCTTTCTCGCATTTTTCTTAAATTAAAAGAAGTATTCATGAAATGTATAAACAAAATTAATGGAAGGAAATATTAAGAGAAAAAAACAAACTTGAGCCTTCACTAAGGCCCCATAATCACAAATTTCACTCCAATTTCCTAGAGTCACCCATTCCGAAACATGTCTCCTTGCCTCTTTGTGAGAAGGGAGAGATTGGTAATATTTATGAAGTCTATATTGATGATCCTTCACCCTTTGTTTCAACAGTAAACTAATATAGCTTGAAACCTCAGGCTTGTTGATATTAATGATATTAAGCTTCATCTGTGAAGAACATGTATAAGTTAAGTTACTGTTTTTATTAAGAAAAATCACAATACATATAATCAAATGAATTGAAATATTACCGAAATTTTGTCCAAAGTATTTTGGAGTAAGTTGTCTTTCTTCAACTGCCTAACATGCTGAAGGCAAGACAATTCATTTCTCACAATGACGCCCAACTCACTGGACAATTTTGCAGATTGGATCTTATCCAGAGGGCAACGTTGCATAGGGTCAATGGTCACAGACAACTTATTGTTCATTGCAATATTCATCCATTGCAACTCAGCTCCTTTTGTGATACCTCTACCTCATTTTCTATTGCTAATATTGAAACCTGAAAACAAAAAAAAATCATAATAAGACAAACACACTAAATATGTAATGAGTAATTTCAACATTAATATAAATATGTTTGGTTAACAATAACAGACCTGAAGATCCCTCATTACTAACAGACGATGTTTGTAAAGGTTATTGCTAACTGTCTTCATTTAAGGATGCAATTGTTAGTTGTTGAACGATAGGGTTGGATTGAGTTGGTTATTGTGTGGGAGGAACTTCTTCAGTAGATACCACCCTCTTTTCCTTGTTTCTGCTAGGTGCCATTATGTTGAACCTGTGTAAAATGAAATATGAACATAAAGTATAATCTTAACTCAAACATCAATTTCCCACATGATTATAAGGAGATCAGTAGTCAAATACAAAACATTCAACATAACATTCCATAAAAACATAAGTGAGAATAAAAATATGCATCTAGTAATCGTAAACTAACATAAGTAGAACATCAACAACATAAGGCATTACGAACATAACATTTCAAATAATACAAACAATTTATTTAAATTCAATTATCATGATCAAGATTTTGAAAATCATCATTATTAAGTACATTATTGTTGGATTCTTCATCACTAATATATTAAAGCAAAGTATCGTCATTGTCATTTAAGTCATCCTGAATATAGTCTTCTTCTCTTTGTAAGATAAGATAGGCTTGGACTTCATTTAGTTGAACTATGTTGGGCTTGACATCTCTCTTATGGAATGATAATATATCTGCATCTTTTACTGGAATGCCTTCGTTATTAAACTTCAATCCAATATCTTGATAGACTTCATATGCATCCTCATCCAATTTACCAATATCCCTTTTATAAAAATCAAAGACATTCTTTTGTTGAAACTTTTGAACAACCTTCCAATTGCTACCCAATACAGTATCATTAAAGTAGAAAACTTGTTTGACTTGACTTGCAAGGACAAAAGAATCATTATCATACCATGTCTTACTAACATTTATGCTATTAATATGCCTGTTCACTTTCATGTCAGTTAGATCAATCCATTTGCATTTAAGTAGAACAACCTTCTTATCCTTGATGTAGTGCAACTCTATTATTTCAGAGATGACACCGTAGAAGTCAATGATTTCATCGTCATAACATCCTTCAATGACAACCCCACTATTTTGACATCTAACTCGACTATCTAGATCTTATATATGAAATCTCACCCCATTAATAATGCAATTATGTATTTCTTCCCACAAATATGAGGCTCATATGCTAAACTATATAATGTTGTTGTCACTTCTTGCATATTATGATTATGTAACAGTATCATCTGTAGGACAAATTAAAAATAAATATGAGGATGGGGCATATTATTATATTTTCATAATATATAATCAATATGAAACTTACTCGATTTCTAAACCATGATACAAATTTCTGCCTATGTCTTTCTTCAACATTAATAATCGCTTTGGTGCAAATTGTGTATTTGTGCTCTCTATTTAAAAAAGACAACAACATTAAGATCTCAGAGTGAATAAAGAAAATTGTAATATGATTGTTTGAATGAAAAGGAATATATATACTCCATTTATATATTGAATTTCTCGCAATTGTTCAAAATATACCCATGGGTGATTTCGAATTCATCATTAGTTAAATCCACATATTTACCCACACTAAGTGGCCTAACTTTTTGGGAGAAAATAGATAACTCACCGTCGTCATGAAAATCAAAGTTATGTTCTGGTCTATTAAATCTTGTCTCCACATCAGTTAAGTACAAGTCAATCATTCATTTGGTATATAAGCCTCTGCAATAGACCCCTCTTGTCGAGCTCTATTACATACATAATATTTAAGAGAGCATAAAAACCTGAATATAAATAGTTATAAACTTAGGAATTGTTACAAACAAATAACATATAAAAAACTTGATAAATTTAATATGAATTACCTTTCATTCAAAAACTTCTATCAAAATTGAATCAGTCTACATAGTTTTGCTGCATATGGTAAGTGAATTGCGAAATGAACCATAACATCAAAAAACGATGGAGGGGATAATAATTCAAGTTTACATAGAATCAATGCTATCTCTTTTTCCATTTTATCAAGCTCTTCAACTTTAAGTGTCTTGCAACATAATTGCTTAATAAACTTTCCCAATTGACCCAAATTAATGGACACATCTTTCAGCAAATACCCACGTATTCCAACAGGAAGTAGTCGCTGCAAAAGTACATGACAATCATGACTTTTCAACCCTGACATTTTTCCCTCTTAAACATTCACACAACGGCCTATATTTGATGCATACCTATCAGGAAATTTGAATTATTGGAGGAGCTGATAGAATGATTATTTCTCACTTTTTAACATGTTGTAATAAGTAGGGGGAATAACGTATGAGTCATCTTCTCTTCTTTTCATATGCAAATCCTTTCTAATATTCATGTCTTCCAATTCTAGTCTAACCTTAATTGTGTCTTTGGATTTCCCATCAATTCCCATGATAATCCCTAAATTGGACTCACAAATGTTTTTCTCAATATGCATGACATCAAGATTGTGCCCCAATAGTAATTCCTTCCAATATAGCAAGTTGAAAAATATTTTTTTGTCCAATTCAGTTCGAGATCATTTCTCTTATACTTTCTATTACTTAAGTGTTTGTCAGGTGTAATGCCACCTAATTATGACAGCTGGTAAACAATATCATCTCTGGATAACTACATTAGAGCTTCACCCAACTCTACTATGCCATTAAATTGTTTACTTCTTCACCATCTATGCCCATGTTTTAAATAATGACGATGACCCATATAACATATTTTACTTTGTATCCTTTTTTAATATGTTTGATGGTTACACACAGGACAAGCCATATACCCTTTAATGCTCCACCCAGAAAAATTCCCATAAGTAGGGAAATCATTTATAGTCTATAAAATAGCAGCATGCATTATAAATGTTTTTCCTTTAAAAACATCAAAACTTTGTAATCCAAATTCCCATAGATCGGTCAAGTCATCAATTAATGGTTGCATGTATACATCAATGTCCTTATTAAGAGCAGTAAGTCCTGGAACAAGCAAAGACAAAAACATAAAAGGCTCCTTCATACACTTCCAAGGAGGTAAATTATATGGGATTAGAATCACCGACCACATGCTATATAAATTACTTGTATTACCGAAAGGATTAAATCCATCTGAGGCCAATCTAAGTCGAACATTACGACAATCTTGTCCAAACCATGGAAACTTTCTATCAAGCTCTTTCCATGCCATTGAGTCTGCTGGATGACGCATAATGT
>JANQBM010000005.1:15325995-15338615 GCA_025594535.1 Erythroxylum domingense | reverse complement strand
CGAGCTATCTCAGCAAATGATTTCAGGTTAACATTGTGGGACATCAAAGTCTTAAATGGTAACCATCTATCATCCTGATCAGGAAGTGAACGAATCACATTATTGACCTGTTCATATTTAGAAATCTCAACTCCACCAGTCTTAAGGTCACGAAGCATAGCGCTCAAAACATGCAAGTGCTCGGGTATAGATCGAGACGAATCAATCTTATATTGCAGCCAATTAATATGTAAAGTTTGCTGCCTTGTGGCTGAAGTCTGTCCAAATGCTTAATTAAGGCCTTCCCACATCTCTTTAGCAGTGGGATATACCTCAAACTAGCCAATAAGATCGTCGTGCATGCAAAACACCATAGAATAACGTGCACTTTGATATTTTTCGACCCATTCATCGTATTGCACCCTCTGGATTTCATACTCAACGAATTCCTCAGATGTAGCACCTTCATTTGGTTCAACGGGTTGAGTCATAACACTCGATATATGCTTTAGCACACCCTTTTCATTCAGAAGGTACTGAACCTTCTTGTGCCAGATGTCATAATTTGTACCATTCAACTTATTAGTGGTGGCTAGATCGGTTATCATGTTTGAGGGCGTCATATCTACAAGTATATATATATAATTGATATTTAGGCACAATTTTATTATAATTAAACTAACTAAAGTCCTTACTTATATATCATACGTTTGAAAATTTCGCTAAGCTCATAATCATCACATGCAATATAAAATAAGAACAATAGTAGTTTAATTAAAAAAATTGAAACATATTCAAAAACAATATGATTCAAAAACAATATGAAATTTATTCATATAAGGATAGTTAGTAATTTATTCCATACACAACCAATATATATGAAACATGTTTAAAGAATAAGACAAACTTAAACAAGCACTAACTACCAATCGCACTTATAAGAACAAATCTTAAAAATAAATTCAAATATATAAAACTTATTTATATAATATAATTGATAAATTAATTTGACAAATAAATTAAGAATATATCGCAGCATGGTCAAATTAGCAAGAACTCAGTCTCAGACAAACCTACATAAAGAGTTCCAAAGCAGTCCAAAAGTAAAGGCCCAAACATTATTTAATACATAAAAAAGGTTCACTATTATTACATGAACAAAACAAAGCCCATATGTCAAAAAACAAAGCAATAAAAAACTATTTTTTAAAAACCCCATTGAAAGTGACGCCTGAACAAATCAGACACTTATTAAAACCTGTCTTATTAAAACCTATCACTACTTTCTCCACGATTGAAGGGGCTCAAGCGCCTTATGCGTGACTCGATTGAAGGCGTGTGACATACACGCATCGCCTCGATGACAATTTCTGATGGGTAAGTTTGAAAACCGCCCCTTTCACTTCTTTGTGTTTTAACGGGCCATGCTTTAGATATGCAAAGAAACAAGGTTATAGTTAAGATTAAGAGCATGGGGATTTGATGTCGTAATACAAAAAAAATGCATACAATAGCATTTGCATTTAGTTACTGAAACTATACTTGTATAAACATGAAAACTAATTTACATGTTTATCACAGATTAATTCGGGGCATAACAAAGGGAGAATAAAACAGGCTCTGATACCACTGATGATTTAAAGGGACTAACCTTTAGATACATTGTTCCGATGTGAAATTAGAATCGTCTCCTCGTTGCAATACCCACTTAATGTCCGGTCCCGGTGGCTACTAAAGTCACCGGTGTTCCACGCCGCAAGTCCCCGATCCAAAAGATGGAGGACCAGTGAGATTGATTCTTTTTGTGAATCTTTTTTTATGTAAATTTTTATCAGTAAAAGAAACATATCTTTTAACTAACGGAAGCACCATTATATAACCCTTAATTAGCCCCTAATTAAGCCTATTAATTGGGGTTAATTAATGATACTTAATGTGGCCGTTACAAAAGGCCAACATAAAATAATTAATTTGCAAACTTGAGAGTAGTATTACAAGTGTCTAGTATCTCGAATTACCTTAACAATCATTTTTATATAACATAATGTTTAAATTATACGTAAAATAATTAATTTGCAAACTTGAGAGTAGTATTACAAGTGTCTAGTCTCTTGTACAATCATTTTTATATAACATAATTTTAAATTATACGTAAAGTAATTAATAGACAAATCGAGTATATTAGTTTGACAAGGAGTTATAGGTTAGGTTGTTGCAAGGAAATTTATATAAGTAAAGGTATTTCTTATAAATGCCAATCTAATTAATTGAAGAAATCAGAAAAAAAAATTGAACGCTATTTAAACATGCATGATCAATTTTTTAGAATTTTACGATGAAAGTTGGCAAGGAGGAAAGAAGGCAAACATTGTTCTTTTTCTATTTGTCTATCTCTTATTTTTGTCCCGACATCCCTAAAGCCTATAACCTGAAGACTGATAGACAAATACTTAGATAACATGACAAAGATATCATTAAAGTGCCCAATTCTAATTAGAAAACGTATACCTTGTCATTAATCACAATAAGGCTCCTTTACTTTGTCCTTGGTAGTTCTTATACCCATCTTTCTACGTGCTCTTTCTTGATTGATTGTAAGTTCTCTAAGAACAATTATCACGTTCGGATAGTATTTTCTTTGAGGATAATGCCTAATGCAATTTGTGTATGTGAACAATAAATTCATATCAAAATAAGTATTCTTCTACTATTTACAAAAATTTTAATGAAATTAAATTCCATTTATATCTAATAATTTTCAAATATATAATCATTGGACTGAATATTTTGAGATTACATGTTGGCATATTTAATTCACCCAAGTTCAATCTCAAATTTTGTGAAATTACAAATTCAAATCCAACCATATAACAAGGAACTAGATTAAAATTAAAAATGTAACACTTCAAGAATTTAATGTGATGAGCATATTTTTTAAATTACTTTTCTAAGTTTAAACTTCATTAAAAAGAAGAAATAATTTATCTTAATCTCTACCTATATTATTCTTCACCTTAGCCTTCTCCGCTTTAAAACTTTGTAAAGACCTCAAAATTTTGCTTCATTAAGTATAGTCAAACTTTCCTTAAAAAGTCATCAACAAATATCATAAAATATTGAGATCCTCCTTATGACAACTCTTTTGTAATACCCCATAAGTCAGTATGCACATAGTATATAATTCCTTTGGCATTATGTTCCTTCATCTTGAATGTCACCATACACTCTCTACCAAATATAAAAAACTTGTAGAAACCAAACTTTCAGTGTTTCATGTCCTTCAATGGGCTCTTCTTATGAAATTTCATTATCCTTGACTCACTTTACCAAACTACATGTGCCATAATGCAATATGATCATCATCTGACTCTATCATAGGAACCTCTCCATTTATAATTAAGCTTCTTATCATTTTATAGATGTTTATCCCCAATATTGGCCCTTTTATCACAGTTAATGCATCCTTTACCACTTTAATGTTATCTTTATCGAATTTATAGCCCAAATCATTTGTAAGTAAAGTATCCAAAGAAATTAGCTTCTTCAAATTTAATGTATGTTGAACATCACACAATATCCAGAAAACGTAATCAAATATCTTGATCTTGAATTGCTCTATTATGATAATTTTTTAAGCTTTATCATCCCCTAACCAAATGGTGCCAAAGTTGCTTAATGTATATGTGTTAGTCCCTGATGGCACCAAATAGAGGGGTGTTGAATTGTGTTTTTATAAATAAAAACAACAAATTTTCTAATCAATGTACTTAATTAACAATAATCAATATAAATTCAAATGAAGAAATTGCTTGATGTGGCATATAGTCCTTGCCAACATTCACTCTCAAGACTCTTCTTAAAATTCCACTATACTTTTTTTTTCCAAAAAAAGGAATAACTTTGTGCAATCTTTTTTAGTAAAGAGGAACCCTTCTTACAATCTTTTTCTAAGGTGAAGAGGAACCTCAATCTTACTTAGATCAGCCTCAAGTACAATAATATATTCCCCAAATCAAATATTACAACTCAAAGTTCCTCACTTTTCACTTAATAACTCCAAAATGACTCACTTACACAAATATAAAAGAATGACGCCTAAATGAATAAGAACACTTTAAAATAGGTGTATAAGATATATAAAAACTTCTTGATGTTAAAATCAATGAGTAAACACTTGTTTATAGTGTTTTAGGACCCTTTCAAGTTATTGGAACCAAGAACTACCTGTTAAAATGGCAATATGCAGTGCATTAGTTGATTAGTATAGCATATTGGTCGACTAGTATGCATTACAAGCTCCAGATTCATTAGTCATTGGAAGAATAGTTAACCAATTAGGTATATTGGTCAACTTATACATCAACCAATGTTAAAGCAAAATCATGTTATATCAAATTTAACAATTTTAAAATATACTAGTTGACCACTAACCCATATAGGATGACAATCACCCAAAAATCATGATTTTAACGAATTCAAATTATTAAAAACGAAAATTTTTAAATCTAATTATGATTTAAAACTTCCTAAAATGTTCTTTAAAGTGTGTTTGAAAGATCAAGAGGTTTTTCTATTAAAATCAAAAGTTTCAATGCCTCTTGAAGAATGTAAAGACTCATACAATAAAGGGAAATGAAATATTTATGCATGGTGAGCCTTTTAGAGCTTTAAATTCACAAAGTGAGAATTTATTCAATATTACAAACTAAAGAACTAGCCTTGATCTTCTTTTGTTCTTAGTTTGATATTCATTTCAATGGTTGCAAAATTCAACTTCGCTTTATTTTTTGAGTTTATGACTTCAATTTGTTCTTATATTCCTTTTCATCAAAATAATGAACTCATTAATAGTAATTATGTTTTTATTATCATTAAAATATCGATTGAAAGCTTCCTCACTTCAATAATATTCTCATTTTTTATGATGACAAAACACTGCGATATTAGAGAAAAATAATAAAACATATTTCAATAACAAGAACAAAAGATATGTTTAATATTAAGAACAAAAGAGATACTACTAAAGGTTAGGACATAGGATCCTAGACCACTGTACATGAGTAATAACGTTGAGAAATTATGAGGTGCATTGCATTCGCATGCATAATATTCACATACACACATGAATTATGATATTGTAAAAGACTGTACATGCCCTCAATTGACATATTCCAGGGTATAAAAGATTTGAAATGATCATGATATGATTGTGAACTGTTATGTCTCGAATTTTGGTTTGACGGCTTCAATTATGAATTTGGAATTTATTTGTTAAAATTGGAAGATTTATAAATTTGTGTGTATTTTTGGATTAGGAAAAATGTCAAGTGACAAGATTAATTGAAATAAAAGTCACATAGTAATAGAAATAAGTGACACATGGCATTAGGATTAATTGACAAGTGGCTTAGATAATTGGGTGACAAAAGGCATGGAGATTGAGAGACAAATGGACTAATTATTATGAGTCATGTGGTAGCCTAAGTAAAAATACAACTAGCATGATTCTTTATGTGGTAAGTGTCATGACAAGTTTCATGAGACTCACCATACTTTTAAACACACAACATATGCGATGAAAGACCATCTTTCATTTGTCTTTCATTTTTACTACATTCTCTCTTCTTCATTTACTTTCTTCTCTCCATCTCACGACACTCTCACTAACCCTCGTCACTTTGAGTTTTTGCTAAAAGCCAACACTGTAACATGCCATCACCGATGGGAAGGGTAATATGATAATTTTGAGGGGCCTATGGGTGTTTCGAAAATACCCCTATATGTTCATACATATACCTACATGTGAATGGTACATTTTGCATATGAAAAATGACTGTACATGCATTCATGAATGGGTTTTGTTTGTGAATTTGTTTATATATGGGAATGATGCATTTCATTGCATAAGTGCATGAAATATAACGGCAGTTATGACCCGAGTAGCCACCGATCAGAGCTTAAAGCTCAACGTGTGACTCAGAGCCTCAGGCTCAATGCTTAATGAGCCCTATGTGGGATAGTATTAATGAGCCCTATATGGGACAGTTATCAATGAGCCCTATATGGAACAATTTAGACACTCGGTCACAACAAAGTAAAAATTGGAAAGTGAGTCTCATGGGCATTGCATGTGCATAATATAAGTGATTAAAATCATCACTTGAATGCAATAGGTATACTCCCGTTGCCTAACGGGGTATTCTTCTGAGTCCTGAAAAATAATTACAAATTTTGGGTAAGTTTTGCGAACTCAGTGAGTGACCATCATCGATAGCTCACCCAATATGGTAACTTTTATGGCATTGATGAATAAGGTATTTCGACCTTACTTAGATCATTTTGTGATTGTATTCATAGATGATATTTTGGTGTATTCAAAGAGTATAGAGTAACATTCTGAACATTTGAGGTTAGTCCTATAGATAATGAGAGAGAAGCAATTGTATGCTAAGTTCAGTAAGTGTGAATTTTCTCTTAATCAAGTAGTATTCTTGGGTCATATAGTATTTGGACAGGGCATACAGGTAGACCCAAATAAAGTAGAAGTAATGATGAAGTGTGAAGCTCCGAGAAATGTATCTAAGATCCAAAGCTTTCTTGGATTAGTAGGATAATACAGAAGGCTTGTCGAGGGGTTTTCATTGATCTTAGCCCCTTTGACAAAAGTTTTGAGGAAAATGTAACATTTAGATGGACTGATGAATGCCAAAATAGTTTTAAAGAGCTAAACCATCAGTTAACTACAGAACTGGTATTAACTATTTCATCTAGATTTGGAGGATATGTAGTGTATAGTGATGTTTCACACTACGGATTAGGATGTGTACTGATGCGGTATGGTCAAGTGATTGCATATGCATCGAGACAGTTAAGGTCTCATGAGTTTAACTATCTAGTTTATGATTTAGAACTTGCTGCAGTGGTGTTTGCTTTGAAAATTTGGAGACATTGTCTATATGGCAAGACATTGCAGATATTTACAAATCATATAAGTTTGAGATATTTTTTGAGTCAGAAAGAGTTGAATATGAGACAAAGGTGATGGATTAAGTTACTTAAAGATTATGATTGCACAATTAAATACCATCCTGGTAAAGCTAATGTTATGACTGATGCTTTAAACAGGAAATCTAATAACGGTATGATTCTAATTCAGACATCGAGGTTACCGAATCTAGTTCAACTGAGAGCAATGAATGTTGAGCTGAATTTGGACAGAATGAGTATTGTTAGCTACGTTAAAGCTTAGAACGATGTTACATGAAAGGACTAGAAAAACTCAAAGTAAAGATCTAGAATTAGTGAAGCTTATTGAGAAGTTGAAAGTGAATCTGAATTTTGAGTTTGAATTAAGAAATAATACATTGTGGTTAAAGCAGAGATTATATGTACCCGATGTGGATGATTTGAGGAAAGAGATTTTGGAGGAAGCACATATAACAGCCTATGTTATTCATCCTAGTACTACCAAGATATACAATATGCTGAAAGAATATTTTTAGTGGCCAGGGATGAAAAAGCAAGTGGCTGAATATGTGCTAAATGTTTGACTTGTCAATAGATTAAAGCAGAGCATCAAGCTCCGATTGGGAATTTACAGTCATTATCTATTCTAGAGTGAAAATGGGAGAGAATTACTATAGATTTCATTATATGTTTGCTAAGGACTCTAAGGCAACATGATGTCATATGGGTCATTATTGACTGATTGACAAAATCGACTCATTTTTTATCTGTGAGAGAAAATAACTCACTAGATCAGTTAACTCAGAAGTATGTAAATGAGATAGTAAGATTAGATGGAGTCCCAATGTCTATAGTATCAAATAGAGACTCTAGATTTACCTCAAGGTTTTGGGTAAGTTTACAAACAACTTTGAGTACGAAGTTGAACTTTAATACAACATTTCATCCTTAGACAGACGAACAGAATGAAAGAACTATTAAGACTTTTGAGGATATGCTCAGAGCTTATGTTTTGGAGTTTCAAGGAGCATGAGATCAATATGTAGCTCTGATTGAATTTGCATATAATAATCATTATCACAGTAGCATTAGTATGGCACCATATGAGGCGTTATATGGCAGAAAGTATTGTTGGCCTTTATATTAGGATGAAAAGGGGCTAAAGATTGTTGAAGGCCCATAACTTATTCAAGATACTGTTGATAAGTTTAAACTGATCTGTAGTAGAATTAAAGTGGCACAAGACAGCCAGAAAAGTTATGCAGATCAATACCAAAGAGATATGAAGTACCGAGTAGGAGATAAGGTGTTTATGAGAGTATCACCTTGGCAAGGAGTGTTGAGGTTCTCTAAAAAGGGTAAGTTAAGCCTTAGATACATTAGTCCATATGAGATTATTGAGAAAGTTAGACCATTGGTTTACAAGTTAGCATTACCAACAGAAATGGCTTAGATTTATAATGTGTTTCATGTCAGTATGCTCACGAGATATCGATCGGATCCGACACATGTGTTGCCAGCATAGGAAGTTGAAATTGTAAGTAATTTGAGTTATATTGAAAAATCGATTAAAATAGTGGGCTATCAGACTAAACAATTGAGAAACCAAGTGATCCCATTGGTTAAAATCCTTTGGAGGAATCATTCGAGAGAAGAAGCTACATGGGAAACTGAGGAAAACATGAGGAATCAATACCCCCAACTGTTTGATGAATCAAGTAAGAATTTTGAGGACGAAATTTCTTAAAGGGGGAGAATTGCAATAACCAGTTTTCCATACTAAGGGTTAGGACTTAGGATCCTAGACCACTGTACATGAGAAATAGTATTGAGAAATTATGAGGTGCATTGCATTCACATGCATAATATTCGTATACGCACATGAATTATGATATTGTAAAAGACCGTACATGCACTCAATTGACATATTCCAGGTATAAAAGATTTAAAATGATTATGATATGATTGTGAATTATTATGTCCTGAATTTTGGTATGATGGTTTCAATTATGAATTTAGAATTTATTTGTTAAAATTAGGAGATTTATAAATTTATGTATATTTTTGGACTAGGAAAAATATCAAGTGACAAGACAAATGGCAATAAAAATAAGTGACACATGGTAATAGAAATAAGTGACAAGTGGCATTAGGATTAATTAACAAGTAGCTTTAATAATTGGGTGACTAATGGCATGGAAATTGAAAGAAAAATGGATTGATTATTAAGAGTCATGTGGTAGCCTAAGTAAAAAATACAAGTAGCATGATTCTTTATGTAGTAAGTGCCATGACACTCACTATACTTTTAAACCCACGATATATGCAATGAAAGACCATCTTTCATTTGTCTTTCATTTTTACTACATGCTCTCTTCTTCATTTTCTTTCTTCTCTCCATCTCATAACATCTCATAACAATCTCACCAAAAAAGCATAATTTAAACTGTAGGGATGGTAATGGTAAGGTCAAGCTCGACAATTTCTACTAGAGGCCTAGCCTGAGCTTGAGTTTAGGTCTAATCAGACCCCAACAATTAGAAGCCCAACTTAGCCTATTATTTTTTAAAATTGAAAATAGAAAATAACGCCATTTTTTCATAGCATTTGAGTTTTGGTCCAAGCCTAGATAGCCCAAGCCTAAGCTGAATCTGAGGCCCGAGGTTTGATTTTGGAGAAAAAGCTCTAGGCCCTTTCAAAAGAGGTCTAACACAATGACTTCGAGCTAGCCTAGGTCCTGGCCATCCCTAGTAAAGTGTCATTCGTCAAGCTTACTTAGTAAAAAATCGAAACTTATTTAATTAAGATTGATAAATTTTCTCACTAAAGAGTGCTATTAAATATTTAAAGAATCAAAAGAGGTTAATTTTGGTAAAAACATCTTTAATTGTGTCTAATTTGAAAATTACTCATTATCGATATTGGGCCTAAGTTGAAAGATTTAATTAAAGCACTAAAGGAAAGTTTTTACAAAATTAGAGGTCAGAATTACAACGTAAAAGCATAATTGCAATATCGAGCTATCAATTTCATAAAAGAATGTATAGTCTATAAAGCTCCAAAATTTTGAAAATAGAAACATGAAAAAATGCCCAAAATATCATAATTGAATAAAATTAAAGATGCATGGATATAATTGAAAGGGAAACACCCTTAATTGCTTTTAAAAATTAACTATGAAGGCAACAATTTAAAAGAATAGGTTTTAATTAAGAAAGAATGGAAGTCCCCATATTTGAAACCAAAATAATAAAAATTCAATTTGATGTAATTTAATAAGATTTTTAAAAAATGAGGGTGATTTTTTTCAAACAAAAGAATGAATTGTTTAGGATTTTGAAGATATAAACATAAAATATGAGAAAAGAAGAAAAGAAGTTGAGAAGAGATTAAAAACAAGAGGATTGGTTAACTTTATGACTCGATTGGTCGACTAGTGTTAGTATTTTAGAGAAAAACAAAAGTGAGTATTGGAGGCATGGTGAAAAAATTGGTTTCGTTTTAAAACCCTATCTACTGGTTAACTAGTGGTGTACATTGGTAAATCAATGAGGGTTTCTAGTTGACAAGTAAGTGTTACCAAATTCTCCTTAAGCTCTTAGGAAAGAAAGGATTCTTAGAATTAAGAACATTAGCCAACCACTGAAGGATACCAGTCAATTAGGTGGTAGCTTAAATGACCAAAAAAGTGACCAGATAATGATCAAACTCTTAGAAAAAGGCATAAATGTGATTCCATACTAGGATATTGGTTGACTAGTGCTCTTAAACGTTAGAAAACAACATCAAAACTTGAACGAAAACTATTAAAACACATATCAATGAACCAAATATCAATAAAAAATAGTTAAATCACATAAGAGGCCTAATCAAATAGAATTCCTATCAAATATAACTAATTTTCTTCTAATTGTACAAGATTTATCCTTATTAAAAATTTTAGGGAAATAATTGACCAAATAATGTAAATATTAATTTAATGTCCTCATTTTGTTTAATAATCTCGAAGTCTAGGTACTAAAGTTCACACTTTAAACACTTTATTTGTAATTCAAACCCAAACAATCATTACGAAGGATTTATACTCAAATTAACACATAACGTAAGTTATCATATATTTATATATTATAAACTAATCATTACCTCATGTTAAACGTTACTTATGAGAGATTTGAATATAGATTCTTCTTGAGTTAAGAATCTATTGGAGGTTTCTCATTCTTCTCATCTCTTTTACTTAGTTTAATAATTTTCTCTTTTGAAAAGTCTTTGGTAGATAAATTCTTCACATCCTCTAATAACATCTTCTAGACTTTCTTACTGGCAAGAAGGTTTCATTCATCATGATAAAATATGTAAACTACTTACAATACTCAATTAAATAATTACTTTCTTTACTAAATACCATTGGCTCTTTCTTTTCTAATAGCCTTACAAACTATGGTAATCAATGTGTTTTAGGAACCTAATAAGCTTGGTTCCTTAGTTGTTAGGTCCTCCTTCTATTCAACCTACACATTCAATGGTTTGATTGACATTCTTTATTTAAGAAAATAAAATCTATTAACATGTCCATACTTACCACAAAAATGACATACTATGTTATATTGTTAGCCCCGAGTCCCCATATGGATTTTATGCTGACTACATGTCACCATTGAGAATTTATTTGAATTAATTATAAATATATTTTAGAAACATTGCAATAAAATAAAATAAATTATAACATTTAAATTTAATTAAAGACTAGGCAAGGAAAAATTCGTGGTGGGATCATAGAATAATTATAGACATAAAATTAAATTATTCAAAAACTAATGATTTAATAAAAACAATTAATAGATAATATCAAAATAAAAATAGATAATAATGATTTTTAAATAAAGAAAATTCATAGGAGAAGTAAAAATAATACACCACAATTTACTGAAAATTTTCCACAGCAAAAATAAACAAAGAATAATTGATTTGGGTGTAAGAAGAATTTATAGAAATTTGGATTTAGAAAATGAAAATCTTAATTCATAAGCAACGCAGTCACGGGTGTGATTTCTCTCTCACGCCCGTGAGAGAGTCTGAAAAACATAAGCAAGTCGCGATCGTACCACGTTACGATCGCGACTTTGAACAAAATGGAGCCCGTCGCGATTGCGATTTGTGGAAAAATCTCGGAACGGTCACAATGTAACACCCCACTCCCGCTGAACCCGAACCTGATATCGACGGTGATATCCGAGTCCGTGCCCCGCGAGCGTGGTGTACCACATCACTAAAAAAAATCAAACAGTTGGTATATCCTTTTTTTTAAAAACCATAAACATAAAGAACAGAAAATCAATAACCAAAATGTTACGCTTTGTTTAATAATCATTTGATACAAACAATGAAATCAATAGAACTTTTATTAACCACTTGGGCCCATTTCAAGTTACAAAAAATACAATCATTTTCAGTTTCTCAAAATTAATACAAACTGTAATATTCAATTACAAATAATACACAATTTTTGCGTACATTTAGTGACAAATAAAGAAAACCAATGCAGACGCAAACTGATCCCGATCTCTAATCCTGTCTCGTATGCAAATAGGCATACTACCGTTGCCTAATGGGGTATTCTTCTGAGTCCTGAAAAATAATTGCAAATTTTGGGTGAGTTTTGCGAACTCAGTGAG
>JANQBM010000005.1:15226601-15244554 GCA_025594535.1 Erythroxylum domingense | reverse complement strand
AATTAAGTCTATACTTAATTCATGATCCATTATGAAACCCAAACTGGCTAATCTCTCAATGTATCCATTCATCTTCAGTGCATACTACACTAGAGATGATCCCTCAGCCATCTTAAAAGGAAAAAGCAACCTTGAGGTCTCGAACCTTTTAGATTGAGCTTATTTATCAAACAGTTCCCTCAAATGGTAAACTATGATATGAGCATCCATAGCCTCATGCTGCCTTTACAATTTTGGAGACATAGAGGCCAGGATTATACAGCTAGCCAACTCACTATCATCTAGTAACTTTTTATAAGCTTTATGATCTTCATCAGATGCATCGACAGCAGGGGGATCTAGAAGTGCTTCATCTAGGACATATCCTATTTTTTCAGATTTGAGAACAATTCTCAAATTTCTTAGCCATTCCAAAAAGTTAGGTCACATGAGTTTGTTGGAATCTAATAAAGAGTGTAAGTTCACACTAGATTCCATGATTTGAACATATTCGTGTAGAGCGGGCTTTGGTTTGCCCAATAACTTAACTCTAAAAAAACTCTAGTTCTTGCTATATCAATGGAAGGTGTATGGCCTAATATTTAGTTGAGGGATTTATCCTTTGGTCTCATCTTTACTTGGATGATCTTGAATATGTATATCACATGTATACGTTCAGATTATGGACAACTCAATTTAATTGAGCCTATGTCTATAACTACCACTTAAAATGCATCTAATGCATGTATCATACAAAGGAGGTTTAATTTAGGTTGTGACTTTACTAGCATCTAAAGTTCGTGATTCGATTCAACTTTTGAACCTAATCAGGTACTGGTGTTAGTCTTGGCTAATTTGAATTATGAATGTGATTTGATTAGAAACCCTAAAATTCAATTATTTTGATGTCCAAATTAAACACTTTAATCCTAGCTTATATGCCTTTATCTAGTCACACTAGAAATGCTATGCTCTACTTGGATTAATTCTAAATTAATCCCTGACGTTTCTAAAATACCTATACATCAATTAGTCATCTATAATATCCCTAGGTCATCTTAAATTTATCTAAACAATTTCGGTACTAGCCAAAATTATCTTGACGGCAAAAATCTTCAAGATAAATAAGTTAACCTACTAAACATTAAAGAAACCAATTTGATGTTCAGAAAATTTTCGAAACCCTAATTTCAAACACATGCATTAAGCATGTTATTATGATCAAAATAATACATTTCTTATCTTATAAGAACCTTATTTAGGTCTCATAACTGAATTATGTACATTATAAGTCATTAAGTAAGTCAACTCCATCAACTTTCAAAAAGTTGACCAATGTTGACTTTGACTTGATTTAATAATTGAATCAAATTCAATTAATTATGGAAAAATTACAGAGTCTTATACACATTCTAAATGTGTCTAATAAAAAATTCTAGAAACTAATTCATAGGATTTATTTACTAAAAAATAGGAATAAGCCAACACATCACATGTGTATGACACTTGTCATATAACTTCTAACACTAATCAAACATTACATCGTGCATGCATAAGATAATCACTTTAACAAGTAGTGTTATACATCTAATAAATGTGAAAGTCAGCACGTGCATTTAGTTTTCTAGAAATTCCCAAAAACCAACATATGAATAGCCTGGATATTAAATTGAAATAAAATAGCAAATGAAATTAAATTGCAATTTTCTTTTACAGAAACATAATATAACATCTTATAAACATTTTTGCGAAAGCAAATCAGAAAAATAATTTTTCTACATTTTTCATGAATTATTACAAATCAACATGCATGTTAGTCACAACTCAGCAAACACTTTGCACATGTTCAATACATCATCTTTTACATGCACAACCTACTTTGATAGGACTATTATGTTTGCCATGGTTGCATGCATCACATTCATGCGAATGAAGCAGAAGTGTTGGAATCAAATTTCCGACACCATGACAACCTAGAACATGAAATATAAAACTTTTACCTTTTGTTTCTCCTCCTTTCTTGTTTCTTCTCCTTATTTGGGTTATTGCAAACACCAAACCTTTCCTTGATCACCTAAGAACATGTAAACAAGATGAAGAAGTAATGTATAAGGGCAAATTTGAGCACCAAACTAGATGAGTTCTAGTAGATGCTAAAAATGATGGAAGATAGATTAAGAAACTTGTTGCATGCACTTTGATTAATGCAACAATTGCATAAATTACAAGAACAAGATTCTTGATACCTCTCCCTCACTCTAGAACTCTTCTAAAGCTCCTATGCTCTCACTTGAGTGCGTAAGAAATGTTAGAACCTTGTGTACATAAATGAAGAACTCACTTATGTACCATTTCGTGCCCTCTGTGGCGATCGTGGCCAATAAGGCCAAGATCGTGGCCTATGAGTCACGATCATGGCGTGCTTAAATTTGGCCATACACACTATATTTTTCATTCGGTCTTTTATATGTGTGACCTTTAGGTTCTCAGTTCTTTAAGCACTTGATTAACACTTAATTTAATTAAATCATGAAGGGTTTCATGATGCCAATTTGTCATAATATAAGTGGATTAACACACAAACTCTTCGATAGTTAATTATCCAACTTATAAACCTTTCCATAAAAAATTACTAAGCAATTCTTCCTTTCACTATAGTATACCCCACTTGGTTTGGCATATGGGCTATGTGTCAACTCCTACTAGACTGACTACGTCACATCTAGTCCAAGTGATGTTAGTTTATGTCCTAGGATCTTATTACTCTTATGTGTCATTGAAGACTCTCTTCATGACACATAACTGCTCTAGCTAGAGACTCCTAAGGAATGATCATGACAAGAGGCCTTGGGTATCATCTCTTTCTATCAGGAGTGGTGAATCCTCTATTGGCTACCTAATTACCTTCAAATACCAATATTTATAACCATTCACCACTCTAAGAGCGACCTCATCTTAAGGTAACAAGGAATGTTGTCAAAGCGCAAGATTAGTATCCAAGATATCCATGAGTACCTCAAGTCTAAGGATATTTGCACTATTGCTATGGTGAGATTAATCATTGACATTCAATAGATCATCTATATGATAATCTCATAGTTGATCATCCGATGTACTTACTACTCTTAGTAAATACCCACATTTTAACTTTAAACAACTTATGCTTACAGTTTATGAGATCCATTGCTTGATCAAACTAAGGAGTATCACATGTACTAATCTGTCTGGATTAATAATGTACTGTCTTATTAATCCTATGACTAGGGATTATTTAGATAATAACATAATTGCACATAATAGGAATCTCATTATCATGATCTCATCATGATTTCCTTCATACTATGTTTTGTATCATGGACTTCATTAATTCGATTTAAGATCAATATCAATTCATATATTAACGAATATCAAATTAATAAAAAATATCTTTCGCTTTATTAATCAAAGTAAAGTTTGTACAAAAGTGCTAAAGATGATTTACTTTAGAGCACTACTCTAACAGAGATATCGATCTAATCCGACTCATGTGTTACCGGCTTAAGAGATTGAAGTTGCTAGTAATCTGAGTTATGTTGAAGAGCCAGTCAAGATAATTGGCTATCAGAATAAATAGGTCAGAAACTGAGTGATCCCATTGGTGAAATTCTTTTGGAGGAATCATTCGAGTGAGGAAGCCACATGGGAAAAGGAGGATCACATGAATAATCAGTACCCCTACCTATTTGATCAATCAGGTAAGAATTTCAAGGATGAAATTTCTTAAGGAGGAATTGTCATGTCCAATTTTTAAAACATATGTAGGGTTACACCATAGATCATTTCACATTAGTAAGAGAATTGGCAAATTTAAGAAAGTGTATTATATTGACATGCATATCATTAGCATACACACACGAATTATAATTTGTATACATTACAAAGTTATCACATGCACTCAATTCACATGTCCCGGGGTTTGAAAGATTTAAAATGACTATAATGTGAATTATGAACTGTTGTGTCTTGAATTTTGATTTGATTGGATTCCAATTAGTGATTTGGAATTAATTTTGATTAATTAGGAAATTGATGAATTAATATGTACATTTGGATTAGGAAAAATGTTAAGTGGTAGGATAAATTGATACACGAAAAATTAGGGTGATTAAGCCTATAATTGAGTGACTTTTGGCATAATTAAATGAGTGACAAGTGGATTAGTAATTAAATAAAAAATGGAACAATTTTTGTGTGACAAGTGGAAATTGACAAATGGGAAGATGGTTGGTACGTGGAAATTAGTACGACTAATCCTAAAATTAGGTAAAAATTGGAATAGAAATTAATTGACAAATGGACCAATTATAGAGCGACAAATGGCCTAATAAAATTGTGACATTTGGCAGCCACACATGAATACATATAGATGGATTCATTGAAGGACAAGTAGCTTACCTTCATGTGTGACATGTGTCAATGGAGGATAAAGACATCTTGCATTGCATGACGCTAAGGTGGCAAATTTTCTACTGGAACTTTCTACACTCTCTTCCTTGCTCCTCTCCACTGAAAGCACTCACTCCCTCTCAACTTCTAAAATTTTACTTGATTTTAAATCATCTTCACTTGGATCTTTGTAAGTTACTGCATCAAGAAGTAGGGCCTACTATTTTCGGTGCTATTGTCTTGTTAGTGCTGAAGTTATACTTTGATTTTAGATGTGTGTTGATTACTTGGAAGTGTTTGAAAAAAATAATTCTGGTTTGACAAATGCAATATTGTTTGTCTTTTTGCTAGATTAGTTGGTTCTTTGGAGTTAAAATTTGAAGATAAGAAGGTAAGGGAAAGCTAAACTTGATTTGATGTTATAATATGAAATGTTTGATACTTGAATTGAATAGAATATGTGTTAAGATGATGAGAATTGAATGTTGGAAAATTGATCTTTGTATGATAATTTCTGGTTGGTTTTGATGTGTGGAAGATATTGATTTGTAAGTTACTTAATGACTGATTTTTGAAATGGTTCTAGACATGAAATTGATGTAGAATTGAGGCATAAACTATGGTGAAGGGTTGTTAAAGGTGTATGACGTGAGTTAATTGTACTGGTTCCACTGATGTGTATGTTATGTTCTGAATATGACCCAACCATTGATGAATGAAATACATATTCCTTGAGTTTTTGGAAATGCTTTAGTATGTTTTGGATTATTTTGGTTCTGTTTTTAGTAGTATTTAAATATCCTTCTAGGGGGTATGTGGGTGTTACATCCTTTGGTATCAGAGCATGGTTTAGGTGATTATGGTTTAACCGGCACTTAACTATTACTTATATATGGATATACGAGTTGAGTTTGGCCTAATACAGTTTTCCCCATGTTTTGATTATAGAATTAAATAACAAAAGATCTCACGAAGCCGTTGACGAGGTTACAAAGAGTAATAATCCTGAGCAGTCCTGTCCACCTATATCTAGACCTTATGGTGTGAATTGAGATGTAATACCACCAACTCCACCTCCAGCTCAAGGGGAGGCTTTGCTTAAGCTATCGTAAGACATGATGACTTTGCTACATCGTATGACAAGACCCAAGGCTCCGATTAATCAATTAAGGAAGTATGGAGCTAAGGAATTTACTAGAACATCTTTACAGGATTTTAAAAGAGCTGAATTTTGGTTAAAGAAGTTGAAGAGAGTGTTAGATTAAATTAGTTGCCCACCACATCAGATGGTGAACTATGTTGTCTCTCTTCTTCAAGGAGCAACCTATGAATAGTGGAAGTTTGCTATGAGAAATCCTCAATTACCAGAGCTTCTAACTTGGGATTTATTTTCCTGAGAGTTTAAAGCCAAGTATGTGACGGAAGCTTAGAGAAAGGAGAAGTGGAAGCAATTTCTGAACCTAAAGTAGAGAAATCTATCTATTACTGAGTACGACTGAGAGTTTAATCAACTCAGCAAGTATGCACCTGAACAAGTATTTACTGAGGAGTTTCGGTGTCATCAGTTTGAGGATGGTTTAAATGATTCGATCAAAAAGCATCTAGTTGTAATGATACTCTTATAGCAAGTGAGTTATCATTAGCTGGTGCAAGCTGCTATTAAGATAGAGAAGCAAGAGATGGTGAAAAGAGAAAGGGCTCAGTGAAGGAGCTTTGCTAAAGGAGGTAAGTCCTCAAGCAAGCAGAGTCGTGAAGGTGTTTTCTCTACTGTAGAATTTACTTAAAGATTTATAGCTCGGGAAAGACGAAAAAATTTTCCCTCATCGATTGCTTATAGTAGGGGTTCTTTTGTGGGCTAAGGTTCTTGTGCTCCGAATTACTTTCATTGCTCCAGACATCATTGGGGTACTTGTTAGAGAGTTACAGTTGCATATTATCGATGTGGTATCACTGAGCATTTGATAGCCAATTTCCCTATGAGACAGCCTCATACATCACAAATGAGTAGGGAAGTTTCTCATACATCTGTTAGAAATAGAGGATGCAGTAGAGGACATAGAGGATTTGTTCATATTAGACCTAATCCAAGTACTCTATCAAAAATAGTTGATCGACCTACTGTACCATCTACTACAGTTCGAGCTTATGCTTTGAAAGCTCGTGAGGATCAGGATGCACTTGAAGTTAAGGCGGATATTGTTTTTCTCTTTAACTCTGAAATGCATGTTTTGATTGATCATGGATCCACTCATTCTTATATCTGTGTTTTTATAGATATTTTTGATAAAGTGATGCCTGTAGATCAATTAGAGTATGATATTCATATAACCAGTCCTCTGGGTAGTAATGTGGTAGTTAATCAGGTTTATAAAAAATGTCCTGTTATGATCTAAGGAAGTGAGTATGTAGCGGATCTGATTAGATTTTCTTTTTATGAATTTAATTTGATTTTAGGTATGGATTGTTTATCTAAGCATCAGGCAGTAGTGGATTGTAGTGCTAAGAAAATTGTGCTTCAGAAGCCTGATTAGCCTGAAATAATATTACATAACATCCGCACTAGTTCTCTAGCTAATGTGGTATATGCTATGCAAGCTCGGAAGTTTCTTAAGAAGGGGTGTAAAACTTATCTAGCTTTTGTGTTTCATTCTAAAAAGGAGGGTGGTTAATTGTAAGATATTCCAGTGGTGAGTGAATTTTTGGATGTGTTTCCTGAATAGTTACCCAAAATCCCTCCTAAAAGGGAAGTAGAGTTGTCTATTGAAGTTATGCTTTGCACTACTACTATATTTAGAGCACCGTACAAGATGGCTCCGCTAAATTGAAGGAGTTGAAAGTGCAATTGCAAGAACTACTGGACAAGGGGTTCATTCGATCTAGTGTGACACCTCAGGGAGCACCGGTTCTGTTTGTTAAAAAGAAAGATGGTACTCTCCAGATATGCATAGATTACAGGCAACGAAACATAGTAACAGTGAAGAATAAGTATTTGTTACCAAGAACAGAAGATTTTTTTGATCAATTGAAAGGTGCAGGAGTATTTTCCAAGATATATCTATGATCAGGATACTATCCACTTCAGGTAAAGGATGTGAATGTTTCGAAAATTGCACTTAAAACTCGTTATCGATATTATGAATTCTTGGTGATGCCATTTGGACTAACTAATCCTCCTGCTACATTCATAGATCTAATGAATAAAGTGTTTAGGCCCTATTTAGACCAGTTTGTAGTGATGTTTATAAATGATATCCTGGTATATTCTAAGAATGAGCATGATTATGTTGAGCTTTTGCAAGTTATGTTACAAACCTGAGGGAAAAACAGTTGTATGCCAAGTTGAGTAAGTGTGATTACTGCCTTTAAGAGGTATCTTTTCCAATACATATTTTTCCAAAGGATTAGAGTTGATCCCAGTAAGATTGAAGCAATTGTTAACTGGAAGCTGCTATGGAATATGACAAAAGTGAGAATTTTTTTGGGTTTGGTAGGTTACAATTGTCAGTTTGTGAACGGATTCTCAGTGATAGCATCCCCTTTGACTAAATTGGTACAAAAGGAGTGAAGAATGAATGGTTCGATAGATGTCAAGGTAGTTTTAATCAATTGAAAGGAATGCTTACTAAAACTCCTGTATTAGCTCAACCCACTTCTGGTAAGGAATATGTTATGTTTAGTGATGCATCTAGAAATGGTTTAGGTTGTGTTTTGATGTAGGATGGAAAGGTAGTTGCATATGCCCCTAGGCAACTGAAGCCTCATAAATAGAACTACCCTAGATATGATCTTGAACTTGCAATGGTAGTGTTTGCTTTAAAAATATGGTGACACTACTTGTATGGTGACAAGTGTAGGATCTTTACAGATCATAAAAGTTTGAAGTACCTACTTACTTAGAAGGAGCTTAATCTGAGACAACGACTTTGGTTGGAACTGTTTAAAGATTATGACTACATTGTGGACTACCATTTAGGTAAGGCTAATATCATGGTTGATGCCTTAAGTTAGAAGACCATTTTGGCTTTGTCAGCACAGCGAGGTGAAAGAAGACTTGTATCTGATGGAGTTTTAATAGCTCAATTGAAAGCTAGGCCTACCTTGAAGCAAGAAATTTGTGGTGTTCAGAAATTGATGTTAAGTTACAACAACTTGTTTTAGTGACTCATGAATATAAAAAACTAGATTTTTCTATGAAAGGAAATGGTGATTTGTATTAAAAAGATCAATTGTGTGTGCCAGCTAATGATGAGTTGAAGAGAAAGTTATTATTTTAGGCCTATAATACTATCTTTATAATGCATCCTGGTGGAAATAAAATGTATCAAGATCTGAAGCAGTATTACTGGTGGTTAGGCATGAAACATGATATAGTGGATTATGTATGTAAATGTTTGACATGTTAGCAAGTTAAAACTAAACACTAGGTTCCATCTGGTTTGTTACATCCTATTTTGATTCCTCAATAGAAATGGGATACCATTACTATAGATTTTTTCAAAGGACTTCCTCTCACTCAAAGGAAGCATGATGTTATATGTGTGATTGTTGATGAGTTCACCAAGTCTGCTCACTTTCTGCCTATTCATCCTGATTATTCTTTGGATAAGCTTGCAGACCTATTTGTGAATGAGATAACGAGGTTGCATAGAGTGCCACTATCTATTATTTCTGATCGTGACAGTCGTTTTACTTCGAGATTATTGAAAAGTATGTAAAAGGCTTTGGGTACTCAAGTCAAGTTTAGTATCACTTTCCATCCCCAAATAGATGGACAATCTAAAGGGGTTATCTAGATATTAGAAGATATGCTTTGAGTTGTGTGTTAGAATTCCCAAGAAGTTGGGATAACTATCTTTCTCTGACGAATTTTGCTTACAACAATAGTTATCATACTAGTATTAACATGTCGCCTTATGAAGCTCTATATGGTAGGAAGTGTAAGACTCTGGTTTGTTGGACTGAATTAAGTGAAAACAAAATGATTGGGCCTGACATTGTGAAAGATACTGAAGAGAAAATTTAAGTTATTCAACAAAGATTGAAAGCTGCCAGTGATAGATAGAAATCCTATGCAGATTTAAAAAGAAAAAATATTGAATATTTGGTAGGTGATAAGGTATTCCTGAAAGTATCATCATATAAACACATACTTCAGTTTAGGAAGAAAGGTAAGCTCAGCCCACATTATATTGGTCCTTATAAGATTCTTAAGAGAGTCAAACCAGTAGCTGATGAATTAGCTCTTCTTGGAGAGTTAGCCAAGTTACATGATATGTTTCATGTTTCGATGTTGAGAAGACATCGGTCTAATGATACACATAAGGTTCCTATGCAAGAAATTCAACTACAACTAGATTTGACTTATGAAGAAGGGCCAGTGTCTATTTTGGACAAAGAAGTCTGACAACTCATAAATAAGCAAATACCTCTGGATAAAGTACTCTGGCAATACAATAGACCCGTGGAAGCAATATGGGAACCAGAACAGACCATAAGGACTTAGTATCCTCAACTATTTTGATAAGGTATGAATTTTGAAGACAAAATTCTTCTAAGGGGCAGAGAATTGTAAGGCCTCAAATTATACCCTAGTTGGAATGTTATATGTATGATAGGTGTTAAAAATTATGATATGATTGAGAATTGCATATGACTTGAATTTTGGTTTAATGGATCATACTTAGTGAATTGGAATTAATTAACATCATTAGAGAATTGAGATATTAAAATGTACATTTGGACTAGGAAAAAATTGTAAAGTGGCAAGATAGTTAGTATATGGAAATTAGTATGACTAAACCGAAAATTAGGTGACAATTGGACTAAAAACTAATTGAAAAATGGACCAATTATGGAGTGACAAATGGCCTAATAAAATTGTGACATTTGGCAGTCACACATGAAGACATATAGATGGCTTCATTGAAGGACAAGTAGCTTATCTTCATGTGTGACATGTGTCAATGGAGGATGAAGACATCTTGTATTGCATGAAGCTAAGGTGGCAAATTTTCTACTGGAACTTTCTGCACTCTCTTCCTTGCTCTTCTCCACCGAAACCACTCACTCCCTCTCAACTTCTGGAATTTTGCTTGATTTTATATCATCTTCACTTGGATCTTTGTAAGTTACTGCATCAAGAAGTAGGACCTACTATTTTCGGTGCTATGGTCTTGTTAGTGATGAAGTTATGCGTTGATTTTAGATGTGTGCTGATTACATGGAAGTTCTAGAAAAAAATAATTCCGGTTTGACAAATGCAATGTTGTTTCTCTTTTTGCTGGATTAGTTGGTTATTTGGAGTTAAAATTTAAAAATAAAAAGATAAGGGAATGCTTAACTTGATTTCATGTTATAATATGAAATGTTTGATACTTAAATTGATTAGAATATGTGTTAAGATGATGAGAATTGAATGCTAGAAATATTAACTTTGTATGATAATTTCTGGTTTGGTTTTGATGTGTGGAAGATATTGATTTGCAATTTACTTAATGAATGATTTTTTAATTGGTTCTGGACATGAAATTGATGTAGAATTGAGGCATAAATAGGGGGAATTGAAGGAAAATTGATAAACTTTGGTGAAGGAGTGTTGAAGGTATATGACGTGAGTTAATTATACTGGTTCCACTGAATAGACATCTGTATTTTATCCATAACTTAACCTATAGATATCTAAATGGGGTGATTTTAATTGTAGATTAAACTACATACATATTTCTACAATTTTATTAAGGAATATAATTTTATTGCTGCATCTAAAGGTTTTGAAATTTGGCTTGAATTTGAGTTTTGGTTACTGTCACTATTTAATAATAGTTTGTAGTATTTTGGGTATAACTGTAGGAATAGTAAACCAAATTGCATTAATTTTATTTCATTAGAAACTTAAGACATATAGGCACATTTACTTAGAAGGACATAATTCATAAAGTTTCTATGTCAGATTGGCCATACAATACTGACCTAAAATTTTGTCTCGAGAAAAACTAGAAAATTGCAAGAAAAATGGGAGAATAGCTTCTATGATGATCGTAGGGAGGTACCCCACGATCATAAGCAGTACTTAGGAAGGGAAAATGTTGGTTTTAGACAATTTTTGGACTATATA
Organism: Erythroxylum domingense; assembly: GCA_025594535.1. Taxonomy (NCBI): domain Eukaryota; kingdom Viridiplantae; phylum Streptophyta; class Magnoliopsida; order Malpighiales; family Erythroxylaceae; genus Erythroxylum; species Erythroxylum domingense. Next base: position 15,233,036 of record JANQBM010000005.1, on the reverse strand, counting down.
AGATTAAGATACTTAAGAATGGTTTAATTGAACTTAATTGAGATTAAAAATGAACCTAAATGATGTTAGATTAATTTAGTAAAAGTTGATTTAGTTATGGACTATTAATTGATGTAATAAGTTAAAGAATCTATGATTAATTAATAATGTGACTAATGTTGAAATGTATGGTATGTTACAAATATGTTCGAAGAGTTCTATGTGATGTGAATTAGATATAGATATTTGGGAATTGGGAATTTCTTTAATGTTATATAATATGTAATGACTTAATGTTTCATTGATATATTGATGCAAATGTATATGTTTGAAAAGCATATTGAGTGTAATCAAAGGGCGTGAATATGTTATATATGAGAAAAACATAATCAAGACATATATTATTTGCTTATGGTTCTGAAATCTAAAATGGATTGATTTAAAACTGTTAAGTCCTAGTTTTGGGTAAATAGGCATGCGTAGAAGGGTCTGCAGCTACTTCTGTGACACTTTGGTGTCGACACTTCGATGTCTCCTGATATTGACACTCCTGTGTCTGAGACATAAGTCTCTCCTTTTCTGGTCCCGTTACCCACTTCTGTAAAAAGGATTAGTAGGCTAACATGTTTGTATTTTGATACATATTCAGTTTTGATATAAACAAGTTCTGATCTAATACAGCATAAGCTTTGATTTGATACAAAACATATTCTGATTTGATACAAGTCAGATTTTGATTTGAAAGGATTATATCCTGTTCTGATATTCAATTATGATACTTGTACATTCTGTTTGGATACTTATGAGTTTTATTCTAATGCTTGAATGTTCTGTATTGATGAATTATATTCTTTTCTGAGAGACACAATGTTTAGATTGCTCTATAATATGAACAATTAAAAATTGTTGGTGATATGATCCCAGTTTTGTATATGTGGATGCTAGAAGACTGTTAAAGACAGTCACCAGTTTATACCTTGTTTAGTTATTCCCACTAAGCTCTATGCTTAGCACGGTGGTTTTGCCTCCATGTAGGTTTTGATAAGAAGACTTGAGATTGGGACTAAGGCAACTATAGTGGCCAAGAAGATTATGTTTTGTTCTAGAAATGTTAGGTTTGTTTTTGAGTTGTTTTTTAATGTAATGAGACATTTTGTATTTTATGTTTTGTTTAATAGTTTGTAATAACCTTAATATAGTTTATATTTGGATTTAAGGCTTGTCTGTAATAAGTACCATATGTATGTTATGTTTTAAACCCAACCATTAATGAATGAAATGTATGCTCCTTAAGTTTCTATAAATGCTTTAGCATGTTTTGGATTATTTTGGTTCTGTTTTGAGTAGCATCTGCATATCCTTCTAGAAGATATGTGGGTGTTACAACATATGCCTTAGCCAAATTAGGACACCTAGCATGTTGATAAGGCAAATTCCAATAGTAAAGTTTCTGCTTCTTCTCTCATTGTATCTCTACCAATACTGCATCCAACTTCTCTCTGCATTTTGCCTAAACCCTAGCTAACTTGTTACAAGAAATTCATACCTTAATTCTTCATATTGCTGTCTAAAATCAATCTATTTTCATCTTAGAATTGTGTTAATTTTTTCTTATATGGAGGGCTAGTGTGATTTGGATTTTTAAGCTGAATTGAAAGCCTAATAAATAAGTAGTAATCTGAGTTTTTTGGCATGTTACATGGTATGAGAATGATGCTTGAATTAGAATGAAAAGAATGAGATGTTGGCAATGATATGTGCTAGAAAAATGTTAAATGAACTTAGATGTTTTTATGCTTGTTTTTAGAGTATGAAAATCATGGCATTATAGGTTAAATTATTGATGAATTAGGTCTGGATTTGATGTATAATGAAACTGAATTTGTGCTAAAGGAAGATGTTAGCATAGTTTTCTTGAACTGAGAAAGAATTGGGACTATATGAATGATAAGGTAAGTTAGTTTTTGGTTTGATGCTTGATGCATAAAAGACCATGATTTGTGAGCTATCACTTACATAATTTTGAGTTGGAATTGGGGTATACTTCTGGTCTAAATGAGGATACATGAATGAGTATGTAATATCCCAATCTACCCACTCACAGATATTGTCCGCTTTGGGCCTTAGCCCAGCTAAGCCCTTACTTTTTTGCTCTTCCTACCCTTTAGAAAAACGCATCTATGAGGGAGAGGTTTCCACAGCCTTATAAGGCCTACTTCATTCCCCTCTTCAATCGATATGAGAATCTAACATTCCACCCCCTTAGAGGCCTAACGTCTTTGCTGACATACCGATCTGAGTACTGGCTCTGATACCATTTGCAAAATCCCAAATCATCCCGTTTACAGATATTGTCCGCTTTAGGCCTTGACCCAACCAATCCCTCACGATTTTGCTCTTCCCACCCTTGGGAAAACGCGTCTTTAAGGGAGAAGTTTCCATAGCCTTATCAAATGGTATTAGAGCCAGTTCTCAGATCGATATGTTAGTAAGAACGTTAGGCCTCCAAGACGGGTGGATCCAGGCCTGTATGCCAACAAGGACGTTGGGCCTTTAAGGGGGTGGATCCAGGCCTGTGGGCCAACGAGGATGTTGGGCCTCCAAAGGGGTGGAATGTTAGATTCCTATATTTGGAGAGGGGAAAGATGTAGGCCTTATAAGGCTATAAAAACCTCTCCCTTAAAGACGCATTTTTCCAAAGGTGGGGAGAGGAAAACCGTGATAGCTTGGCTAGGTCAAAGACCAAAGCAGACAATATCTATGAGCGGGTGGTCTGGGCTGTTACAGAATATGAATTCTAGAAAATTGGAAGTGTAGATGATGTTTCTATGTTTATGGAGTTCATGGAGAATTGGAGGAAATAATGCAAGGCATAATTTTAATGCACGATTTTGGCATAGTAAAATTTGGTTATGTCACGATCATGGCCTTTTGCATTTCGTTTTGTCACGATTGTGACAAGGTCTAACATGATCGTGGGCTAGCATAAAGAGTAAAATGAAGTCTATTACGTGATGTTTGAAACAACTAATGATAAGGTACTATCTTATAATGCATGTAGGCTTCAAATGAACCTAATTGGATGTTAAATAAGTTGGTTAGATGATTGGTTGATGAATTTAGATTAAACAAGTTAATTGAGGTATAAACCTAAGTGTAAACAAGAGATATCTAAATGACAATGTTTAAGCAATTATGAATTATGATTAAGGAAACATAATCGGGAAAGTCATTGAGCATGCATTGAACATGGCATATATATATGTGTATAACTAAATATGTATTTGTTTGATCACTTTAGTAATGTGTACAATGTATGTGTATTTAGACGCTCAAGTGGAACGCCATCATCCTGACATTGCCGAACCGTCCAGGCAATAACATAATCTGGAGCGTATTGTGAGTAACCTAAATCTTCTCGCTAGGAATGATATATTTTTGTTTAACTCCCATATATTGAATTGTTAATGACGATTATGATAATTCTGGACATAATAGTATAAGGAGTTTGATATTTGGGAATATGTTGGAAATGTTCTATTTGCATATGAATCTGAAAGATATCTAAATACTCAACATAAGTGTTAAATGTTAGACTTAGGTCCGATGAATATATGAATCTGACTGTGTTTCATGAATAAATGTTAATACTCAACATAAGTGTTAAACGCTAGACTTAGGTCCGATGACTATATGAATCTGACTGTGCTTCATGAATAAATGTTATTGATGACATATTTTGTGATTTGATGCATCATATTAAATGTATAATAAGATAAAGGCGTTGTGACCAGAGTGACGAGTCTGAAAGAGCTTTAAGCTCAAAAAGCTGCATGTAGAGCCTGACTTCGTGATTAATGAGCCCGGTATCCACAATAAGTATAAGACAGTATTTATATCTGAATGAGCCCGATATCGACGAGGGATATGAGACAGTGAAAGGCGCTTGGTCATAACAAAATAACAACAAATGTGCATTCTCATATGCATCTACATTTATACATTTATGATTATGAATCCTTTTTTGAAATTGTGATGATAAAGTGATATGATATATTTGAGTGTTTGTTGATAATGTGATTGATTAGGATATATAAGATCTGAAAGAGTATATGAAATGTGTGACATCCATTATGTCTTAGTTATATGTGAAATATTTGTCAGACATTAGTGAGCTCATCAATGATGGTTCACTTACTGAGTTCACAAAACTCATTGAAAATTACAACATGATTTTTCAGGTACAAGAGAGGAGACATAGTTCCTACATAGACTAATACTATTGATTTTAGACTAAAGAATGGCTTAAAGGTCGGTCAGCTAACATCTGAGGAGTTATAAATTATGTATACATAGTTCTCATTTCATGTAGATCTTTTGTATAAAGAGTAGTAAACTCTAAGATACTTTGATGAAGTAAATATTTGTTTGAATGAAAGTTTTACTACAATGTAAATATTGTTAATGAAAGAAATGAGGAGTTGAGTTTTTTTTTAGCATTAAGTGAAAGTAATTTTTCTAACATGCCATTCTCATAGGGTATATTCTGGAATGTCCTCTGGACATTTGGGTACATACTATATGGTAGTGGGATGTTACACAAAGGATGTCAAACCATTCTCTGATACCAAAAATGTAACACACCACTACCATAAAGGATATGCCCGAACATCCAGAGGTCATTCAAGAACATACCCTATGAAAATGGTATGTTAGAGCAACTACATCAACTTATTATGGCATCATATAGAACATAAGTATTTCCAAATATCGAAACTCCTAATTTCATTCATAAAATGAAACTTACTTACATTGTCATTACATTTCATAATCCATGTTTATGCATAACATAACATTTGGAAGTTTAAAGTTCTATACAAAAAGTTCAACAAGAAAGGAGAAGCTAAACAAAAGTATTCTATATAAACTTCATAGGTATCAGCTAACCAGACCTTTGAGCCATTCTTTTTCCAAAATTGACAATACTAGACTTCTATTATATCACCTTAGAAGTTAGGTCTCCCTTGTACCTAAAAATCAATGTTGCAATTTTGATGAGTTTGAAAACTCAGTAAGTGAACCATCATCGATGTGCTCACTCAAGTCAGAACACAAATATCACAAGTATATTTCCCAATTCAAAAGATGTATCACATCATTCAATATTGAATACCAAATCACAATATATATCATATCTCAACAATGAATCATGAACTACAAACATTTCATTACAATCAATGGATCTGCCCTGAACAAATGCATTCTATGCTAGATTAACAAGTTGGATCAGGTGATTCTTTATTCTATATGGTAATATTTTTTTAACATTACTTTTTATAAGTCAATGAATCAAGCAATAAGGTGATACTCATTTAGGGATTTATTATTGTTGTGTTTAGGGATCAAGCTAATGTAGGTTTCATTCCATTCCCTTAATAACTTATTGCTTAGAGAGAATTCATGCACTATTCTTATAATGGTTTCACCTAAGAGATTCCAAGTCTGGTGGAGAATCTTCCATTAAACCTATCAGGGCTGAAGCCTTTTTTTGGGTGAAAAATAGGGAATCTTTGATTTCCTCCACCTAGACTTCATTCACTAGCTCCTAATGAACTTCAGTAGGGATGGTTTTGATTGAATTCAATAATTTTTATGGTAAGTGAATAGTAGTATCATCCAATCCAAGATGGTTTTCCTCCGACTCAGTAATTCTATTCCTATATTTATTCATTAATCTATTTGATTTTTTTTCCTTCTAGCATGGATAACATTAAAGTAGTACCTTATAAACCTTTCCCTATCTTTAAGCCAATCATAGATGTTTTCCTTAATTATAAGTTTAATTGTTCCAAAGATTGATTATAAGTTGTCATAAGAGAAGCCTCGTAGATCTTTAAGTAAGTGTTCCCTGGATTATTCATTGCTTCCTTCTGGTAAGAAATAAGTTCTTTAAGGGCCTCTTGTTTATCGTTAAGCGTAGACTCATTTTGCCTTTTAAATTGCTTGTTACTCCATATGTATAAACTTTCATAAAATGAGATCTGTGAGGCATATACTCCTAACTCCTTTTGAGGTTTCATAGGCATTGAGTATATAATTTAAATCTCCTCCAATGGTGCATGGCCTTTTAATTAGTGAATTCAAGTTCTATAGAATTCCCATAATCCTTGTCCCTTAAATTCTTAATTATGAGCATATGCCACAGTATATAGGCTAAAGGAATGTTAGACTGAATCATTAATTCACAATGTGACATTTGAGAAGTAGACCACCAATTAAGGTGCTTTAGCTTAGAGGAATCGAAGCGTACTATAATTTTTTCATTCATATAAGCATCATCGTTGGAAAAAATGGTTTAATTTTTATATGGGGACCATAAACAATCCTTAATATTGTAACACCCCAACTCCCGCCGGACCCGAACCCGATATCGACAGTGATACCCGGATCCGTGCC
>JANQBM010000005.1:15196263-15226501 GCA_025594535.1 Erythroxylum domingense | reverse complement strand
TGACGCGTCACGATCGCAACGAAGGAGATAGTGTCGCGATCGCGACTCGGTTGATTTGTCACGATCGTAATGCGTTACGATCGTGACAAATGATGTCGTGACAGCGCGACGAGGTCGAGCCTCGACACTAGCGAATGGGGGCGCGTATGTCACTGCTCGCGACTGCGACAGCTCTCGATCGCGAGCTCGCGCATTCAGCGCACGCCTCGCGACTGCGAGGCAGTCGCGACTGAAAGGGATGAATGGTACTTTTGTAATTTTTGTTATCCAAACCCTTTGACATTCAATTATTTATAACTTTTGCATCCGACCTCCGATTGACCCCATTTTCAAAGCGTTGGACTTCTAAAACAGACCTCTACCTCTCCTTATCAATTTGTGATTTTTTTGAGAGTTTTATGGAAATGTCGGATTAACCCTAAATGAGTGGACCGAATATTTTTTTTGGGTTAAATTTTTGATTGACACCGGGATTGTCATGAACATGTATCGTGTATACTCCGCATAAATGTTTATAATTGTGCAAAATTATTAATGTGTGTGCAACGAAATGCACTAATGGATTGTGCAGGTTAAACAGTCTGCGGTCAGGCGGCAGTCAGGCATTCCAAAAAAAGAAAGCGAATGCTAATCTGGAGCGTACTATGAGTAGACCTAGATGGACTCATTTCATTGTTTGTTTGTTTGAAATTTTTGTATTAATTGATTTCTAAATAATGATATGAATGTGATAAATTTTATTGGGTTCCGGACAGGAGGTCCGTTGATCGTGATATTGATTATGGATATTGAAGTGCTACTTGAATGTGAATTGGATGAAATATGAGTACGTAATGTGATTGATAAATGTGTTTTACATGCACATTATATAAGTGATAAGTGTCGGACTACGGTCCGATGACAAATGGATTTTATCTGTGAATTGGCATATATATGAGAATGATGCATTTCATTGCATAAGTGCATGAAATATAATGGCAGTTGTGACTTGAGTAGCCACCGATCAGAGCTTAAAGCTCAACATATGACTCAGAGCCTCAGGCTCAATGCTTAATGAGCCCTATATGGGACAGTTATCAATGAGCCCTATACGGGACAGTTTAGGCACTCAGTCACAACAAAGTAACAATTGGAAAGTGAGTCTCATGGGCATTGCATATGCATCATACAAATGATTGAACTTTAATAAATGTGAAATGTGAACTGTGTGATGTGTGATTACTGTGTTATGTGACTAGGTGAGCCATCGATGATGGTCACTCACTGAGTTCCCAAAACTCACCCAAAATTTACAATTATTTTTCAAGACTCAGAAGAATACCCTGTTAGGCAACGGGAGTATGTCTATTGCGTGTAAGTCAAGAACAGAGGTCGGGATCAGTTTGCGTCTGCATTGATTTTCTTTATTTTATACTGAATTGTAGATTCCGCAACTTTTTGTACCTTTGTAATTGAATATTATAGTTTTTAATAAATTTTCGGAATTTGAAATGTTTGTATTTTTGTAATGGGCCCAAATGGCTCTCAAAAGTTTTGTTGATTGTAGTGTTATGTTTGAAAATGGTTATAAATAAAATTGGCCAATTTAGTTATCAACTTTCTGTACTTTATGTTTGTGGTTTCAAAAAAAAAAGAGGGTTTTGCAAAAGAAATTGATTAAAATGTAATATGTTTCATTTTCGGTTTATGCTAATCGAAATTCTAATATAAAACAAAATTTTGGCGATTCTTGTAAACAAAATGTTTCTGAATAAAAGTGGGCCCAAAATTTATGCTTATTGATTTGTGTGTATTCAAAAAAAATTATACCGACTTTTGATTGTTTAGTGATGTGGCACATCACCCTCACGGGGCACGGACTCAGATATCACTATCGATATCGGGTTCGGGTCCAACGAGAGTAGGGTGTTACACAAGCCCTTTTATTTTCTCTATTGCCAACTCTATTTTTGTTTTTATAGCCACTCCTCTGTCACTGGAGCTTGATGGGACAAATTAATATGAGAGTTTTTGGTCCACCTACCTGTTGACGTTTCTCTTTCTCTACCTCAAGCTTTCTCTTCTCTTTTATTTTGTTTCACGCAACTCTCATGTAGCTCTCGATTGCTCCCTTATATTTCATGCACTTCTTTCTTTTCGACTTCAACCCCACCTATCTAAGTTAACAACTCAAATGAATTAATCCTCACTCACGTTTTCTTCACTCTCCAACAAAGAGGGAGATTTGGTCATCACTCCTTTCTTTCAGCTGTACCTCATTTTTTCTCTCTTTTAGCCCCTAGCTACATTGAAACTCAAATGAAGCATCTCGTTTTATGTTTCCTTCACTCCAGCTTTGGTTCTCCTTTCTCCAACCTCTCTAGCCGACATATTCCCCAGCTTACACGCTCCTCATTTGACACACTCTTTCTTTTCTTTCTTATTTCATTGACCCTCTCCTTTCAACTAGGTTTCCAAAAGTAAGAATCATTTAGATAGGTGGCAATTCAAAACTGAAGAGCATTACCTCATATTGCTATCCACTTTTTATCTTATCCTACAAGCTTTGTCACATATTTTTTTCATAAGACATCTTGCATGGATAGTTAGGTTTTTGATGTAGCAAAAAGGACAGCTAGAGTGTATACCATGCACTTATGTTAGGTGTCTTCATCTTCCCATTCTGTGCTTCATGTAGATAAAGAGTATAGAAATTGAAAAGATGACTTAAATGAGCATGTTTTTAGGTCACTTTAATTCCTTCACTTTCAAAATGTACCTAAAATTAAATATGAATCAAAATGAGCATCCTAAGCATTTCTAAGATATTAATCACTAAGTGTGAAAGATAAAATATATCAAAATTTAAACACATATCACATATACATGACTTATATACGTATGTCTGATTTCATATAGGTAAAACAACATCTTTTAATTGTTCACGCTCTCAGAGACATTCATAATCCCTCACATGTTTGTAAATATGACTTACATATGTGAATCCTACATAGCACAGGTATGTACCTCTAAGACAACTCCAATTCCTCGTTTTTATAACCTAATTTCTCACTAATTATTCTCCTTGTAATCTATAAAGGAAATTGAGACCTTATAATACACAAGAAAAATAAATACCAAAATATATAAAAGGATCTTAAATAGTGAAGCAAAATGCACTAAATATATGGCTAAAAATATAGTTTAGTATAACTTGTATGTAAGGAAAATGAAAGAAAAAATTAGTGAGATTTCATATAGCTTTTATAAGGACTTACTTATTTAGAGCATTTTCATTCACACTTCTGTGAATGTACTAAAATCCTCCACTTCTTATGACAAGAATTAGGACTTAAAAGAAAATCTCTTGAAGCCTTTCAGTGGTGAGCAAGTTTTATATATAATTAATTAAGCATCTTTTCAAGGATTTTCTATGGAATTACTCAAATGGTGCTAAAGGCAGTGTCAAGGTGAAATAGGTAGACATCTATTATCCAAAACATGAAGGAGGGCTAAACATATTTCTAATAAAACTCGTCAACTAAACACTCCTACTGAAGAGATTTTGGTAGATCCTCGAAGACAGACATTTTTTATAGCTTAGATGCTTCACTCATACTTTTTCAAAGGCAAAATCATATGGGAAATTAAGAAAAAAGCTTCACAATCTTTCTTCCCAAATTAGCTTCTCCAATTAAGACACATAGTTGAGGACGCTATATGATGTAGCGTGTTATAACACTAGGTAAAATAAACTAAACCTAGAACTGTAGTAGTAGTGAGTCTAGATCGATCCTATAGAGAGTATTCGACTAGCTTTTTTAATGAAAATAATCAGTGTTTAGGTTTAGGGGGTTAGTTTGGTTTTGAAATAAGAAAATAAAACAAAACTAGACTAACAAAAGCAAATAAAAGAAAACATGAAAAATGATGACAAAGATGAATTTTTTGGAAGTCTGGTTCTTTGGTTTAATCTTAACCTACACCCAGTTGAATGTACTTTATTAATTTATTATTCTCAAATCTCTCCTAGCAACTATTGTTTGTAGATTAACATCAAGCTCTGTTAATCCTAGTTTTCCATTAAGTCGTGTTTAGTTAAGAGACGCTCATTGATTAAACCTAAACATCGAAAAACCTAGGATACAACCTCCAGATTTAATTGGACAGCCACCTAATGAATTAGGAAAATAGATCATCTAAGCAATAACTACATCGCTTAGGTTATTTAACCTAGGTTAACTAATCTCTAATGACTACGAACCATTAATCACTACAAATGAATCTCTAATATAACAATTACAAATTATATTGAAATTCTGGCTATGGGTTCATACATAAACAATTAAATGATAACAAGAATAAGATCATTCATACACAAAACCCAATTTTTCTAAGCCTTATCTACCTTAATTTTTCATTAATATTATCCACCCTTAATTGCTAAACAATAAAATTTACCTTTTGACTTGAGTGATTTCTTCTTGTTATATGAAACTCCTTATGTACCCTTCCATGTGAGCCACTCTAATTTGATACAATGAATTGTATCTTTGTCGATCTCACTATTGCTTTGGATGATGGATACTAGGTGTGTAAAAACTCTTTCTTTGATATAACTTCTGAACCAATCTTTACCTCCACATTAGATGCCGCCTTATGGCTTGAAAAATTACACTTTAAGTACTAAGTCTTACTTTTGCTCAATTTAAAGCCCTTTGACTTTAGTATGTCACTCCAAAGTTCTAGCTTGACATTTACTCCCTCTTTTGTCTCATCCACTAAAGTAATGTCACCAAGAAAAAACATACACCAAGACACGTCCCCTTGGATATTCTTGGTAAGCTCATCCATCACTACTACAAATAGGAAGGTGTTTAACGAGGAACCTTAGTGTAGCACAATACCAATATGTCTCTTCTTTTGTCATACTTACTCTAGTCTTTACAACTTCATGCGTCACTAATAACCCCTGTAATATTCCATTAATCTTCTAAGGAGGAGTGTAGCTTATACCGTGGACCTTCTTAGTATGAAAACAAATTGGTTCTTCTCAAACACAATATGAACGAATTATTTGTATGTCCCAATTCATTCCTTTTACTCTAAGTGAATTATAACCTAAAAATATAATATTAATTAAAAACCAAAAATAAAAAACTACAACGAATAAACAAAACGCACTAAATATAAACGTAAAAATATAAACAATTAAGAATTTATCAAACTCCGCCATACTTAAGCATTTTCTTTTCCTCAAGCAAAGCAATTTTTTTACTCTCAATTTAATAGGAAACAACTCTTAAGAAAGCATTAAAAACATCAAGATTCTCTGTTATTCATTCAGTTATAAAGTTTAATAAAATTGTTAAGGACTTAGTTATATGCATCAAATTATAAATCAATCTAATTCACTCCACAAATCTTTAAATTTTAACATATTCACACCATTCCGTCAAATACATAAAATGACCATAGATGAAAAGAATGTTAAAACCTTTAAACAATTGTATAGCCCTTATTAAGAACAAAACATTAAATTTAAACATCATATAAACATTTAGAAGCTTGTTTGGAAAGTCATCTAACCATTTGACATGAGAGTAACACCTAGTTATAAATATCCTTGGTTATTCAGATAGGTCACTATTCAAATGGACACTAACACCACTCTATAATTACAACGTTATTATTATTACAAAGCCAACAAAGTGAATTTTTTTTGCTTATTTATTCACATACTAATAATGAAAATCCTACAAAATACTCATTCAAAACAAAAACACCTAATTATTGGGTTGCCTCCTAATCAAAGCTTCTTTTTTTAGTCTTAAAACTAGACTTCTGAGTATTTACTTCAATGTAAAAATATTATCAGTGACCTAGTTCCACCTGTTTTACTGTATCCTTAGGTTCACTAACCTACAAATAGTCTACATAATATAAGATAATAAGCATATACAGTATCAAATTGATAAAGATAAGTGAATTTACTAATGTTCTTTTTATTAACAAACTATTAATATAACAATAATAATAAAACTCCCTAAGCCTTTGATTAAATTTGATAGTTTATTATATGAGAAGTAAGAGCCTCTTGTACAACAAGTTCTTTCTTTTCTCCATCTTTTATCTCTTTTTGAATAATAATTTCTTCCTTTTCTTCATCATCTAACTCCTCTCAAATCTATAAAGTTATTGTATTCACATGTTCCCTCAAGTCTAGCTCAATTTATCTTAATAGATCACTTAACTCTTTAGTTTCATAAAGGGTAACCTCAATTGAAGTAACAAATTTCATAAGTACATCCTCGAGATGTCGATACTCCTCTTATTACTGTTATTGAAAAAATTCATATAAAGCATGATCATTCCAAATAAATTCGTAATAGATACTCCATAAATTTCATAAAAATCCATATATAGTATAGTGCTTGATGTTCATAGTTAGGGTGGTTACCCCCACAAATGTCACAATTTCCATAGATGTCGATTAAGCTTCTGAATACATGTCAACATGCCTCTCATTCCAAGTTTCTAATGCTATTATAAGAGAGGGCATACCATAATCCCCCTAAGAATACAATCCACCCCATCCTTCTAGTATATTTGGTGGCTATGACAATGAATACTCATATCCTGCAAACAAGACACAAACATAAGACCGATACAAAGAGCTATAAAAATAAAAAAAATAAACAAAAAATAAAGAGAAAAGAAAAGAAAAATAATTGTTATATTAATAAAAATTAAGTGTTCCTAATCCTTGTCCTTGGCAATGATGCCAAAAACTTGTTGGATCTATATGCAATGTAACTATCTCAATTCCTTTAATCTATTAGCTATCTAAAGCAAGTACACTAATCATTTTATGGTATAGGTTTTAGAGTACCAAGGGTCAATCCCATGGAGAGCATAAGTATTAGTAATGACTTTTTTTTAATATCTAACTGCCTATTAAGGGGATATTGATCAATCATATTTAAAATAAAAGAAAATAAACTAATAACACTTAAGTTTATGTTGATTAATAAAAATCCCTTCTAAATTTCACTATTACGTTTGACCTTAATCCAAAAGATTTATATCGGCATATCTCTAGGTTTGCATGCAACTTCTTTCAATTATGATAGATCTATTCATACAAAGGATTTCTTAATCTCAGTTGCATGAAATCAAACATCAATTAATATGTTAGCAATATTAACTCAAGAATAACTAAGAATGTTTAATTCAATCTCAATGAAACTAAAGAATAAACTAAATTACATTAAAGTCAATATAAGATCCATTTTTTATTTCATCTAATCTAGATTCCAAAAATAATTTATCTCAAACTTATAAAAAACAAAATATCAACATTAAAGAAAAAGCAAAAAATCAAGGATAGAATGATCAAAATCCCTAAAAACTCTAAAAACATCATTCTAAAATGAAAAAAATCTACTTTAAAAGGATTTCTTTTGGATATTTCTACGGCTTTGTGCCATTCTACAGTTTCCCTTTTGTTTCTCAAGGTTTCGTTCTTATTCTTCTCCTTAATTTTCCCTTTTATAATTAAAAAATTAGGATTCTAGGTTGTACACAATCATCAACATGACTGTGTTGATGGTTGTGTTGATTAAAAATAATGAAAAACTCAAATTTAGAATGAATATAAGCTCAAAATGTGAATATGGGCATCAACATAGGCATATTGATGCTCATTTAACTCTGTCAAACTCTAATACCACTTATTTTGCATAAAACATGAGTATGTTATCATTAACATGGGCATATTAACATCAATATGGGTGTGTTTATACCAACATGGGAGTGTTGGTGCCCAAGTGCTTTTCTAGCATCTTCAAAACTTATTTAAAACAACTCCAAATCACTTCTGACATCTTCCAGTTTGTTCCTTTTGAAATAACTAAGTGAATTACAACCCAAAAAAACTATATAAAGGAATTAAATACCGAAAAAACTTAAATAAATAAACAAAATGAACTAAATATTAATTTAAAAATATAAACAATTAAACATTTATAATAAATACTCATTTTTAGCATTCCCATATAAAAGTGAAGTTATTTACCATTTAAAAATAAGAACGGTATTTTTTGTATGTATGTGTGTTATGATATGTAATAAGATATGGCGTTACTTATACTAGCTTTTGTTGAATTTTTCACATATTAAAGTTAGGATGTCACAACACATGTAAGGAATCAAGTTGTGGTACTTTTTACATTATCTTCATATGAATTTCTTTTCCTGATAGTGCTATATGCTTAAGGAAGTATTGTGGTTTTTGAAATTTAGGGTGTGTTATTTAAATATTAGACTCAAGTTTTTTAAAACTTTTACACTATTTTACTAAAAGTTTACAGTAATAAAGATGGAGGTAACATTATTAAATTGCTAAAACTTATTTTCATTGCCAACAAACAAAATTTTTGAACGTTAAACCTATATGTAATAAAAGATATACTATAAAGTACTATAGTATGATCCTTACATTATTTTTTAAATAACAATCAATAATATAATTCGTATATTTTCATAATTCTTTGCAAAATAAAAACCAACAATATATGGAGTGAGAGAAGCCTCAGCTTCTCTCTATAAGATCTCTCATGAATAGAACTCTTCTGGACATGTTTAATCTTACTCTATCCTATTGTTATTCTTTGCCTTTTCTTCTTACCTCATTACTCCTTCTCCCTACTTCTTAATAAAGCCTCTTCTCTTTTTACTCTTGCTTTCGTTTCTTACACCTATCTACTTATTTTAACTTTCCTACCTTGTTCATTTCCATTTTCTTGTTTATCCTTTGTTAAGATTTTCTATCGACCTTTTCTTTGCATCCTCTTTTTTTTTTTCTAGTAATGTCAATCCTTGAGCCTAAAAATTTCCTACCTTTAGGAATGACATCTCCTCCTCTTACCTCCTTTACTCCTATTGAACTTAACCTACCTACTAAGCCTAGTAATACCAATCATAACAACTTTAATAGAGTTAAGTTTAAAAGGACTTAGATTACACTTCTTAGGTTCTTTTTAGATAGGAGATCCTCCTTCCCATAAATGAACTCATATTCCAAACAAACTTAAGTCACTTGGGGTTGTAAGGTTGATCGTGTTTGTCGAGCTTTACAATTATAGTCCTAAAATACTATAAGTGCATGGGTCGTCAATTGTAGTAATTAAAGGGTCGATCCCACGAGAAGGATGCACTAATCGAATTCTAAGGTGTCTAATGCTCAGAGAAACAATAAAGTGAAATTGAAATTGAAATAAGAATATAAACATAGGAATTCGAATGCAGGAATTCAACCCAAGATGTTAACAAAAAACAAGAATTGAAATTGAACAACACAAAAGGTCAATATGGAAATTAGTCAAGAGAAATTACCAACTTATAAGAGAGGGATTCTACCTATCATTAATGCTAACCTAGCTATTTATGTGATATTGGGGTGTCGGTTTTAGACTATCGTAAAGGGAATTACTCTCTCTTTGAGTTACAATATCGAGCCTTAAATCATTAACCCTAATTAAATTATGGTATTTATAATATCTCAATAAACAAAAGACCCATAATTAAAATTAGATCGAAAGCTCTGTACTAAACTACCGGGTCTCACACAGGATCTCTCTCTGCATAAAAACTGATGTGATTAACTACGTGGTCTATTAGATTGCTTAACTCTCGTTAACCTAATCCAATTATTTTTATATGGCTCACCCTCTTTGATTGCGCATCATAACATTACCAAAATAACTGGACTAAACTATAGATAGCGATAAGTCTAGGTCAATCCCATAGTGATTACTATCGAATACTTTCCTAAATTATTTGTTTAAGCAAATAAGGAGATTTTCAATTTGAAACAAATTAAAAATAAAATAAAATTGAATCTATGAAAATAAATCAATTTAATTTGTAACAAAATAATAAATTCAATGAATAAATTGAAAAATGATTCATTGGTTTTATCTCAGCCTAAGCACAATTTCACAAATTTCATTGAGTTATCATCTTTACTCCTCCTTTTTGACTATTGATCGTGAATTAATAACAAGCTCTATTAATTTCAATTTTCCTTAAGTTTTAGTTAGTTACAAAGCAGTTGTTAACTAACCTTAACTATCAGGAAACCTAGAGAAAGCTCTCTAAGTTTATCCAAACAGCAGCATTACAATTAAGAAAAACATATCAATTTAAGCAATAATCACACAAGCGTGGACTATTTAACTTAAGCTACGTCATTTCTAATGATTCAGTACAGTTAGTTGCTACAAACGATCTTCCACATGACTAGTAAGTATCACATTTAAGATCTACTATGGGTAGTCATAAAAATGATTGAATAGACCATTAAAACCATCATTATCCAAATATCTAATAAATCCATACAAAATAATGTAACAATATAAAAGAAGAGTAGAAAATTATCCACAATAATATACACATTATCCACAATACTATACGCTTAATGTGCTTCTTATCCTCGATTCCACCTTTGAATCGGCGTCAGGTGATTTAACCTTCCATTCCCTTCTCCAATCTGTACGAATTAGATTCAATAGCCTCCATTCTAGTTGGAAAACAACTAGAAAATGATGAAGATAGTGCTCTGTCCGCTGTTGTCTAAGTTTCTCCTCCCATTTTCAAGCAGCCAAACACCCTATTGACTCACAAAATTTCACCCTCCTTTTAGCCGAAACTTCCTTTTTTTTTTTATTCAGCAGTTATATTATTCTCCACTCACACACACTAGCCCTATTCATATATTTTAGATCCACTTCACTCACACACACACACCAGCTCCACTTACGTATATTTGGCCTCCACTAACACATATTCAGCCTATACTTAACGTTGTTTCAACTCCTTTTCTAGCTCACCACCTACACACTAGCCCCACTCACATTCTTAGGTAGGTTATGTTAAGTTTTTGGACAACTCTCACCTCCTTTCTTCACTCCCAAGTAATGTTTTCTTCCTAGCAAAAGATGAAGCACACATGTTTGGTCTCCCACACCTATCAGCTAACATTCACAAACTATTCACTCCTCCACTCATATTGTTCTCTCTTTTTTTCAGCCCTCCTCCCCCACCAATACCTCCTTCTCTCTTCTTTTTACTTAAAATATAGGTGAAAATGTGGCAAATGGACAATTATCTTTCATTGGATAGCTATCCATATACATTTTATTGGAGAGAGCTATTTCATGGGTGTGGTAATGTAAATCAAGGCTGTAATAATTTAGAATGGTTGCAAAAAGTTTACTCATATGTTTCATGTAAGGTCCCAAACAATACCCTAGTTGAAATGTTACATATTCACAAAAGTATATGTACTAGATATTGTGATATGATCGTGACTTATATATGTTTTGAATTTTGTCCTGATTTGAATTTAGGTTAATGGATCATACTTAGCAAATTGGAATTAATTGTTTCTATTAGAAAATTGATATAATAAAATGTACATTGGGCAACATTGGTTAAGTGACAAGTGGCCTAATTGAATTGTGACATTTGACAGCCACGCATGAAGACATGTAGATAGCTTCATTAAAGGACAAGTAGCATACCTTCATGTGTGACATGTGTCAATGAAGGATGAAGACATCTTGCATTGCATGAAGCTAAGGTAGCAAACTTTCTGTTGGAACCTTCTTCATTTTCTTCCTTGCTCTCCACCAAAAATCACTCCAAGCTTCCTTCTTTATATTTTGTTTAATCCTTGCTAAGTACTCAATCATGAAAGCTACCTCATGCTATCTTCTATGCTACTATCTTTTTAGTTATAAGAGCATCCTAATTTCACCTTGATCTTGGAAGTGGTTGGTTGTTTGGAAGGGATAGATTAGCTACTTCTTTGGAGTGGAAATTTGAAGTTAAATAGGTAAGGGAATCCTAAACTTAATAGCATGTATTAATACAAGTTTTATGATATGTCTTATGATGTTGATGGAATAAGTTTTAGAAAATGATAGTTTCTAGTTTAGTTTTGATGTATGAAGGACAATGAATTTAGACCTGTCAATTGAGTAAGCTTAAGCTAGAATTAAAGATGATTTTGATGAGGATTTGAAGTACAATTAAAGCACAATTGAGTTATAACTAATGGACTATTACTAAGGAGTTTTCAATTTGGAATGATAGTGTTAGAATCTAAAAAAGTGCCGAATTATGGATTTGAAGGTACTTAATAATGGTTTAATTGAACTTAATTGAGGTTGAAAATGAACCTAGATGATGTTAGATTAATTGAGTAAAAGTTAATTTAGTATGGACTTTTAATTGAGGTAATTACTTAAAGAATGTGTGGTTAGTGAATAATGTGTCTAATGTTGAAATGTATGGTATGTTCAAGGATGAATGTGTCCTTGTGAATACAAATATGTTTCAAAGGGTTTATATGATGTGAATTGAATATGATTGTTTGTGAATTGGAAATTTTTGTATTTACATGCAATGTGTAATTACATGACGCATTTAATGGTAAATTATTGCAAATGTTTATGCTCATAAGGTATATTAAGTTTGATTGAATATTCATGTATATGTTCAATTCGAGGAAAGTGGAATAAAGACATATGTTATGTAGTGCATCTTTTGTATATGATTCTGAAACCTGAAATGGTTTGTTTTAAACCTGCCAAGTCTTAGTCGAGAGTAAATATGCATGCCTAGAAGGGTCTGTAGCTACTCCTGTGACACTTCAATGTCTCCTGATATTGACACTTCGGTGTCTCTTGATATTGATACTTCAGTGTCTCCTGATATTCACACTCCGGTGTCTCCTGATATTGACATTTCGATGTCTCCTATTACTGAGACATAAGTCTCTCATGTTACCAATCATAGGTATCTCCTATACTGGTCCCGTTAACCACTTCTTTAAAACGATTACCAAGCTAACTTGTTTTGTGTTCTGATATATGTTCAAATATAATATAAACTAACTTCATTTCTGATATAACTAAATTCTGTTCTAACACAATCAAGCTCTGTTCTGATACTTAAAGTTCTATTTTATTATTAAGATATTCTATTTGCATACTTGTAAGTTTTGTTTTGAATTAAGTATATCCTGTTCCAATATGTTATATTACGTTCTAATGCAAATAATATTGGATTGTTCTTTGTTTTGAACAATTAAAGGTTGTATGTGTTCTGACATAATTAAGTGCATGTGAATGCTCTATAATTGTTAAAAACAATCGTCAAATTATATCTTGTTTAGTTATTCCCCACTAAGAGATATGCTTAGTTTAGTGGTTTTGCCTTTGTGTTAGTTCTAATAAGAAGATTTAAGGCTGGGACAACCACAGTGGCCAAAGAAGGATGTGTTTTGTTTTAGAAGATGTACATTTCTATTTATGTTTTAGCTGTATTTCATTGTAATGAGTCATGTTGTATTTTTTGTTTTATTTAATGCTTTGTAATAACCTTAATATAGGATGGATTTGGAACTTATGGCATGTTTAATGATGTGTAATGTTTGTTTGCTAGAGTTTCTAGAAGGGTTTAGATTGTTTTCCATGTTTTAATTATGTTTTATGTGGAATTTGCATATCCTTCCAGGGGGTATGTGAGTGTTACACGTCTGGTATCAAAGCATGGTTTATGCGATTTTGGTTTAACCAGTGCTTATACTTGGATATAAGAGTCGTGTTTTGCATAATGCTGGTTGTCCCATGTTTTGGTTTTAGATTTGAGTATAGAAAGATCTCATAAAGCTATTGACAAGCTTACGAAGAGTAATAATCCTACGCGATCTCGTCTATCTATATCAGGATCCTTTGAGGTCAATCGATGTGAAGCTGAAGTGCCACCTCCTCCACCTCCAACTCAGGGGGAGGCTTTAGTTAAGCTGCCACAAGACATGATGACATTATTACCTTGTAATACCACACCCAAAGCTTCGATTGATTAGTTACAGAAGTATGGAGCTGAGGAATTTACTGGAACATCTATGAAGGAGTCTGAAAATGTGGAATTTTGGTTAGAAAAAGTGAAAAGGGTATTAGATGAAATTAGTTTCCCATCTGAACGAATGGTGTATTATGCTTTCTCCCCTCTCAAGAAGCAGCTTATCAATGGTGGAAGTTTGTTCTAAGATATCCTTAGTTACCGGAGCTTTTGACTTGGGATTTCTTTTCCTAAGAATTTAAAGCCAAGTATGTGTCGGAAGCCTATAGAAAGGAGAAGTTGAAGCAGTTTCTGAACTTGAAGTAGAGAAACCTATTTGTTGCTGAGTATGAAAGAGAATTTAATAGACTCAGTAAGTATGCACCTAAACTCGTTCTTACTAAGGATTTTTGGTGTCATCAGTTTGAAGATGGTTTAAATGATTCGATCAAAGAGCATCTAGCGACAATTACTCTCTTATAGTAAGTGAGTTACCATCAGCTAGTACAAGCTGCCATGAAGATAGAGAAATAAGAGATAGTTAGGAGACAAAGGGGTCAAAAAGATGTTTTAATAGAGGAGCTCAGTCCTCGGGTAAGAGAAGTCATGAAGGTACCTCCGTTACTAAAAAATTTACTTAGAGACCTGTAGCTAGGGAAAGGCAAAAGGACTTTCCTATATCGGCTAATTCTAGTAAGGGTTCTTCTGTAGGCTGAGGTTTTGGTACTCCGAAGTACCCTTATTGCTCTAAACATCATTGGGGTACTTATAGAGAGTTACAGGAGCATATTATCAATGTGGTAGCACTGAGCATTTGATAGCCAAATGTCCTATGAGATAGCCTCAAACATCATAAGCTAGTAGAGAGGTTTCTCATGCATCTGCCATAAATAGAAGACGTGGTAGAGGTCATGGAGGATTTGGACAGATTAAACCTAATTTAAGTACGTTAATCGACTTGCTGTGCCATCTGCTACAACTTGAGCTTATCCTTTGAAAGCTCGTGAGGATCAGGATGCACCTGAAGTCATTGTGGGTACTGTTTATCTCTTTGACTCTAAAATGCATGCTTTGATTGATTCTGAATCCATTCATTCTTATATTTGTGTTGGAGAAATTTCTGATAAAGTGATGCTTATAGATTACTTAAAGTATGATATTCATGTAACCAGTCATTTGGCTAATAATGTGATGGCTAATTAAGTTTATAGAAACTATCTTGTTATAATCCATGGAAGTGATTATGTAGCTGATCTGATTAGATAGCCTTTTTATGAATTTGATTTAATTTTAGGTATGGATTGGTTATCTAAGCATCAAGCAGTGGTTGACTGTAGTGTTAAGACAATTGTTCTTAGGAAATCTGATCATTCTGAAATAGTAATGCATGGCATCCGCACTGCTTCTCTAGCTAATGTGATATCTGCTATGCAAGCTAAAATTTTCCTTAGCAAAGGGTGTGAAGCTTATTTAGCTTTTGTGATTGATTCTAGGAAAGAGAGTGTTAAACTGCAAGGTATTCCAGTGGTGAGTAAATTTCTAGATGTGTTTCCTGAAGAGCTACCTAGACTCCCTCCTGAAAGGGAAGTAGAGTTGCCTATTAAAGTTATGCTTGGCACTGCTCCTATATCCAGAGCATCGTATGGGATGGTTCCCACTGAATTGAAGGAGTTAAAGGTTTAGTTGCAAGAGCTACTAGATAAGGGGTTCATTCAACCTAGTGTCTCACCCTAGGGAACTCCAGTTTTGTTTGTTAAGAAGAAAGATTGTACTCTCCAGATATGCATTGATTATAGGCAACTGAACAGAGTCACCTTGAAGAATAAGTCTCTGTTTCCAAGGATAGAAGATTTGTTTGATCAATTGAAAGATGCAGGAATATTTTTAAAGATAGATATGCAATTAAGATACTATCAACTTTAGGTAAAGGATGTGGATGTTTCGAAGACTGCATTCAGGACCTATTATAGACAATATGAATTCTTGGTAATGTCATTTGGGTTAATTAATGCTTCAGTTGCATTTATGGATCTAATGAATAAAGTGTTTAGGCCCTACTTAGATTAATTTGTCGTGGTGTTTATAGATGATGTCCTGGTCTATTCTAAGAATAAACACAATCATGTTGAGCATCAGCAGGTTACGTTACAAACCCTACAGGAAAAGCAATTGTATGCTAAGCTAAGTAAGTGTGATTTCTAGCTTCAAGAGACATCTTTTCAAGGACATGTTGTGTCTTCTCTAGGGATTAGAGTTGATCCCAGTAAGATTGAAACAATTTTTAACTAGAAGCCACTATGGTGTATGATAAAAGTGAGAATTTTTCTGGGTTTGGTGAGTTACTATCACCAGTTTGTGAAGAAATTCTTGGTAATAACATCCCCTTTGACTAAACTGCTATGAAAAAAGTGAAATATGAATGGTCTGCTAGATGTCAAACTAGTTTTGATCAACTAAAAAGAATGCTTACTGAAGCTCCTGTATTGTCTGCTAGATGTCAAACTAGTTTTGATCAACTAAAAAGAATGCTTACTGAAGCTCCTGTATTGGGTCAACCCACTTTTAGTAAGGAATATGTTATGTTTAGTGATGCATCTAGAAATGATTTGGGTTATGTTTTCATGTAGGATGGAAAGGTAGTTGCATATGCCTCTAAGCAACTAAAGCCTTATGAATAGAATTACCCTAGACATGATCTTGAATTTGCAGTGGTAGTGTTTGCTTTGAAAATATGATGACACTACTTGTATGGTGAAATGTGCAGGATTTTTATTGATTATAAAAGTTTGAAGTACGTGCTTACTCAGAAGGAACTTAATTTGAGACAATGACATTAGTTGAAACTATTTAAAGATTATGGTTGCATTGTGGATTACCATCTGGGTAAGGCTAATGTCATGACTGTTGCCTTGAGTCAGAAGACTATTTCAGCATTATCAGTGCAGCAAAGTGAAAGAAGACTCGTATCTAATAAGGTTTTAATAGCTCAATTAAAAGTTAGGCCCACCTTGAGGTAAGAAATTTGTGATGTTCAAAACATTGATGATAAGTTGCAACAACTTATTTTGGCGACTCGAGGAAGCAAACAACCAGATTTTTCTGTGAAAGGAGATGGTGATCTGTATTATAAAGGTTGATTATGTGTTCCAACTAATAATGAATCAAAGAGATAGTTATTGTTTGAGGCCCATAGTACTGTATTTACAATGAACCCTGGTGGAAATAAGATGTATCAAAATCTGAAGTGGCGTTATTGGTAGTCAGGTATGAAACGTGATATAGTGGATTATATCTCTAAACGTTTGACGTGTCAGCAAGTTAAAGTTGAGCACCAAGTTCCACCTAGTTTGTTACATCCTATTTTGATTCCTTAATGGAAATGGAATAATGTTACCATGGATTTTGTCAATGGACTTCCTCTCACTCAAAGGAAGTATGTTGTTGTATGGGTGATTATTAATAAGTTCACCAAGTCTGCTCACTTTCTTCCTATTCATTCAGATTATTCATTAGATAAGCTCACAGAACTATATGTGAATAAGATAGTGAGGTTGTATGGGGTGCCATTTCATTGATTTACTTCGAAATTCTGGAAAGTCTGCAAAAAGCTTTGGATACTCAAGTCAAGTTTAGTACCGTTTTCCATCCCCAGATAGATGGAAAATCTAAACAGGTTATTCAGATATTAGAAGATATGCTTCGAGGTTATATGTTGGAATTCCTAATAACAGTTATTAGACTGGTATTGACATGGCACCTTATGAAGCGCTATATGATAAGAGGTGTAGAAATTTGATATGTTAGACTGAATTAAGTGAAAACATGATGATCAGGCCTAATATTGTGAAAGATAATGAAGAGAAAGTTCAAGTTATCCCAAAAAAATTGTAAGCTGCCAGTAATAGGTAGAAGTCCTATGGCAATTTAAAAAGAAAAGATATTGAGTATCAAGTAGGTGACAAGGTATTCCTGAAAGTATCTTCATGGAAACACATACTTTGATTTGGAAGACAGATAAGCTCAGCCCATATTATATTGGTCCTTATAACATTCTTAAGAGAGTCAGATTAGTAACTTATCAATTAGCTCCTCCTGAAGAATTGGCCAACTTTTATGATGTGTTTCATGTTTCCATGTTGAGAAAAATATCTATCTGATGATACAAATAAGATTCCTATGCAAGAAATTCAAGTACAACCGAATTTGACTTATGAAGAAGGCCTATGTCTATTTTATCCAGAGAAGTCTGGCAACTCAGAAATAAGCAAATGCCTCTTATTAAAGTACTCTGGCAACACCATGGGCTCAAGGAAGCAACTTAGGAGCCATGATTGACCATAAAAACTCAATACCCTCAACTTTTCTCATTAGGTATGAATTTTGAGGATGAAATTATTTTAAAAATTAGACCCTAGTTGAAATGTTACATATTCATGAAAGTATATGTTTTAGATATTGTGATATGATTGTGAATTGTATATATTTTAAAATTTGGCCTGATCTTGAATTTTGGTTAATGGATCATAGTTAGTAACTTGGAATTAATTGTTATCATTAGAAAAATGATGTAATAAAATGTACATTTGGACTAGGAAATGGTCAAGTGGCAAGACAAATTGGTACATGAAAATTAGTATAACTAAGCCTATACTTTAAATGACATTTGGCAACATTTGTTGAGTGAAAAGTGGCCTCATTGAATTGTGACATTTGGTAGCCACACATGAAGACATGTAGATGGCTTCATTGAAGGATAAGTAGCATACCTTCATGTGTGACATGTGTCAATAAAGGATGAAGTCATCTTATATTGCATGAAGCTAAAGTGGCAAATTTTCTGCTGGAACCTTCTTTACATTCTTCCTTGCTCTCCACTAAAAATCACTCCAAGCTTCTTTCTTTGTATTTTGATCTAATCCTTGCTAAATATTGCATCATGAAAGCTACCTTATGTTATCTTCTATATTGTTGTCTTTATGGTGCTAAAAGCATCCTAATTTTACCTTGATCTTAGAAGTGTGTTGGTTGTTTGGAAGGGCTAGATTAGTTGGTTCTTTGGAGTTAAAATTTGAAGTTAAATAGGTAAGGGAATTCTAAACTTGGTAGCATATATTAATATAAGTTTTATAATAATTAAATTAGCATGAAATATGTGTTATGATGTTGATGGAATAATTTTTGGAAAATGATAGTTTCTAGTTTAGTTTTGTTGCATGAGGGACAATGAATTGAGAGCTGTCAATTGAGTAAGTTTGAGCTCTAATTGAAGATGATTTTGAAAAGGATTTAAAATATAATTAAAGTGCAATTGAGGTATAACTAATAGACTATTATTAAGGTGTTTTGAATTTGGAATGAAAGTGCTAGAATCTAGAAAAGTGTAGGAATTGGAAATTTGTGTAATTATATGTAATGTGTAAATACAAAACGCATTTAATGGTATATTATTGCAAATGTTTATGCTTATAAGGTATGTTAAGTTTGATTGGATGTGCATGTATATGTTCAATTTGAGGAAAGTTACACATATTTAATGGTATATTATTGTAAATGTTTATGCTCATAAGATATGTTAAGTTTGATTGAATGTGCATATATACGTTTAATTTGAGGAAAGCAGAATAAAGACATATGTTATGCACTACATCTTTTACATATGATTTTGAAACCTGAAATAGTTTGTTTAAAACTGCCAAGTATTAGTCATGGGTAAATAGGCATGCTTAGAAGGGTCTGCAGCTACTCCTATGACACTTCAGTGTCTGCTGATATTGACACTTTAGTGTCTCCTGATACTGACACTCTAGTGTCCCCTAATATTGACCCTTCGATTTCTCCTATTACTGAGACATAAATCTCTCCTGTTCTGTGATACCAATCACAGGTATCTCTTATACTGGTCCCATTACCCACTTCTATGAAAATGTTAGTAGGATAACTTGTTTTGTTTCCAAATATATGTTCAAATTTGATATAAGCTAAGTTCAGTTATGATACAACTAAATTATGTTCTGATAGAATCGATTTCTGTTCTGATACTTAAAGTTTTATTTTGTTATTAAGATATTCTATTAGGATACTTGTAAGTTTTGTTTTGAAGCAAGTATATCATGTTCTGATATGTTATATTATGTTATGATGCAAATAATATATCATTTTTCTTTTCTTTGAAAAATTAAAGGTTCTATGTGATTTGACATGATTAAGTGCATGTGAATGCTAGACGATTGTTAAAAATATTCATCAGATTATATCTTGTTTATTTATTCCCCACTAAGCTATATGCTTAACACAATGGTTTTGCCTCCATTTAGGTTCTGATAAGAAGATCTAAGGCTAGGACAACCTCAGTGGCCAAAGAAGGATGTGTTTTGTATTGGAAGATGGATATTTGTGTTTAAGTTTAAGTTATATTTCAATGTAATGAGTCATGTTGTATTTTGTGTTTTCTTTAATGCTTTGCAATAATTTTAATATAAGATGGATTTGGAACTTATCGCATGTTTTTAGAATAATACAATATGTTTGATGTGTTTTGTTTATAACAACATCTATTGATATTTAATGTATGTTTGTTTGAGTTTCTGGAAGGGTTTAGATTGTTTGGCATGTTTTAATTCTATTTTGTGTGGCATTTACATATCCTTCTAGGGGATATGTGGGTGTTACATTTCAGGCTCCTTTCTTTATTTAAAAGCTATGTAAAATACTATATGGTAGCTAGGCTTTTCATAAGATCAATAGATAAGTGTGATGTTGTCTTACATCAATCCTCCATATGTAGCTATCCACCATCCATCATTTAGCCATCATTCTCCACACTTTTCTTAGAATAGAATATCATGTTATGGTTAAATGGACATGTGATGGTCATGTAAAATCCATGCAAGTGTGAGTTGCTTCATTGCTTCTCATTCTTAATTTTTTTTCTTTACTTACTCTGATATTTCTCATTCTTGCTTCACGAAGAAAAAGAGTAAAAAAATTGAAAAGATGGTTTCAATGAGAATGCTTTGAGTCACTTTAATTGCTTCACTTCCAAAATGTACCTAAAATCAAATATGAGTCAAAGTGAGCATCCAAAGCATTTCTAAGGTATTAATCATTAAGTGTAGTAGATCAAATAGATCAATATTTAAACACATATCACTCTCGGTTTGTTATTGAAATATAAAAAAATCAAAGTTAATCACAACATCCAACCAATAAAACATAAAATCGACTATATTAATATTAAATTAAAGTAAAATATCAAATAAGAGTTAGAACATCGTTAATAATCCAAAACCCATCATTATATAATCCCTTTCAATCTTATACATTAAATGAAAAAAATGAAATAGAAAGGAAATAGGACTTGGATCGAATAATCTAGGAACGAAGCAGCATTGGGAGACCACCTAATCTAGAAGCAACAGTGTCAAGACCCGCTTCTTCTTCAGCTTCTTCTTCTCTCTCTCTTCTTTTCTCCCTCTTTTGAACTTTCCAAAAGTGATAAATTGTATAAGCTCTCTTAGGGTTACATCCTTAAGTCTTATATAATATTTTCAATTAGGACAACCCTAATGTCTTTTTCTAGTCTGAAAGGTTCGAAAAATCCCTCAAAAACTCAAAGTGGGAGTGATGTCTGCGTATCTGTGCCACAGGCCACGATCATGGCCAAGAAATTTACGTATGTCAGGATCGTGGCTAGGAATTTTTTCTTCTTTAACGATCATGACCTAACCCCTTGTACCAGCTTATGTCATGACCGAGGTATATTTACCATAATTGTGGCTCGTTGCTTTTGCTTCTATCACGATTGTGGAATATTTGCCACGATCATGGCCCTTGGTTATTTTCCAGGTCTTCTCTGATTCTCCTCCAATTGCCTTGAAACACTAACAAACACATCAAGGCACCTCATAAATATAAAATTGAAGCTCAACATCATGTTCTAACCACAAAACACCTAAAACATAAATATTTACTAAATATCATAATTCTAACCCAAATACGCACTAAATAATCAAAATAACATCTAAATACAAACTAAACTACCTAAAAAATCATGATGCAATCTACAACTATCAACATCCCCAATTTTAAATGTTTGCTTGTCCTTAAGCAAACAAAACAACAAACAAAACAAAACAAGCCAAACAAAAAAAATAAATAAAATATACTCACAAATGCAATAATGAGGAAATGACATCAAACTTCACAAAATGAATTTAACTCTAAGCACAATTCTTCAATTTGTTCTAACCTATTAACTTGCAAAATTCGCGTTTATATACTCTGGACTAAATATACATATTAATCAACACCTAGATGTCAAGTTTACTCACCCTTATCATTTGTACACACACTTTGATAAGTGTTTGGTCAATCAAACTTGTAACTATTCCTAAGTAAGTTTTCATGAAAAGTCAAGCTACACGTAAGTTTGGTAGGTTTTTATTTGACAAACACTCTTTTTGTTACTTTTTATAGATAAAAACCTAGCCTTTTTACGCAGAGGCAAACATTTGTGATGAATGTCGATTCGATTACTCAACAAGGTCATATTTTTGTTAGACAGCTTGGTTGGATTGTCATTATAGCCTTTTGATGTGAAGGCAAACATTTGTGGTGAATTTCGTTCCGGTTACTCAGCTACATCACATTCTCAACTAGCTACTAGCTCTATTCATAGCCTGAAAGCTAGCAGAATAGATATTTAATTAAAATTTGTACTTTTTTAAAAAGCAAAAATTTAACACATTACCTACTTATTGTTTTTGCTAGTCATTCTCGTGAAAATATACTAGCAATGCTACTTATTTGACTGGCCTAAAATTATAAATGAATGTGATAGCTTCCTAGGGTGAATAAACTAACATCGTATCCTAATTAAACTATATATTTAGCTAAAGTAACCTATGTCACTAATTTTGCAAACTAATAAATTTCGTACCTAAAAGAATACGTCTAAGTATAAATCTATCCTACTAAATTCTAGACAATGACACATTCACATGAATCACATCATACAAACCTAAACAAACTATCATACAATATGCAAAATTCACACTCAAAGTAAAAGCGCACAACCCTCCCCACACTTGAACAACACATTGTCCTCAATGCAAGAAGGACACACAAACACACATAAAGGGGAAATGATAACCACAATATAGGAAAAACATAAGCAGAAAATACTAAAAAAATGAAAAGAAAAGAGTTAGAACACGAAATCGTCAAGGTGACAAAAGTAGTGATGATGTTGGAGAAGGAGACCTAATACTCTTGACATCAAGATGGGTTCTCTTTCTTATAATTGATTCAAGAGAATAAGAGAGTTAGCAATCCAACCATTCCATATCATTAGAAGCTTATTTTAGAATTTAAAACAAATTTAATTACACAACAAGTTAAATATAACTACGTAACCTGCTAAGTTATGTTTGTTAGCTTGACCTTCATCCTTTAAAACTTAGCCATGATCAATTATAAGTAGCTTGCTTCCACTTATGAAGCCCAATTCCAATTTTGTAGCCTGCAAGTAAGCTACAAATTGCAAAATGATCAGAAAGACAATATTGATAACATTTAGAAAACTAAATAATTTTAGTAATGTCCTTTTCACTAATAAACTGTAATTAAAATAGGGAATAACGAAGCTCCCTGAATCTTCTATTAAGCCTAGCAATTTGTTTGGTAAAAGGGTGAGTTGTTCTTGTTCTTCCTTATTCATCCCTTTTTCTTCTTCTGCTTTTACTTCACAAATCGAGACTTTCATAGCTTTTTCAAACTCAATGTTCATTGTCATCTATTCTTCTTCCTTTTTCTCTTTTAAAGATTCGAACACATCAATTCTCCTGAATGAGTCACCCTCCTTTGGATTATTTAATACACCATTCATGTTGAATGTCACTTGGTCATTACTAATCTGAAGGATATTGTTCTCTTCATAGATATCTATTAAAGCTTTTTCGATGTTCAAGCATGGTATACCAAGATCTGGCGGACAACATGGGGGCTTTCATTCTTTTCTTCATCCTCTTTCTTCTTTTCTTGATCTTCTACAAGGTGGGGTTCAGCTTGGTCTCTCGTTGGTTCTTCTAGCTCTACCCTATTCCTAAGTGTGATAACCTGATATAGTTCTATTTAATTTACTTTCATGTTGTGCAAATAGTTTTCCACACTTCTTTTACAAAACTCCCTAGAAAGTTAGCCCATTTGAACCTCCAGGTTGTGAATAAAAGAGGCATGATCTTTTGTTACTTGCTTAAACTTCTCTTACAATCTCTTTTGTGCCTCTTCTATGTTCATGAGCTTATCCATAATCTGATTTAATTTAAAATCCCATGAATTAGACTTATTTAGCTTAAATATTGATAGCTCTTGATGTCCCAAGTGAGTCTTTACATTACTAGATCAATATAAATATGGATGATTATGCCACCCCAAATTGTATATGTTCCAATAAGGATGATGATTTCCCCGACCAAATTGTGCCTTATTGAAGTCCACAAGAGTCATTTGCTCCTTATAGTGTATGTCCTCCATCATTCCTCTTTCCATCTCTTCTTGGCATTCAACTTTTAAGATTCCCCATTCTTTCTTTAGGATGTCCGAATTGATCTGTCATCTACCTTGCACGTAAACTTTTGTCTCCTTATTTTTTCCTAATCTGTAAATTAAAAGAATTAGACTAATCCTACAACTTCCGGCAACGACGCCAAAAACTTGATCATGTTTTTTAAGCTTTTCAATTAAAGTTCTCAAATATCGCAAGTGCACGGGTCGTGAATTGTAGTAATTGAAAGGTTGATCCCACAAGAAGGGTGAACTAATCTAATTCTAAGGTGTCTAAAGTTTTGAGATATAATAAGGTGAAATTAAAATGAGATAAGAATATATACATGGGAATTTGATTGCAGGAATTCAACTCAAGAAATTATCACAAAACAAGAATTGAAATTGAGCAACATAAAAGGTCAATATGGAAATTAGTCAAGAGAGATTACCAAATTATGAGAGAGAGGATTATACTTATCATTTATGCTAACTTAGCTAATTATGTGTTATCAGGGTTTCAGTTCTAGACTATCATAGAGGGAATATCTCTGTCTTAACTTATAATCCCATTCCCCAAATAATTAACTGTAATTAAATTATAAAATTAGACCCATAACTAAAATTAGATTGGAATCTCTATACTAAACTATCGGGTCTCATATGAAATCTCTCTCTGTATAAAAATTGACATGATTAACTACATGATCTATTGGATTAACTAACTCACGTTAACCCAATCCAATCATTTTTATATGGCTCACCCTCTAGGTTTATTATTGAAAAATAAAAAATCAAAATTAATCACAAAACAAAATCAATAAAACACAAAATCGACTATATTAAAATTAAATCAAAGTAAAAGCTCGAAAGAAGAGTTATAACATCATTAACAATCCAAAACTCATCATCATACAATCCATTTCAATCTTAACCATTAAATGAACAAAAATGAAATGGAAAAGAAATTGAACATGGATTAGACAATCTAGAAAGGAAGTAACATCAGGAAACCACCTAATCCTGGAAGCAGCAGCATTAAGACCTGCTTCTTCTTCCTCTTCTTCTTCTCTCTCTCTTCTTTTCTCTTTCTCTTGAACTTTCCAAAAGTGGAAAAATGTAGAAGCTCTCTTAGGGTTACATCCTTAAGTCTTATATAGTATTTTCAATTAGGGCAAACCTAAGGTCTTTTTTGGGTCCAAAAGTTCCAAAAAATCTCTCAAAAACTCAAGTCGAGACTACTATCTACATATCTGTCGTATAGGCCATAATCGTAGCCCTTAGTGGCACAATTGTGGCCTGGAGTTTTTGCTCCTGTCATGATCGTGGCTCCTTACACCAGATTCTGTCACGATTATGGCATATTTTTCACGATCGTGACCCTTGGGTTATTTCCCGTGTCTTGTTTGAATCTCCTCCAATTGCCCTGAAATATTAACAAACACATCAAGGCACCTCATAAATATAAAATTGAAGCTCATATTCCAACGTACAAAAAACTTCAACACATAAATTTTTACTATCAACACACAAATGTTTACTAGCTAACACAATTCTAACCTACACATGCACTAAACAATCAAAGTAACAACTAAATATAAACTAAACTACCCACAAAAACACGATGCAATCTATAGCTATCAAAGGGGTGTTACTTAATGATGATTGCAGCTTCTTTTTGAAATTTAGAACTAGAACACAAGCCATTAAGATCTTGGATGTTGGACCTTTGCACCTAAACAACAAACCTTTATTCTAACAATTATGAAAAAAAAGGCTGTAACTTCAACACCTAAAGCAAATCCAGATTCAAATATTGATAAATTTCTATAACATCCCTTTCACATAATAAACAACTAAGGGATGAGTTATTTGGCCAGCTGTACGAGAATCCTATTTGCTTAAATTAGGTTACTGCTATGACTAAAAGAATCAATTATATAAGAATTTGTGTTCTAGTTGATTCCTAAGTTGAGTAACTCCATTCCATTCTTTTAATGAGAATGGGAGAGAATAAAAAGATGTATAAAGATTATGTTCATGTCACCTATACACGAAGGCTAGATCATTTAAAATAGAAAGAGGATTAGAGACCCATAAGTAGGGGATTTCATAAAGTACATTAATAGGAGCTTATATAGTTACCAATTGAGGATGAATCTCCCAAAGATATTGATACAATAAATTAAATAGAGGAGCTCAACTTGATCCCTAACAAATAATGGTTAACTATTATTTTGGACCAATACTAGGTTCCCTCCATTCCTCTTTAGTTGAGGTATCTCATAATTTCCTTACTTATCAATTAATCAACTTCCTTTTAACAAAAAGTTGAAGTAAGAAGCAATCATCTTTAAAGCTACTTTTTTATACACCTTTAAACTTGCATTCTAAAGAGTGCCTTAGAGGATAAGCTAAAAGAATTAGGAGCTGACATCAATTGCCATTGCATCATATTAGGGGACTTTAGTTTTATGATTTAACCTTTTAAGGCAAAATGAAATTACTCCCTAAGAAATAATACATAAAACTTTAGATAATGGGTGGCAAACATATAAGTAAAGAACCTGAGAATGGAAAGCAATTTCTATATATAAGCAAACAAAGAAACAAATCGATATCGTCAAAGAAAAAAGATTTTCCTGATTTAAGATTTATGGTTGAGTACCTATCTTAAGAGCAAGGCTTGCTTTAGTAACCCTCTATTCTCTGATCACATAATAATAATATTTCAAATACTATTACAGAGCAATCCGATGAGATCATCTTTTATATTTAACAACTACTAATTGGACCTAGAGGGCTTTAATGAGGTTGGAGAAAAAGGACCCGATTGTCATATTCAAAGAAACAAAGCATATATCTACATAAGGAAGTTGGGAGAAGCTAAAGATGAACTAAAATCCCTCAATTATCTTAAAGTTAGGAACATTAACTTACTTGTCAAGTTAACTTTGGATAATATGAACAAAATTTATATTTAATTATATAAATCCCCAAATACTCCACATTTTTAGAAAGAAAAGAAATCAGTTATATAGGATTATACATCAACACTTAATTATAACAATTAAATCTTACAGTAGAGAGTAAGAGTCATATGGTTAAATGATGGAAATAGGAACACAAGCTTTTTCCCCAAATATTGACTTTCAAAGGAAAATTTAAAAATTGTTTCCCTGCTCAATGATGCTAGTAATTGAATAAATTCTTAGCAGGATCTTCTTAACGGGGCTCATTTTTTTCTCTATATTATCAAGATTAATAGCAAATAGGACCTTATCTACTCAATTACTTCAATCAATCATCCAGGAGCAATTACCACCTTACGAAGCTACCTTTCTCTTAAGCCCTTTTAATGAAGAAGATGTTGAGATATCTTTGTTTTCCCTTAATCTTATAAGGCACTAGGCTCACTGTATTATTCTTTTTAAAATCTTAGCTAGATATAAATAAGATAGTCAAAGATATTGTACTTGAGTTTTTCAAAAAGAGGAGAATGTTAAAAGAGATAAATGAAACATTCATCTATCTAATACCTAAGAACAAAACTCCTAACTTGTTCAAAAAGTTTAGATTAACAGTATATTATGACTCCATTTACAAGATAATTTCAAAGATGATATATAGTACACTAAAACTTATACTTCTAGCTTATATTGATTAATCCCAACGTGCTTTCATCAATGGAAAACATATAAGTGATAATTTGTTTCTTGCTCTAGAGTTGTTAAAAAATAACAAGAAGAAGAATGCTAATAAGAATTACGTAATCAAAGTTGATTTTCAAAAAGCTTGTTATTATATAAGCTAGGATTTGCTCTTGAATGCCTTAAATGTTTTTAGCTTCCCGAATGTTTTATTAGTTTGATTGAGCAATGCATCACTACTATCTTCTATAATGATATTATTAATACTAAACCAACAAAGCTATTTATAAGAGCAAGAGGTCTTAAATAAGGTAATCCAATCTCATCTTACATATTTAGCATTTTTACGGAAATCCTACTAGGCTTATAAAGCTGGTGACTCTCAACATAGACATTTTAATTTTCATTCCAGGTGCAAAAAGGTGAAGTTTATAAGTTTATTCTTTAGATTTGATAAGTGTGCAACACTTTGCTTCTTGGTTCTCCTTTATTGAAATTTTATAATCCAAATCCCCTCCCCTTACTTACTTAGAATCCCAACAACCTCCAAAAGACCAGTATGTAGAGAATTTCTCTCCCTAATTGACAAAAATGAAAGAACAATCTCTCCCTGGAGTACCAAAAGCCTAAAATTGGCAAAGAAAGCTCAAATGATCACCTATAAGTTCATCAACATATATACTCACTAGTTTACTCGTCTTATCCTCCCAAGCCCTACTGCGAAAGTTATTGATAGGTTGCTCAAAATTTTCTTATAGTTTAAAGATTTTATAAGGAAAGCCACTTCTAAGGTGAAATGTATTGATGGTAGTATGCTAAAAGATGAAGGTGGTTTAGCATAATACCTTTGAAAATAACCAATAGAATGCTCTTGATAAAAAGAATATGAACAATTCTTAACAATAACAAGCATAATGAATTCAATGGTTGTAGGCTTATTACTTGGTGGTGTTAGCTTAAGGCGGCAAGCTTCGTATAGATCATAATCAATATTCTTAAGTTAAGGGAAAAGATAAGGTTAGTGATTAGAAACATAATATGAAATACTATAAAAACATCTTTCTGTTTTGACAATTGGACTCACTTTAGTCCTTTAATATGGTCTAAAGAGCTAAAAAAATCCTTAATTCTATATCATTTAATCCTATCGCATAAGAATGGAAAGCGCTTTAAGATACTTTATTCCATATAATGCATTTGTCAAAGAGGCTATAGAAAATAAACTTCTTTATCTGTATAGGCTACTTGCTTCCCCCCACCATTAGTCAAACAGATGGAACAAATCTAATCACCAACAAGGTGAATATGTTAGTTTAGACTAAAACTTCCTCTAGTATTTAATCAAATCCCTCCTGTAGATTTCTTTTTGGGACACCTTCTTCTAAGGTGCAATGGCATAAACAATCATGTTTTAAACAAGCTCATCTACATTCATCTTTCAGTTTTTGGCTTACCATAAAGGGAAAACTAAACACTCTTGATAGGATTTCTAGATTTATGATTTTGTTTCATAAATGCGTATTATATAAATAAGAGGATGAAAGTTTGGAACATATTTTTTTACATGTTACTTGAATCATTTATGAAGATCCATTCTCCAAATTTGTAATATAACTACTTCTCCCTCCAACTGGGAGAGTATTGTTTCGTAAAGTTGCCATTATAAAGTTGTTAAACCTAGGGCTAAGTCGGTCTATAAAATAACATTGAGTTATGTGGGCAACGAACATTATGAAACTGCACAAATAGGATATTATAGTTATCCTTGGGTTGGATGAATTATTCGAGGAGGATCGCTTAACTGTAATAAAACCAAGAAAAATTGAACGTTTCTTATCCCAAACCTTTTTTGTAGTAGAAGTAATTATCAGTTCCCTGAGAAATATGTGAAGGTCTATTGCAATAGTTGGAGCTCAATTAAAGAATCTTTCATAATCAGATTATCTAGTGAAACAAGTTATTGCAGAACTTAATCTGCATGATATGGTCATCCAATCAGATATCAATTTTTTGTCATAAATTGCTCACTAGTGAAGTAAATCACACGTTAGTAAAGACTTTAAGTTCAAGAAACTAGAAACACAAGAAGGGGGGTTGAATGGTGTATCCTCCTTTTTGAATATAAAATCTTGAAAAGAACTTCTCTTTCTTGTTAA
>JANQBM010000005.1:15184371-15196163 GCA_025594535.1 Erythroxylum domingense | reverse complement strand
TGAGGTGTGGTAATTTACCACACCTGGACCCGTTTCTCTGGTCCGACCCGTTCTCTGGAAACGGGATGTTACAATGATTCCAAGAGTTATGCCAAAAATAATATAGTATTATTTCAAGAGCTATACCCAAAATAATACAGGATGTTCTAAAGTAGGAACAACAACTAGAACTCAACTTCAAACCAAATTTCCTTAGAGACAGAATTCAAATTTAGCTCCTTCATAAAAGTTGTAGAACTATCTCTTTAGTTTAAGCTCCAACTAAAATTGTCCCTTTTGAATATCTACAGGTCAGCTATGGATAAAATATCGAAGTCTATTCAATGGAACCACTCCATTTGGTGAGGTACACATTCCTATTAACTAACTTCAATCTTATTATATAAGAACAATGCCAAAAACACATCCAAATGAACCAACAACATCCCATTTTCATATAGAATACTTCTCTTAATGAAAATTCTCACGTTACACTCAAAATCTCAAACAACATATGTAATGCCCCAACATATACCTTGGAAGTATTATAGCATGTCTAGAGCATATTAAAAAGTGAACATAATGAATTAAGTACATCTTAGTAACAGATGCAAAGGTACCTAATGTAAAAGACAAGGATAAATGGATAATTTGTTTGCTTCGACATAGACATACATACTTAGACGTGAAATATGTATGGAAATATTTGATATGTTTGCTCAGATTTATAAACGTAATGTGAGGGGAATTGATAAAACAAGTGTTCCATAAGTAAATGGGATGTTTTCGGTTAAATTGGATGTGTTTTTATGTTGCTCTTGAATGATAAGAATGAAGTTAGTTGATTTAGGATGTGTACCTCATTGAATGGATAGGCTCCACTAAATATAATTCTGTAATTTAGCCATATCTTGGTCTGTATACATCAAGATTGGATAATTATAATTGGAAATTAATATAGAGACATATATCTAAAACTTTCATGAAGGAACACAAATCTGATTCTGTCTCTAAGAGGTTTGAATTCTGGTTTGAAGTTGAGTTCTAACTGTTGTCCTTGTTTTCAAATAACCTGTAGTTTTTGGGGTATAACTCCCGATATAATTAACCAAATTGCATGAAATTTATGTCATTAGAAAATTAAGACATAGGGGAAGGAAAATAATTGATAAGATCATAGGAAAATGCAGGAATTAAAGCAAGAAGGACTAGTATGCAATTTTCCTAAAGTTAACTCATGGACTAATAAGATTAAAGCATGTGTGTCCAATGGAATCGTAACACATGGTCCAATAGAATTATAACACATGGTCCCATAGAATTATACACATGGTCCAATAGCATTGTAAGATATGGTCCAATAGAATTGTAACACGTGGTCCAACGGGATTGTAACATATGATCCAATAGGATTGTGACATATGGACCAATGAGATTGAAACATATGTCTAAGACTATACCATTCATGAAAAGGGATATAGAGAAGGGAGATGGAAGAAATATGATGGCTTAACTTCATGTTTTTCTCCTCTCCATTCCACCTTCTTCATCCCATCATTTTTTACTTGGTGATTCAAGCAAAACCAAAAAGAAAGGGAAGGAAAAAACATTAGAAGAACTACTTTGCAAATTTTAAGGTTTGAGACTTCACTTAGTTGATTTCTGTATTTGTGTATGATTGAATGGATATAAAGATTCATTTGGATGTGGAATTGTTTCTGGCATGTTGTTTTGTTGTTATTTTGGTGTTATCTTGCATAGAATTGGCTGAATATGACAAGAGAGCACTGTGTAGTGGAATTCTGTCTAGGGTTTATTTGAGTTAGTCATACGTTTTTAGTCATAAATCAGCCTAACGACACCCAAATTGTGTGATTTCAGTTGCATATGAAACCTAAGACACTGAGCTAAATATTCTAGAAGAGACTCTGACTTAATTCTAGCTCTATGACCTTGTAATTGTGATTGAAAAAGGTGACCTAATGTTACCCCTATTTTGGAGTAGCTTGTAATAGTTTGCTTATATCTCATGATTTAGAAGTCCAAATGGTCTAATTGTTAGTGATGTAGAAACTTAAGACATAGAGGAACAATGTTTTAGAAGAACATATCGCTCAAAAACCTCAGGTTCTATGTCAAAATGGCCATACAAAATTGACCCAAAACCAGTCCTGAGAAAATCTGGAAAAGGGTTAAGAAGGTGAAAAACTTGGTTTTGTGCAATTGTTAAGATATATAAGGTTAAGGCTTTTTATAAATGGTTTAATTAAACCTAATTGAGATTAAAAATGAACCGAATGATGTTAGATTAATGGAGTAAAAGGTAACTGAGTTATGGTTCATTAATGGAGATAATTACTTAAAGAATGTGAGGTTAATTAATAATATGTCAAATGTTGAAAAGGAAGATGTGTTTAAAGATGAATGTGTTCTTATGACTACCAATGTGTTTCAAAAGGTTAATGTGATGCAAGTTGAATATGATTGTTTACAAATTGGAACTTTGTATCATGATATGGAATGGGAAATACATAATGCCTTTAATGGTGCATTATTACAAATGTTTATGCTTATAAGGTATGATTAGTTGGATGTGCATATATATATGTTTGATTTGAGGAAAGTGGAATAAAAACATAACATCTTTTGCTTATGATTGTGAGATCTGAAATAAATTGTTTTAATACTGTCAAGTCCTAGTCGTGGGTAAATAGGTATGCTTAGAAGATTTGCAGCTACTCCTGGACACATTTAAGGTGTCGACACTTCAGTGTCTCTTGATAATGATACTTTAGTATCTGAGACATACGTCTCGCCTAATATTGATACTTCAGTGTCTCCTGATATTGAGTCATAAGTCTCCTATTTTGTGATATTGATTATGGTATCTCCTGTATTAGTCCCCTTACCTACTTCTATAAAAAGGATTGACAGGCTAACTTGTTTTGTATTATGATATATGTCCAATTCTGAAATAAGATAAATTTTGATTTGATATAAGTTAAGTTAAGTTCTGATATAGCTAAATGTTGATATGATATAAACAAGATTTGCTAAGATATTTTAAGGTTTTGTATTGTGATCCTGATTCTGTTGAGAAACTTATAAATGTGAAGCAAGTATATATTCTGTTCTGATATGTTATATTCTGATCTAAAGCAAATGTTATTGAATGTTCAGTTATTTGAACAATTAAAGATTGTCTGAGATTTGATATGATTCATTGCATGTGAATGCTAGACGATTGTTAGAAACAATCGTTGGATTATATGATGTTTAGTTATTCCCCACTAAGTCATATACTTAGCACGGTGGTTTTGCCCCCGTGTAGGTTCTGATAAAAAGACTCGAGACTGGGACAAAGACAACTGCAGTGGCCATGAAGATTCTGTTTTGTTCTAGAAATGTTTAGTTTGTTTTGAGTTGTTCTTCAATATAATGAGATATGTTGTATTTTTTGATTTGCTTAATGGTTGTAAAAACCTTAATACAGTTTGGAATTGGATTTAAGGCTTGTATGTAATAAGTATAATGTGTATGTTATGTTCTGAGTATGACCCAACCAATGATGAATGAAATGTATGCTCCTTGAGTTACTAGAAACTATTGGATTACTTTGGTTTTGTTTTGTGTAGCATCTGCATATCCTCCTAGGGGGTATGTGGGTGTTACAACATATCAAAATTTCAATACCTTTTAAAGGAGTGTTTCAAAACCCTTATTCTTCACTCCATTTGCTCCCCTTCTTTGGTCTTCTCCTCTTCTACACATAATATACCCATTCAAAACTCATCTTCAATAACCATATATGCATAGCAGAACCCTAGCTGAAGAGGAGATGAGAATGGAACTAAAATTCACAACAAAACATGCAATTAACGTACCTTAAACTTAAAATGCATAAAGGGATTTAATAAGATGCTAGACAGAGAGAGAGAGAAGCTCAAACTTTTGCAAATTTTTGTGTTGGCTAACCCTCCCCCTCTTCATCTGCATTTGTTTAGGTAAAGTAAAGCTTGAGGTGGTTGACATGCCATTTGCCACATGGTTTAATCTTATGGTGTAGGACATGACACGTGGCTCAATCTTATTGGTTTCTACTTTTCACCTTTCATTAATTACAAAAATGACCACACCTTTGTCTTATTCTATGAAATTGCATGCCATCTTAATACATTTAGAAATTTAGCCATGATTAATGTATATTTATACATGCATAGCACAATTAACATAAATTATCAAATTACCCCCAATAATCCCATTTCTAGTGATTACAAATACTTTTAGGGATAAGAAACATTCCTATTATAGTATAGCTTTAGGGCCTCACATTATTGGTACTATATTCTAACTCCTTTCCCTAAAATCGTACCAAATTTGCTGAAAATCGACTTAAATTGTCTCAAATTTTTTCCTTTTCCTTCGAGGAACTAAATTGAGAGATGAAAAAAATATAAGTCATATTAAGAACCAAATCCAATAAAAAAATCAAAACATAAGCATAATGTTATAAAACATGCTAAAAATATAGTGCAATTAGCACTTATCAAATGTCCCCTACACTTAAGCATTTGCTTATCCTCAAGCAAATAAAGTTCGTTACTCAAAACTTAAATAAAAGGAAATTTTAGGAAAGCATTTAACAAATAAAACATATCAATCAAGATTCTTCGCAACTTATTCAATAAATTTCATAAAACTGTTAGACATTTAGCTACTTGCATAAAGTCATGAATTAGTTAATTTTACTACATAATCCTTTAAACTTTAACTCAAGTCACAAAATTCAAATCAATGCATAAAATGAATATACATGAGAAAAATTGTTTAGACTTTAAAAATTTTCATAAGACTTAATGAATTATAAGTAAAATAATAAATTTAAATTAACATAAAAACATTTAGAGCATGTTTAAGAAATCACCTAATCTCTTGATGCGAGAGCCAATGCCTTATCATGAATATTTTCAATTACTCAATTGGGTCAATATTTCAAATGGCTATTAACACCACTTTTTAACTCCAACCTTTTTACTATGAATCTAATGGAGTGAATTTATTTTATGCGTATTTATGACACTTTTTTATGGGATACTAAAAATGATAAAAAAGAATTCATATTTCATTTA
Organism: Erythroxylum domingense; assembly: GCA_025594535.1. Classification (NCBI taxonomy): domain Eukaryota; kingdom Viridiplantae; phylum Streptophyta; class Magnoliopsida; order Malpighiales; family Erythroxylaceae; genus Erythroxylum; species Erythroxylum domingense. The sequence goes on along the minus strand of JANQBM010000005.1, from coordinate 15,191,055 downwards.
ATTTATGAACAAATTATACAAGAAGTACCATTATGTAAATCAAATATCCATTCTCAAAATTAATGAATAAAATTCAAATCAACTTAATCATAAAATCTGATAACTAATTGCCTAAACATTTTAAATCATAATAATAATCAAACTCATAATGAGTAATATGCTTTTATTATTAAAAATGTTCTTGAATTTTAAGCTAATCATAGTTACATTGATAAACATAGGTACTAAAGTCCCACCGCCGCACCTAATTCATATATTTTTCTTAATAATATATATCATGTAAGAGTAATTAAAATAAACAAACAGGGTTAGGCAAATAAAATAGAAGAACTAGTACTTCCCTAACATAAAATAGAAGAACATTATGACTTATTAAATTCCTTCAATAATCGTTTTCATTACTCACCAAATAACAAGGGATGTACAAAGTGTCATTTTACTAACATGGGTTTATAATGATTTAGTATTGGAAAACATGGTTATCAACATATGGGGCATGTTGTTATTGAACACTAACTTTTAATAATAAATATGGGATGGTGTCTAGTAATATGTATCTCTAACCTAGTATTTCCCAAATAACATAAAAGTTGCGCAAGACTGTGTTAGTCCTATATTTCATAGTAGTTCTTACTGCTTTGTCAAAGGATTGAGTATAGGTGTAGGACATATGAGGTTGTTTTCTAACACGGTGTCTTGTTCTCATTGTATTACGTTTTATTACTCTTAACTTTTTAGGAACTTCTTGGGGTCTTTCAATAGGAATAAACATATGAGATAGACACATAGGGGTGCTCAGGATATAGGACATGCACAATGCCATATTTTCCCTCATGCTCTTTTATTCTGCTTTTGACTTCTTAACTATAACATGGTGTGCTTCAAAGAAGAATGTTATGTGTCACCTAATGTGTTTATTTCTATTGCTCTTAACTTCTTAAATATGAACGGGAGCTAGTCAAATTGGGTAAACATTGTATTGTGTTTCTTATAAATTTGTAGAAATCGAATGACATTAAGTTTAAGTAGAATAAAATGAGCTAATAATTAATCACCATCAATTCATACTTCAACCCATGAGGCTTAAAGCCAACAGGTCATTTGATTATGAAGGAACAAGCTGCAATTTTCTTAATGACTATAGGATATAGTCAGACAACTATAGTAAATATAGAGTGTTTTCAATGTTCAACTAGGACGATTTTAAAATATTTTTGTAAAGTCTTATATATAGTTTGTTGGACCCTAAATTTTACTTAGAATTTATTTTATTAAATTAGCAAGCATGAATATAAATTAGAATTCTTGAATTAGTAATTTTTGGAGTTTAATTAGGTATATAATTAATTACGTGTGGCTGCATGGATTAAAAAGGAAGAGTTAGAATTAAGTTAAGGGGTTAGAAGGCATTAGATTAAATATGGAAGGGTAATCTTGGAAAGACAAAAGTTTGTGTTAAAGTAATAAGAAAAGAAGAGAAGTGATTCGTGTATAGTAAGAAATAAAAAGAGAGAAAGTTGTAGAAGAAACTAGAAGAAGAGAATGAAAAACCAAATCATAGAAAGAAGAAGAAGGAAAGAAAGAAAAAGGAGATAAGAAGTGGAGGAAGAAGGTTCAGCTGAGTTTTAGGTAACCTTTTATGTATTTTCTTGTTTTGATAGAAGAAGAAAGCAAAGAAACTAGATTTTTATGTGCTGAAAACGAAGAGTGAAAGAAGAGGAACAGGAGATTTATGTTCTTAGATTTTCATAAACTTTTAATTAGATCTTAGTTCTTCTAGCTTAGATAAACTAAGAGTAGATTAAGTCTAAGCTCATTTTTGGATAATAGAGCTTTATGGAAGTTCTATTCTTATATGATGTTTGAATGAAAATATGTTTGTTTGAAGGAAACCAAGAACTTTGAAATCAAGAGCAAGAGGAAGAACAAACTTGAGCTTGGATTTACAAGTAAATAGGTGGGTAATATGTTTATAGTTATTGTGATGATGAGCTAAAATATTTGCTTGTACGTATGCTAAATTGCTTGTCTTGAATCATTGTGTAAGAGAAAAATGTTTCGTGAATTTGATATTATGTTTACTTTGAAAGATACTACATTTTGTATTGATGAAAAACAAAAAAACTTCAAAAACCATGAAAATATGAATATGATATGAAATATGTAAGCATTTGAAATTTGCTTATGTGGGTAAGAGAGATACCATTCTATTCATTAGGTGCACGTTAACCTAAAGCCTTCTCCCGATTGCCTGTTTGTGGCACACGAGCTCCAAAAAATGGACTCATTTTGTTAATGGTGTAAACTTCAGTTTCTTCATTTTGTTTTATAGGATTCTCTCGAGCCATTATGTTTGTGCATTGCATCTTGAATTGTTGAACATAGAGCATAATCGAGTGTTATGGTTTGATTATTAAATGAACGTATGATCTTATTTGTGTTATACTATATTCTTGACTATGTGAATTCTCATAATTAAGAAATTATGGATAATATAATCTGCTTAGACTAAAATGCAATGAATATATATAACCGATGGTTATAAACGTATTAGCCACTAAGCTTCCCAACTCACCCCATTATCTTTCCACTCCTCAAGTGTAAAAATAACAAATCAACATTGAACCCTGCAAAAACTTCAGTTGACTCCAAGAATTTCTATCTTTTGTAACTAAGTTAGTTTAATCATTTTGGTGAATTTCTATCTTATTTGTTTGTTTGTTTGTTTGTTTGTGTATTGCTAAAAAGTCCCCCAATTTTGGCACCTTGTTGTTGAGAAATAAGAACTGAGACCCGGGGCCAACATCTTTGGTATCAAAGCCAAAGGTTTATAAGGATTCCTAGGCTAAGAATATGCTATACTATGAAATATATGATGTGTGATAAAGTGTTTGTATTGCTAAATTACTTGTTTTCATTGTTGAGATTATTGATTACATTAAGTGATATGCATATCATGCATACATGTAGAAAATAAGATTAAAATGAAAAGTAAGCTAAATGATAATGTTTTATTGAAGGAGTAAAATGCCACCTCGTCGAAGAACACGAGGAGTTATACAAGGATTTGCTACACCTGACTCTCTACCAAAAGAGGAGGGTATTGATGAGTATAAAGCCCTAGCGATTGCTGAGGCAATCGTAGGGCAGGAAAGTGATCCCTTTCAACCAAAAATGCCTGAGTCATCTCTTCCTTAAGAATAAGTGCCTAATCCGTTTGATCCTAGAATGTTCCAAAGCTTTACTTAGGCTTTTGTTCAGGCCATGGGCCAGATGCCATCAACTTTTACCCCAACATCGGCTAATAGAAAGGGAGATAATTTGATAAGCTGAGGAAGTATAGCATAGTGGACTTCTATGGAACAATTGATCTTGAGAAAGCTGAGACTTGGCTGAGGAAGACAGAAAGAATACTGGAACAAATAGACTACGAGGATGATGAAAGAGTTATGTATGCTGCAAACTTTCTACAAGGAGATGCCCTGCATTGGTGGGAAGGTGTACTAGGGAATCAGACTAAACTATTAGTGTTGACATGGAAGCACTTCCTAGTGGCTTACAAAAAGAAATATCTATCTTAGGTGTATATCTAGCAGAAGAAGAGGGAGTTTTTGAGTCTCACCTAGAGGGAAATGACAATGAGTGAATATGAGCGCATATTTACATATTTGTCTCTATATATAGCCGAGTTGATGATGAGCGAGGTGGCTAAATGCCGAAGGTTTGAAGCAGGATTGCATTTGGCCATTAGAGAAAAAGTGGTGACGTAAAATATCTGTGACCTTCAACAATTCGTAAAAGTTGCATTAAGGGTGGAGAATGTAGAAAACATAAAGTACGTAGTGAATAAAAAGAGGAAAGGAAGAGAACAACTCAGAAGAGGGGGTAGTAGCAGTGCTTCTATGCCAAAAAGGAGTACTAGGACCTTCCCTACACAATTTGATGTTAGGAGCAGTGATACAAGTAGGCCCAAACTAATGAGAACTACTTCTCTTCAAGCCTGGACTATTGGAGGCAGGGGAAGAGGAAAGGAGGAAAAGCTATCTTTTTCCAAATGTGATCATTGTGGCAAATTTTATAATGGGGAGTGCTATAGCATAAAGTGAGAAGTTTCTTGGGTTTAGTCGGATATTACAGAAGGTTTATGGAGGGCTTTTCGATGATAGCGGCTCCACTTTCCAAATTGACAAGGAAGAACCAAAAGTTTGTGTAGATAGATAAATGTCAGAAGAGCTTTGAGGAGCTTAAGCACAAATTGACGAGTACACCAATTTTGACCTTGCCTTCGGGTAGTGATGGATACACAGTGTACAGTGATGCCTCGAGGAAGGAATTAAGCTGTGTGTTGATGCAAGGAGATAAGGTGATTGCTTATGCTTCTAGGCAATTGAAACCTTATGAGATGAATTATCCCACGCAGGACTTGGAGTTAGCTGCCATAATTTTTGGATTGAAAATATGGAGACACTATTTGTATGGAGTCACTACTAGCATATTTACAGGCCAAAAGAGTCTTAAGTATCTGATGAGTCAGAAAGAGTTGAATTTGAGACAGAGAAGATGGTTAGAACTGTTAAAGGATTATGATTTAATAATTGATTACCACCCAGGGAAGGCTAATGTAGTGGTGGATGCACTAAGTAGAAAATCGACTATGGCATATGTGGAGACAGTGTATATTCCTTCATTGAAGGAATTAGCCAACCTCATAGTGACATTGAGACAAGCTGAAGCTGATTATATATTGGCAAACTTTAGAGTAAGGCCAGTATTGAATGAAAAGATTAAGGAATTGCAGGAACATGATGAGTTCTTGAACAGGCTCAGAGAAGAGATTAAAAATGGTAAACCTTTTGAAATAGAGGTAAGGGAAGATGGATTGATAATAGTAGGGAGTAGACTATGTTTTCCTGATATGCAAGAGCTGAAGGATGAGATTCTTTATGAGGCACACAATGCGCCTTATGTTATGCACCCAGGAAGTACGAGAATGTATAGAGATTTGAAGGAACATTTCTGGTGGAAAGGAATGAAGAAAGAAGTTGCAGAATACACTAAAAGATGCTTAGTATGCTAGCAAGTTAAGGCTGAGCACCAAGCACCTCAGGCAAGCTCAAACCTTTGTCGATTCTTGAATGGAAATGGGAGAAGATTACAATGGATTTCTTGATTGGATTGCTGAGAACTAGTAGGAAGCATGATGCGATATGGGTGATTGTGGATAGATTAACCAAATCAGCACATTTCTTGCCAATTAAGCAGACAGATTCTTTGAATGTGTTAGCCAAGAAATATATAGATGAGGTGGTTAGACTTCATAGGATTCTAAGTTCAATAGTCTCGGATAGAGATCCCAGGTTCACCTCCAGATTCTGGGAAAGCTTACAAAAGGCTTTGGGAACTAAGTTACACTTTAGTACAACTTTCCAGTCATAGACTGATGGACAATCAGAGAGGACAATATAGACTTTGGAGGCAATGTTGAGAGCTTGTGCTATGGATTTTAAAGGCTCGTGGGACGATCATTTACCTTTAATTGAATTCGCTTACAATAATTCCTATCACTTAGGAATTCAGATGGCACCTTATGAAGCTTTGTATGGTAGGAGGTGCAAAACTCTTATTTGTTGGGATGAGGAAGGTGAATGGAGACTTGTAGGACCTGAGTTAGTACAAGTTACAGTTGACAAAATTAAATTGGTGAAATAGAGACTTAAAGCAGTTCAAGATAGGATGAAGAGCTACACGGATACACATAGAAAAGAGATGGAATTTGAAGTTAGAGACAGAGTGTTTCTTAGAGCTTCTCCATGGAAAGAGGTCTTGAGATTTGGTAAGAAGGGCAAGCTTAGTCCGAGATATAAAAGCCCTTATGAGATCATTGAGAAGATTGGGCCCTTAGCTTATAAATTAGCTTTACTATTGGAATTATCTAGGATTCATAATGTTTTCCACGTATCAATGTTGAGGAAGTACCGATCAGATCCTTCACACCTAGTTCAACCTTCAGAAGTTCAATTAAGGGAGGATTTGACATATGAGGAGCAACCAGTAGAGATCCTAGATTCGAAAGAAAAGGTTTTGAGAAACAAGATTGTTAAGCTAGTTAAAGTCTTATGGAGGAACCATTCGACGGAGGAGGCAACATGGGAGCCTTTGGAAGCAATGAAAGAGAGGTATCCACATCTCTTCAATGACTCAAGTAAGAATTTCGAGGATAAAATTTTTAAAGGGGAAGAAAGGTTGGCCCCCAAAATATTTTTGTCGAATTAAGCATGACAGAATTATTATTGAGGTTAATTAATTTTTTTGTGTTAGTAGGGATTTGTTACATTGGTTAATTAGATTAAAGTAGTAAGAATGTGTAAGGGTGAATATGACTTTTAATACTCATTAAGGGCATAATGGGAAGAGGAAAAGGGTGTCTTGCACATTAGAAGGAATAAGGGTAATCTTGGTATGTCACTATGTTAAGAAAGTCAAGAAGCATTAAAGGAAGGGTAGGAATGACTTTTAGTAGAGGACATGTAGACAAGACGTTGTTTAGAAAATATATTGAGAATGATTTCATCATAGTATAGATATATGTTGATGATATTATTTTTGATGCAACGTCTAAAAAGCTATGTTCTAGTTTTGAGAAACTAATGAAAAGTGAATTTGAAATGAGCATGATGGGTGAAT
>JANQBM010000005.1:15141162-15155753 GCA_025594535.1 Erythroxylum domingense | reverse complement strand
TTTGGACATGGAAATATTTTTATAAATAGGGGGAAATTATTTTTACCCTTCCTATGAATTTAAATTATTTGAAATTCCTTATTAGCCTTTTTAATTAAATCATTGTTATCTATTAAATTTTGTATTAAATATTTTTCTAAAATTTTTGTTCTTGATTGACATATTTTATTGTCTATGTTTATTTTACGATCCCACCACGCATTTTTCCCGGGATCAACACTTATTGAATTTTCTTATGATCTACCTCTATTTTTGTTCGGAGGTAAGTTAAATGAGTTATTTGTTTTAAGTATCACTTGTGGAGAATCCCTCCCTCGTGGGAAGTGCGTCCAGATGTCACGTAGGACGTCGCCGTGACCCGCCCGGGGAGGGGTTCCAACACTTATTGCAAGTTGATGAAGAGCTTGTATAGGCTGAAACAAGCGACAAGGTAGTGGTATATGAAGTTTGATTCATTTATGACAGGTAATAGTTATAAAAAAAATTTTGTCAATACTTTTGTATATTTCGAGAAGTTTTCCGGTGGAAACTTCCATATTCTCCTTTTGTATGTTAATGATATGTGATAGATGAATATTTGACTATAATTATATACCCATATTTAACATGTTTTGCCTGATATTCTATATCTTTGTTGTATATTTGGTATTCCATTCGTTCCAAGTGAGTTTGTAGGTCATTATTGACTTTATGGACCAAAAGGAAAAGAATTCATATGAAATCATGGTAGGGAATGAAGATTTCAACCAACTAAGGACTTACAAGACTGTGTAAGTCGATGTAAATAAGTGAGGATTTGAAGAATTTAATTTCCTTGTATATTGATATATACAACAGTGTATGTAACCCATGTAAGTCTCTATACCTGTGTGAAAATTGCGAATTTAGGTATTTTTTAATATACATGGCCTCCTATATGCATGTGTAAATGATTGTGTATATCTTAGAAACTTTAATTTTTATTATAAAAAGATGCCAACGAGGCAAACAAAACAGAGCCAAAGTTTTAAAAGTTTTTAGGTCATAAGAAACATTCAGAGGTGACGATTTTGATCAAGGGACGAGGAAAACATGAAGAATATATCAAGACATCCATTAGAAAACATCAAATCAATAATTGCAAGAAGCTTCAATAGAAAAGAAAGGGAGATTTACAATTATGATTTTTTTTGTTCTTTATTAGTTTTTCTACACAGTTGTTATTAATTTTTTCTATAAGTAACTAAATGTGTTTAGTGTCCAGGTGTTATGAACCATGGTTTGTGATAACAGTATGTTTTAATCTTTTGTTTAATTCAATTATATGGTGATTTATTGTGATTCAATTATGCATTTTACTCTTTTTCTAATATATTCCAAATATTAGTACATGATTTGATTTTATACGATTGAGATTAAGAAATCCTCTTATATGAATAGATCTACCATAAGTAGAGGAAGTTGTATGCAAATCTAAAGAAAGACCAACATAAATCCTCCAAATTAGGGTCAAACATAATAGCAGAATTCATAAATCAATAAAGCAATCCTAGGGTTTTAACTAGAAAGAGTTATGATGGATTAGTTATTAATAGTCTTAAGAAAGATATTAACATAAGATAAAAATTTCCATGGTCTAATAATCAATTATATAATTGCATAATAAAGGCTTAATATTTAAAGATTGTTAGGGGATTCATCACCTATACACTATTATTTGATATTGATTTTTGTAAGTAATTTGCTCTGTCCCGTGTTCATTATTGTTTCCATTTTTAGTTTATTTATTTAGTTTAATTTTTAATTAAAATCCAAAATATAATTCATAGGTTAGATAATAGAAAAAGGTAATTACTAGTACTTATTCTTCATACGATCGACCTGTACTTGCCTGTATTAGCTACAAGTGTGCGAAATATTGACTTAATTGTAGCCAATCAAGTTTTTAGCACTATTGTCAAGGAAAGTAATATTATGAACACCTATATTTTATTACTCTAGCCATTTTTATTTTATTATGTTTTTATCATTGTTTTTAAGTTCTTTTATTTTATTAACTTATTTTGTTTTCTTTTTTTATATATAGATTTTAACTGATGGTTAGTTGACGACTTGGAGTAATACTAAGAGCTTAACTGATGTGAATCCATAAATTAAGCGAACAACACACAAAAATATTTATGGGAAATAACTGAGAGATTTTGAACTGGATCGTCAAAAGACTTAGGCGGTCGTACGGATACGAAAGAATAAAGAACAATGGAGGACCAACAAGGACCATGTTTGACTATGCTAGACTAGACTTGATTAGAGCAGAGTCCAGCATTGGGAGATCAACTATAAGTGCCAACAATTTTGAGTTCAAGCCTAGTATTATATAGAAGGTGCATCAATCAATCTAATTTGATCGACTCAGAGACAAAGATCCAAATGCTCACATCTCAAATTTTCTAGAGATCTGTGATACATTTAAAATTAATGGAGCTAATGACGATGTAATTAGACTGTGGTTATTCTTGTTTTCACTAAAGGAAAAGGCTAAATAATGGTTGAACTCAATGCCATGATCATCATTGAGTACATAGGAATAAGTGATAGAGAAGTTTTTATTAAAGTAGTTCCTACCAATCAAGACTGCAAAACTGAGGAATGATGTCTCCTTTTACTTCCAAACTAATTATGAATCGTTATATGATATCTGAGATCGTTTTAAGGAGATTTTAAAAAGATTTCCACAACATAGTTTACTAATGTGGATGCAAATCCAAACTTTTTACAATGGACTAACTTAGAGTATAAGGCAATTTATTCATGCAACAGTTAGGAGGATGCTCAATAACAAGACGCTAGAGGCAGCCCAAGACCTTATTAAGGACATGGCTATGAATAATTACCAATGTTACTCATCCAAAGTGAGAATTATTAAGCCAACCAGAGCGTATAAAGTGGATGCAGTGGCACAATTGGTAAACCAAGTGGAATCACTTAGCAGAAAGATCGATAGATTATCGATGCATCTACAAGGGTAAGTTATGCAATGCGAAGCGTGCGGGCCAGATTATACAAGACAACCTTGTCAAACATCACATATGAACTATCTGGGGAATGCTCCTAGACCCTAAAACAATCCATATAGTAAGATGTAAAATCTGGGATAGAGGAATCACCCCAATTTCTCATGGGGAAATCAAGGCCAATAAAAGAACAATCATCCACTAGGATTTTAGCAACAAACACCTCCAATTAAGAAGCCTAGTTTAAAAGAGATGATGTTGAAAATTGATCAAGATTCTGGTGCAAGACATCAATGGAAAGAGGCTTTGATACATAACTTGGAAGTTTAAATCGGATAGATCACCAAGCTTATTTTAGAAAGACCACAGGAAAGGTTAACTAGTACAACTAAAACCAATCTTAAGGAATGAGTATTGGCAATCACCTTGTAGAAGTGAGAAAGAGCTCCCATAAGAAGAAGGAGAAAAGAAGAAAGGGACCATTATGAATAAATCTATAACTGAAGTTGAAGGTCCTCGTAAGAAAGTCAAAGAAAATCAACCTTTCATCCCCCATCCTACTAAAGTAAAGAAAGATCGGATGGATGTACAGCTAGGTAAATTCCTTGAATTATTTAATTAACTCTAGGCTAGCTTACCTCTTTTTGAAGCTCTTGTGTAGTTACCAAATCATATAAAACTTTTGCAAGAGCTACTTTAGAACAAGGATAAGTTTAAGGAGTTGGAGACTACTAGGTTAAGCAAAAGGAGCTCAGAAGTTTGGAATAGCAAACTACCAGAAAAGCTTATGGATCCAAGGAGTTTTACTATGCTTTAGCCAACCCATGGGTCAATATTAATATGATTCCTTTTTCATTGTTTGAGAAACTGGAAATAGGTGAACTTAAACCTACTAGGAATAGTGTGCAATTAGTTGATAGATTGAGAAAATTTCCTAGAGGGGTTATAAAAGATGTTAATGTCAAAGTTGATAAGTTTGTATTCCTAACTGATTTTGTGATTCTTGATATAGAGGAGGATATAGAAGTGCCTCTAGTCCAAGGTAAACCTTTTTGGTGACTGCTAAGTCAATAATAGATGTTGACAAAGGCAAGTTGACATTAAGGGTTGGGGATAAAGAAGATGTTTTTAGAATTTCTAATGTCATTAATCACGCCTTTGAATTTATGGATGTAATTACACTTAGTGACTTTTGTAATTTGTCTGATATTTTGTCGGATTTTACATTTAAAGGTCTACTAGAACCTTACAAATTCAAGCCAATAAACCGAAAGAGAAACGTGGAAATAAGTGACAAAAGGTAGCTTACTTACAAGTCATGAAACCTACAGTAAGGCTATGAAAACCCCATTTTTATAAGCTATGTTGAGCTTAAAAGCTACATCGAGCTAATGATGTTAAACAAGTACTATATGAGAGGTAACTCATGAATTAGTTTAGGCTTTATTTTGCATTCTATGATATATTATTTTTAATTTGATGTTAGAATATGATTTATTTGAGTTTTAATGTATTATATAATAGAAAATTGAGCATCTTCATGATGATATTGTGCATAATTGGTGTGTTTGGGTATATGTGTTAAGGTGTTATCACTTTGAGTACAAAATTTTTAAGTTTGTTCATATATTTTTGAAGTTGCATACATTTACAAAGTTACACGCTCTCTAAACACATTGGTGTAAACTTACACAATTAAACACAAGCTCGTGTAACTGATTGTGTAAGTCCGTTAAAAGCTACACTTCATTGACCTACATGATTTGCTACACAGGTCTGTGATACACCTTAAAAATGCCCCAATCCTTCATTCTTTCTCACTCTTCGTCGTTGTCTTCTCAATCTCCCAACCCAATTTTCACTTTTTTCTTCAAAATTAGTGACAATTAAGTAAGTTTTCTTGTTGTTTTCACTTGTTGATGAATGATTGATCGAGTGTTTTGCATTATTTAGGATTTTTCGCCCAAAAATGCCAATTTTTGGGATCTTGGAATTTTGTGAGAATTTGTGTGGTTTTATGATTATTTGTGATTTAATAGTTGAATATTATCATTACCCATTGGATTTAATGAATTAATTTGATGAACTGCATATGTATTGGATGAAACTTCAACTTGAATTGCGAAATTGAGCGATTTTTGCTCACTAATTATTACATTGTTATGTTTTTTCATGAAATTAAGGTTAACTAGTTATTTTTATAGTTCATTAAAGTTGGGTTTGTGTTTAATTTCATGTAAATTTTGATTTTTGCATGAATTGGATGTTTAATTTCGTCAATTTATGTAATTACTAGATTAGGGTTTTTTAATTTAAAATTTAGGGTTGATTTTATAATTAAATAATTAGGTTAGTGTTAATTGATAATTACAATATTTTTAATTTGAATTTTGTGATCTATTAGTTTTTTATTTAATTTGCCTAATTATTTAATTTTTATTTTATTTGTTTATCTAATCTTTTTAGATTATTTGTTCGTAATTTTATATGTTTAAATTTTCACTTTCAAGTTCATTTTTAGGTTGAATAAATTAGTGAACATAATAAACTTTAAGTTTGGGGAAAAGGGTATTCTCCTAATTTCTCTGTAGTTTTTTTACAATGATGGAAAATTTTAGGCACAATGATGAGACCACGATGTGACAAGGAAGTAACATGCAAGTGATAGTGAGGAGATGGGTCATCAAGAGACCTAAGAGGCGCTCGCTCTATTCACCCACCCGAGCGACCTTCGATGCTACTCTTCAATGTGCCGATGCATAAAGAACAATATCAGCGACTAAAGGAAAAAGCATTCATCATAGGATGCAACATCGACTATAAGTTGTTGGAGGAGGATAGGTTGGTACAACAAATAAGGGATTTGATCAATATAGGCATCTGGCCCAGGTTTTTCGAGATCGTGGAGCCCTCTTACTAGGAGTTGACTCTTGATGTGCTCTCCACGTTCTTCGTGGAGAAGGGGAGATATAACTGGGACATGCCGAACATCATCCAATTCTGGCTATTCGAGGAGATGATCCGAATGAGCTATTCGAACTTGTTCATCACCATGAGTTTATATGATCCACAATTCATGGGGATGCAAGAATACATGGCCTTACAAATAAACTTTCCATACAGGATGTTATCTCAGCACATCTGGAACATCATAAGCGATGACAGTGACTACAACCTAAGTAGATCCAAGGCTTCATCACTTCGTCGCGCTCGACCCCACATAGAGTTTTGGGTCATATCTTGAGCGGATGGGTTGACAGCCACGACATCATTGGTAACTTGGATGTATATTATTTATGGAGTACGAGCGAGAGGATGTCGATCCACCTAGAACACGCACTTGCCTAATTTATCTGACATCAGAACAAGGAGAGGAAGGTCGACACAGTCTGTGTTGAACATTATGCGATGAGACTAGCATGATGGATGGGAGTCTTCAACAAACTACCCTTGATATGGCAAGTCAGCATCATGGCAACATTTAATCTAGAAGTCGTGAAACACATGCATATGGTCAGTAGATGACAAAGACCTATAGGGGATAACTACAACCTGATTGCGTATCCCGAAGAACTAGCAGCATTGGGAGGATCTGGAGAAGAACCATCAGTAGCGGAGTAGCCGTCACAGCCATAGTCAATACCATCCTAGATGGGAGGAGCAATACATAAGGAGGATAGTACGATAGCACCTAGGGCGAGGACACCACATCCAGTCTAGATGAAGATAGTTCGTTTGAAGGGATTGGTGACACAACTTTTAGGTATTCAGTAGACTCTCTAACTATAGCAAGCAAAGTTTGTGGAGCAGGTAGAAAAACTTGAGACCTTTGTTGGATAGATTGGAGAGCTACTATTGTTATTGATTAGTAGTCAGGGTTTCAATTTTTAACCTCCATTATTTGACAAGGGTATTTCATCAGCAGTTCCTTTACCATTTGAGGATGATCGACCTGAGCACCTCTATTGTCAAACAAGATTGAGTCATATCACGATTGAGGGAGATATTTCATTTTTGTATCTTTTATTTTTCTCATTAATTATGTATTTTTCTTATTTTTATTTTATTTCCATTTTTATTTTACCTTATCTAAACATTAATATTAATGTTATTCCATATTCCTAGTTACATATGTTATTTTTATTTTCTTTTTATCTTTGATCCCTTTTTCCTTATATTTTGCAAGGATGTTAGTATCTAGTATCGAATGGACATCCATAAATTCATCAAAATCAAAAATTAAAAATTTTTGTTACTCAAGGATGTACCAAACTCCATTTTCTCACTATTTATTCATTTATGTTTATATTTTGTACGTTGAGGACAATGTACAATTTTTAAGTCTAGGGAAGGGGTTAATAATTTCCTTAACTTTATTATAATCTTTATTAATTATCTTATTAAATGATATCTTGAATTAGTTAAAATTCGTCTATCAATACTTTATTTCATTATTGATTATTGATTTGAATGAGTATGCAAAAGGATGATAGTTAGAATAAACTTACTTTAATAAGTCATATTATTAGTAATCATTGAGATAGTCAATTTTGAATAAAAATTGCATAGTATTTACACACATAAGACCATACATTTTTCTTGTGAGCTTTTGACATAAGAGTAAAAATACAAAAAATTTTAAGCTCTTTTATTCTTTCATATGTGTTCCTGCATCGTGGAATAGTTCTAGAACTTGCTGTTATTATCCATAGTTGTTAAATTAGAAGCATTAAGGTGATAAAGGCACTTTGATTCAACAATTTTTTAGGCCTATTTCTTTTATACTTACCGTATCATATTTTATCCCTTAGGAGTAACCCCATTGTTAATTTTTATCCTATTTTTCTTGAAGCCTTTTTATTAATTTGAGAAGGATATTTACATTACTTGATTGTTTGAAATTTGAATTTTTGCAAAGTCCAATAGTTCTTTAATTGGGGTATATAATAAATGTTCGATAAAAAAGGAGGAGTTGAAGCATGGTACCGATGGAATCATATTATGAATGACCTATATTGTGGAAGAAAAAGTTTTTGGTAATCTTTTCTATTGTACATCTCTTTCAATTTTAGTAAACTTTATATTATTCTAGTCATACCTTACCTAAGCCCCATTAAACTATTATAAAAACCTTTTGATTTTTTTTCTAGCATATAAGTGGTGGAGATATGATAAAATTGCATGCTTATGGTTAAGAGTTATACTGTGCATTGATTTTGGAGATCTTATACTTTTCACCCTAAACACTTGAGTGCATTAAGTGAAAACTTGGTGAGGATGTAAATATTTGTGCTTTTGATTTCAAAAAAATATTAGTGATTTGACTACTAGTGATATTAACTTGTGAAGTTAGTTTTAGGATAACTTTACTCTAATTGTATGTTAATTAGGTCAATATGATTTGATGATTTAAAGTATGGATGAACATGTTAAGATTAACGAAGTATGGATGTTTATAATATTGATATGTTAGATTATGATTTGCTTGAGGACAAGAAAAACTTTAAATGTGGTGATGTTTGATAGATGCATATTTGATTATAATTATACACCTATTTTAACATATTTTGCTTGATATTATATAATTTTGTTATATATTTGGTACTTAATTCGCTTCAAGTGCATTTTTGGGTCATAATTGCCTTCGTAGACTAAAAGGAGAACAATTCAGATGAAGTCATGATAAGGAAAGAAGATTTGAAGCAACTGAGGACCTATACGACTGTGTTCAATGACTATGTAAGTCTTTGTAATCGTGTGAAGATTGAAGAATTTGGTTTCTAGTTATGTGGAGTTACATGCCTGTGTATTTTGATATAAATTGTCATATATGTTGCCTATTTAAGTCTCTATGTTTGTGTAAAATTACGAATTTAGGTATTTTTTAATATACACGATCTCCTACACACCCGTGTAATTGACCATGTATATCCTAAAATCCCTAATTTTTACTATAAAAGGATGTGAGTAGAGGCAAACAAAAGAGAGCCAAAATTTTAAAAGTTTTTAGGTTGTAAGCAACATTCAAAGGTGACAATTTTGATCAAGAGATGAAAAAACAAAGAATACATCAAGAGATTCATTAGATAACAACATCAAATTCGTACTTGCAGGAATATTCAATAGAAGAGAAAGTGAGATTTAGAATTATATTTTCTTTTTTATTAGTTTTTCTACATGGTTGTTATTCATTTCATTTTCTATAAGTAACTAAATATTTTTAGTGTCTAGGTTTGATGAACCCTAATTTGTGATAATGATATGTTTTAATCTTTTATTCAATGCAATTACATGTATTGATTGATTATGATTCAATTATGCATTTTATTCTTGTTCTAATATATCTAGAATATTAGTACATGATTTGATTTCATATGATTGAGATTGAGAAATACTCTTATATATGTAGATATACCATAATTGGAAGGAGTTGCATGCAAAGAGATAGGCCTACATAAATCCTCTGGATTAAGGTCAAACTTAATAGACAATTTCATAAATCGATAAAACAATCCTAGGGTTTTTAACTTGAGAGAGTTTTGTTAATCAATTGATGGATTAGTTGTTAATATTCTTCATACAGATATTAACATAAGATAAGAACTTACACAATCCAATAATCAATAATATAATTGCATGATAAAGGCTTAGTATTCAATGATTCATAACGGGATTCATCACCAAGACACTATTATTGCATATTAATTTTTTCTAAAAAATTTCCTATATCTTGTGTTCATTATTGATTCCAATTTTAGTTTATTTATTTAGTTTAATTTTTAATTAAAATCCAAAATATGATTCATAGGTTAGATAATAAAAAAAATTTAACTACTAGTATTTATTGTCTTCAAGGGATCGACCGTTTCTTACCTTTGCTCACTATAATTACGTCGTGCAATTCAATAAATTTTAATATTAACCTAATTGTAGTTAATTAATATGTTGATTATGGGATAAGAAGCTAAAGGAGAAATTGTCAAAATCTTTTGACATGAAAGATTTATTGCCTGCAAAGCATATTTTGGTATAGAAATAACTCCGAATAGGAAAAATAAGAAATTATGGATGTTATAGGAGAGGTATATTGAACAGGTATTATAAAGGTTCAATGTTTACATGCCAAGTTAGTTAGCATGCCACTACCAACTTACTTTAAGTTAAATAAACATGCATGCCCTTTAATTGAAAAGAAGAAAGATGGTATATCTTCTAGCCTATACTCTTTTATTTTGGTTCCTTGATATATGCAATGGTGTGTACAAGGCTAGATACCGCATAAGCTGTTGGGTTAATAATTAGTACTTATCCAATCCAGTGAAAGTTCATTAAGAAGTAGTAAAATGGATCTTAAGATACTTATGGGGCACTTCCAAATGGAGTTTGTACTTTGGCAGCTGGGAGCCAATTCTAGAGGGCTATATAGATGCAGACATGATTGGAGATATTGATAACAGGAAACCCACTTCATACTACTTGTTTAAATTTGAAAGGGGAGCCATTTCTTAGCAATCCAAGTTGCAAAAGTGTGTAGCTTTATCTATAATTAAAGTGGAGTATGTAGCTGTTGTAGAAGTAGGTGAGGAGATGCTCTAGTTACAATGGTTCCTTCATAAATTGGATGTGAAGTAAGATGATTATGTAGTGTTTTGTGACAACTAAAGTGCCATAGATTATAGCATGAATTCTTTGTACCATTTTCTCACTAAGCACATCAATGTCAAGTATCATTGGTTGAAATTTGTGATTAAGGAACAATAGTTGCAGTTGAAGAAGATTTACACAAATAAGAACGATGCTAATATGTTAACAAAAGTATGAGCTTTATGGTGAGTTCACTGGGAAGACTCTTAAACAATCATTGGGGAGATTCGAGTCTCCTCTAAAATGATCTAGAGGGAAAGATTGATGAGTATACAGTCCTATCTAGGGGCAAATATGAGTTTAGGTGGTCTTAGATGCTCTAATAGATTATAGGAGTGATGAACGAGAGAAGTCAAGAGGGATAATAATTGATTTGAAGCCATTTCTAAGAGACCCAGTCATATAGAGTATAACACACTCGTGTCACTTTTTGTGAAGGTTGTGTAAGAGACTATGGATATGTACGAGAGTATAACACACCCGTGTCCTTGACTTACATAGTCGTGGACATGTATGAGAGTACACCCGTGTCCTTGACTTCCACAGTTTTGTGTGAAGACGATGTAAGTAACTGCAAATGTGTACAATTGAATGGCAAGAGTAAAAGACATATACAATTGTGTGGAGATAGACACGCTCATATCCCTGGTATACATGACTATGCAAGTAAATCGTGTAACTCACTAAGACCGTGTATATCTGCATTGTCCAGTTTTAAATCCCTCTTTTTTAGTATAAAAGGGGGGAAAAAGATGGGATTCATCTAGATTAGACAAAAAAACACCAAAAAAGGAAAGAAAAGAGAGTGAGAGTGAGCAGAGAAGTCTTTCTCATTTTATAACATGTAGTTTTACCAACAAGTTGTCTTTAAGTGGTTGTTTCAAGATTAGATTGAGAGTGTTGTTGATTTCAAATATCAACTTATACTGAATACTGAAACTTTATAGGATTACTTGTCACAATATTGTGGATTCTTAATTGACATTGTGGGAGTTCTAATTGGAGCCTAAAACTTTTGTCTATAGAAGTTGAGGAAGTAGGTGTTGGATATTTTTTACTTTTCCCATAAAGTTGGACAATATTTAATTGCATTTTTCAGTTTTTCAATAACTTATCGATTAAGTTATGTATTTTGATCCGAATAAAGATAATAAAATGGCCCAATAAATGATCTAAATCAATGGGTTAAATTTCAAGTAGAAAATGGATCCCGATCAATGTGAATTGGACTCATATCGGGCATGTAATGGGGAAGTCTGATATAGATGTTATATATAAAGGTTAAGGTCTCCTGCAGTTACTCATGTCATTCATAAGCATAAGGATTCTCTGATCCGTTAAGAGAGCTTATATTTTGAAAAAACTGTAGAAAGGCTTTACAACGTCTTGGTGAGCAGTTCCCGTGAAGGCAGCGGTGGATTTGCCCTCGTTTCGACTCCGAAAAGTTCGTTTAAAATTATGGAACCGAAATTAGGAATTTTCCTCATTTCTTCACTTATTTCCCTTTCATATTTGATCCGGGATATGTAACTAATCCTATTACGTATTATACATGGTATTAGAGTGGTGACGAGATCAGATGGTTAAAAACGAAGATTTTTCAGTTTTTATCCATAAAATTCTCATAAAGTTAACTTTTGTTTTTCAGTTTTTTCTTGTATATTATTGCATGAAATTGGTATGAAAGTGTTTAATCTTGAGAAACGGGATGAAAATGACCCTAAGAGTGTAAAAAACGACCCCAAAACTTGTTGAAAATCGCTCCGATAATCGGGGGCAATGAAGAACCATTAAGCCGATGTGGAACATGCGCCCGACGGGTGAACAATGTCGCTCGTAAGGCCGTACGTCTAGCAGATAGCGATTAACACTTATGTGGACCAGGGAGCCACGTGTCAAAGCGTGCACCGCATGCATCAATCGATAAGCGCACGTGACACGAGTCTAACGCCTGCATATAAGTTGTGGGTGCATCACTCTGTGACCCATGTACAACATGCATCACGCCTTCCACTCGCAAAAGTTCCTTGATCCATATAATATTTATCTTCCATCATCATTCTTTCCATTTCTTATTGGCATCTAGCTCTTCAGATGTCTCACTCCCACTCCAAGATGTCTTGATATGACTCATAATATCAGGAAACTCTTATTTACTAATTTCTGTCGATCTTCATATGCACCTTGTGTTCATGCACCTGCAAATACACAAAGAAAAGTATCAAAAACTCTTAAATCAAAGTAGTTTAAATTAAACAAGATGATAAACAATCAATCCCCAGCAACGACGCAAAAAACTTATTGACTGTAGTTATGCAACACAAATTACTCGTTTTATACTCAAAAACTACAAGTGAATAGGTCGTGACTTGTGAAGTAAATCACACGTTAATATAGAAATTACTTATAATAGAAGATATACACAAGAAGGGGGGTTGAATTGTGTATTTTTTTTCGAATACAAAATCTTTAATATTTCTAATAAGAACTTCTCTAACTTGTTAAAAGACTATCACAAAATTATTATAAGTAAAATCACAAATAACTTCTATATACTTGTTTAAGAACAAAATATAATGAGTTGAGAGATAGAGAATAAACACTGCGATTTTATACTAGTTCATCCCAAATCGTGGCCTACGTCCAGTCCTCAGATTTCTTCTAAGTATTCACTATACTTCAAAAAATGTACAAGTATTATTTCTCCTTTAAGAGCCTCTTCAGCTCTCTTACACCAAGTATTTTTTCTGCTATCTTAGCCTTTTTCTTTCTCTCTCTAGAAAGATATCGTGAGCTATTGTTACAGTAGTTTAGCTCTCAAGTATCGCACTACAGAATTTTTCTAAGTATACACTTGAACGCTCAAAAGTTATAGAATCAAAGGTTTTTCGAAAAAGTTGTTTAGTCTTCGACTACTACTATTATTTATAGTCTAAGTCTCCAACTGCTTCTTTGAATCTTGATAACCGCTTCTTAGTCTTGATAACCGCTTCTTGATTCTTGATAACTGCTATTTAGTTGAGTTTTGTAACTAACTCCAACTAACTAACTGCTCGATGTACTCGCATATCTTCTGCTTTGTATCGTCTGTGTTTTCTTCTGTATCTTTACTTCTTCTGTGTTTTCTGTGTTTTGCTTCTTCTGTCTTTTACTTCTTCTGTCTTTTATTTCTTCTGTACTTTTACTTCTTCTGTCTTCTATTTCTTCTGTACTTTTACTTCTTCTGTACTTCGCTTCTTCTGTGTTTTGCTTCTACTGTCTTTTACTTCTTCTGTCTTCTATTTCTTCTGTCCTTTTACTTCTTCTGTCTTCTACTTCTTTTGTATTCGCTTTCTCTGTGTTTTGCTTCTTCTGTCTTCTACTTCTTCTGTATTTCTCTTCTTCTGTCTTCTACTTCTTCTGTACTTTTTCTTCTTCTGTGTTTTTACTTCTTCTGTATTTTTCTTCTGTGTCTTTGCTTCTTCTGTCTTTTACTTCTTCTGCCTTCTACTTCTTCTGTACTTCGCTTCTTCTGTCTTTTACTTCTTCTGTGTTTTGCTTCTTATGTGTTTTGCTTCTTCTGTATTTTACTTCTTTTGTCTTCTATTTCTTCTATACTTTTACTTCTTCTGTCTTCTACTTCTTCTGTACTTCGCTTCTTTTGTCTTTTACTTCTTTTGTACTTTTACTTCTTCTGTATTTCGCTTCTTCTGTCTTTTACTTCTTGTGTCTTCTACTTCTTCTGTACTTTGCTTCTTCTGTATTTCCTTTTGTGTCTTTGCTTCCTCTGCACACTTAACCACTCATCAAACTAGTTCATTTATTTCTAACATTATTATTATTTGATTGTCATCAAAATTAATTATCGTATAAGTCCTCCTGACTTAATAATCTCCCTCTTTTTGATGATAACAAATAATCATAATTTAGAAAAATAAAATTGAATGAACTATTTTTATTCAGATAATGAATAAT
>JANQBM010000005.1:15126743-15137439 GCA_025594535.1 Erythroxylum domingense | reverse complement strand
TATTTTTCTTAAAAGAAAATTTCTTATTTCCTTTTGCTTTCTTTTTCCACATCCTTCTGATCTTTCTTGAGATGAAAGATAATTCGTCATCATCTTCGCTTGAATCTTGATCAGATTCACTGGTATCATCATTCTTGACTTCTTCTATCTTTAATGATTTTGACGAAGAACTTCTATTTCTCTAAGTCTTGTGATTTTTCTGACCAGCCTTTAATGATATAGATTTGTCTCCTTTTGGTTTGTCTTCAGCATCAAGCTCTACTTCATGTATCTTTAAAGAACCAAGCAATTCATCTCGTTTTAGTTTACTCAAGTCCTTGGCTTCTTGTATTGCAGTGACTTTGGGTCTCTATCTTTTTGGCAGATTTATGAGAATCTTCCTCACATGGTCTTGATTATCGAAGACTCTCCCAAGAGCTTTAAGTCCATTAACGATAGTTTGAAATCGTCCAAACATCTTATCAATAGACACATCTTCTTTCATTTTAAACAGCTCATACTGATGTACAAGAATACTAATCTTGGAGTCTTTCACTTGGTTTGTGCCTTCATGTGCGATGGACAGAGTGTCCTACATCTCCTTCGCAGTTTCGCATCCATGAACTTTATCATACTCACTTCTGCTTAAAGCACAACTCAAAAAGAACTTGGCCTTTAAATTTAGTTGAAATCTGGCTTTGTGATTAGCTGACCATCTGTTACGAGGAATGGTATTTCCTTCATCATCTACTGGTATGTACGGTCCATTCTCGATGATATCCCAAAGATCAATGTGTGTGGATTCTATAAAGAGCCACATCCTGTCCTTCCAATAATGATAATCTTCACCATTGAATGTAGGAGGTCTTGTGACGGAGGTACCTTCAGCTATAAAAATATATGATTCAACCATGAATCTTTGTCCTCACTTTGTAAAGGTGGTTCTTGGAAACCAAGCTCTGATACCAATTGAAGTAAATCACACATTAATATAGAAATTACTTATAATAGAAGATATACACTAGAAAGGGGGTTGAATTATGTATTCTTTTTGCTAATACAAAATCTTTAATATTTCTGATAAGAACTTCTCTAACTTATTAAAAGACTGTCACAAAATTATTATGAATTAAATCGCAAATAACTTCTATATACTTGTTTAAGAACAAAATATAATGAGTTAAGAGATAGAGGATAGACACTGCGCTTTTATACTGGTTCACCCCAAATCGTGGGCTACATCCAGTTCTCAGATTTCTTCTGAGTATTCACTATACTTTAACAAATGTGCAAGTATTCTTTCTCCTTCAAGAGCCTCTTCAGGTCTCTTACACCAATTATTTTTTTCTGTTATCTTAGCATCTCCAGGCTCTTAGCCTTTTTCTTTCTCTCTCTAGAAAGATATCGTGAGCTATTGTTACAGTAGTCTAGCTCTCCAGTATCGCACTACAGAATTTTTCTAAGTATACACTTGAACGCTCAAAAGTTGTAGAATCAAAGGTTTCTCGAAAAATTTGTTTAGTCTTTGACTACGACTATTATTTATAGTCTAAGTCTCCAACTGCTTCTTTGAATCTTGATAACCGCTTCTTGAGTCTTGATAACTGCTTTTTGATTCTTGATAACCGCTATTTAGTTAAGTTCTGTAACTAACTCCAACTAACTAACTGCTCGATGTACTCACATATCTTCTTCTTTGTATCGTCTGTGTTTTCTTCTGTATCTTTACTTCTTCTGTGTTTTGCTTCTTCTATCTTTTACTTCTTCTTTCTTCTATTTCTTTTGTACTTTTACTTCTTCTGCCTTCTACTTCTTCTGTACTTCGCTTCTTCTGTGTTTGGCTTCTTCTGTCTTCTATTTCTTCTGTACTTTTACTTCTTCGGTCTTCTACTTCTTCTTTATTTCACTTCTTCTGTGTTTTGCTTCTTCTGTCTTCTACTTCTTCTGTATTTCGCTTCTTTTGTCTTCTACTTCTTCTGTACTTTTGCTTCTTCTGTGTTTTTACTTCTTCTGTATTTTTCTTTTGTGTCTTTGCTTCTTCTGTCTTTTACTTCTTTTGTCTTCTACTTCTTTTATCTTCTACTTCTTCTGTACTTTGCTTCTTCTGTCTTTTACTTCTTCTATGTTTCGCTTCTTCTGTGTTTTGCTTCTTCTGTCTTTTACTTCTTCTGTCTTCTATTTCTTCTGTACTTTTACTTCTTCTGTCTTCTACTTCTTCTGTACTTCATTTCTTCTGTCTCTTACTTCTTCTGTACTTTTACTTCTTCTGTATTTCGCTTCTTCTGTCTTTTACTTCTTTTGTCTTTTACTTCTTCTGTACTTTGCTTCTTCTGTATTTTTCTTCTGTGTCTTTGCTTCCTCTGCACACTTAACACACTCATCAAACTAGTTCATTTATTTCTAACATTATTATTATTTGATTGTCATCAAAATTAATTATCGTAAAATCCTCCTGACTTAACAACTTGTAGTTAAAAAGAGAGAATATCGATCCCACAAGGATTGATGCCCAGATACCACTTAATTTAGATAAGACTTTGTTTAAGAAACAGAATTGTTTAATGAAAATAATATGGAAAATTAAATTAAAATTAAAAGACTAACATAAAGCAGCAGACAATACCAAAGTGCAAAAAAAAATCATAATTTAGGAATCTAAAGACTAGAGGTTACTTTTTTTTCCCTATTTTGTCTCCCTCTTATTTTACTAATTGAATTGTCACACCCTAAATTTCTAAATGTATTAATTACCCTCTCTCAAGGTATAACTAATTGTCCCTAATTAAATTAAAGGGAATCAATTGGACGATCTCTCAACCTACCCAATGACTCTACCGATTCAACTAGTTATTAAAATATCTTATGGGTGATCAACTAACTTCGCCGAGATCTCTCTTCTAACTAATCAATTAACGTGATGATTGTATGTCTATAAGTTACCAACTCTCATTGTACAATCCTACATAATTAATCTTACTCACTCTCTCAATTTATTGCAATAACACCTATAAAATCACCAATTATCAAAGACAACTTCATTCAATTCAATAAAATAGGAGTTCTAACAAAATAGTTTAAAAACAATCCCTAAAACTAAATCAGCCACTCATGGTCTCCACAATATCATCAACATTCAAATAAATCATTTTACAAAGAATAGAAGAAGAAAAACATATAAATTGGATAAAAGGAACAACTTCTCTTCTTTGTCAAAATTTGGAATTTTGGATGTTGATGTGCTATTTTCTCCAATCTTGATGAAAATCCTTGACTTCAATCCTTCCTCAAGGCTCCAAACATATGTTCTTCCCTCAAGGATGGTGATTTTCCAAAAGGCTTCATCTCTCTTGAAGATGGAGGCCTAATTATGCTTTTATAGTCCCCGCATAATCCTTCAGATTGTAATTCCCACGATCGTGGGAATTGACCACAGAAAACTTCCACTTTTCTTTTATTCTATGATCTCTAGCTCAATCTCCAAGTTGCTTAATCTTCCTACCTACATAAAAATAGTCAATTCTTACCCTAAATTAACATCAAACATAAAAGAATAACGATGGAAATCAAACTAAGTAAAAACATACAAAATGAATCATAAACTACAACAATAATTAACAATTATGCAAGAAAACACATGTCAATTATCTAGAAAAACGTATACTAATGTACAACTATCAACGTAGTGCTGATGTCAGAGTGCTATAGTAAAAAAAACCTAAATTTTCATATTTCTTATACAAATACCCCAGAGTGGTTTTGGGTCAGTTTATAGGTCCGGGAAATTTGTAAAGTGGGCTTTTCCATTTTTTGGATTTATTACATTAGTGATAAATTAAAGTTTAACTCCAGAAAAAGGAATTAAGGCATTCTGAAGCCAATTTCGAGTGCATTTTCATGTTTTGGATATCAAATGAGGGAGATATTTCAAGTTTTCATGTCTCAAGTCTCATGTTAAGTGTTCTGGATTTCACGATAGTCACTTAGAAAAGGAATTAAGACATTATAAAGCCATTTTTTAGTGAATTTTCATGCAACGAACTTGCCGTAAGGGAGATACATGAAGTGCCAGTGTCTCGGGTGGTCGGTTCAGTATTCAATAACGCATAATAGTCACTCTTATGAGATTTTTTTCACTACAAAAGTCTCAAATGAAGTTTTCAGAGAATGTCTTCAACAATAATATGTGACAATGAGACTATGCATTCGGGTTTTTTCATTTATTGATGTTATATTGTCATATACCATATGCCCATAAAGAATATGAGGGTAACATAAAGATGTATCCTTATGTTCGTAAACTTTTTGAGTATTTATGAGGATGTAGTCACTATAATAGCCTTTCAAGTTAGTATTTTAAATTGTTTTGTTTACATGTTGAGGGATTTCCTTTGTCTCATGTTTGGTTATTCTGCCCACAGTTGTTAGCCTTACATGAGATTTTGAGATATGCATAAAGGCATTGGATGGAGGAAAGTCATTCTTAAATGATCTATTCGCTCACAGGTGGTAGTGTCATGAGAGTTGATAGTTTGTACTCTGATCCCTTTTATGTCGAGGTCTAGTTATATATACTATGTATTCAGCTAAGAAAGTGTTTCATAATATTTGTGACTGGATTCTCAGTACAGATACTATTTAATGGCTTTGAGTATCTTTGTTGTCCTACATTTTTGCTAATCTATGCATTGTTGCTTTATAGTCACCTTTGTGTCAACAACATCAATGTCACCATTAAAACCCTGATTGGTTTCAATACAAAAAAATAGATAGAGGATGTATTGAATGTTATAGAGATAGCTGAAATTGATATGGCTATTCAGAAGGATAGGCCATCTCCACCTACATCTATGAGCTCAAGAGCTCATAAAGCAGTTTATGCAGTCTGGGATCGATCTAATAGATTATGTCTTATGACCATTAAGAGATCCATACCTGACCATCTACTTAGTGGACTTCCAAACAAAGACATAGCGAAGGAGTTTCTTAATAATGTCTCCCAAAGGTACATTGTCTCACCTAATGTTAAGATGAGTGCTTTGATGAAAGAATTATTCTCCATGAGGTATACGAGAGAGGGGGAGTAATAGAGTACTTACCAAGAATGATCCATCTTCACAGTAGACTGAAGATGTTAAATATTCCTCTTCCTGAGGTCTTTGTAGTTCACCAAACTCTGAGTACATTCCCTCTAGAGTTTAGTAATCTAGTGACGACATATTACTCGTTGGATGAGGAATGGAACTTTAATGTTTTGATTGCCAATTGTGGTGCTGAGGAGGAGACACTCAAGCTTGCTACTCTTGCAACCCTCGAAGCAACTAAAAGGAACGCAAAGATGAAGTCCGCTAAGTTCAAAGTTAGAAAGACTAAATCTTCTCTACATGTTGATGCTAGTCAATCCAATGTTGGTAAAGATCCTGTAGACATAAAGAAGCCAGCAATATGAGGCTCAGAAAGAAAGATTGAGACCATAAGGTAACTCCTTGGCTTATCAATTTATGAATCTAATTTTGTGATAGTTGCATTAAGTTCTTGGTGACTAGATAGTAGAACATCTGATCAAGGTGTTTCCACAATGTAGGGGTTCATATCTAGGATAGAGCCAATAAAGGGAGGGAGAAACTGATGATTGACAACAATGAAGAAGCTAATGTAATATTTATAAGGGATGTATGTAATGAACCTTGCTACAAGGTTCATTTTGGTTTTTACACGACATATTTTATATATGATCTTTATATCAATTTTGGACAAATAAGGTTAACGTTTTGTATTTAATGCTTTTGTTGTACAGTTGTTGTTTAATGCAAAATATAATAGTACAACTTTCTTATCATATGATTTGTGTAGAATGTGTCTTACCTCGAATTAGATATATGCTTCTTCGTATCTTGTTGAACAAGTCATGAAAAAAAGAAACCTGAAGAATGATAAGTCATACATGGTGTGGCATAAAATTTTAAGCCACATCTCAATTTTAGATTATGATAATCTAGGAACATGTGCTGACTGTTGCAAAAGTAAGTTGGCTAAAATAAGGATAAAGAGGTCAACTCATGTTTCTTGCTTATTGG
The DNA here is from genome assembly GCA_025594535.1 of Erythroxylum domingense. Classification (NCBI taxonomy): domain Eukaryota; kingdom Viridiplantae; phylum Streptophyta; class Magnoliopsida; order Malpighiales; family Erythroxylaceae; genus Erythroxylum; species Erythroxylum domingense. Next base: position 15,131,386 of record JANQBM010000005.1, on the reverse strand, counting down.
GTCTAATACATACAAATATCAAAAGATCTTATACAGTTGCATTGTGCAATTCTAAATGTATTATGACATTTGTTGATGATTATTCCCATTACAGTTATGTGTTATATAGTTGCATTGTGCAATTCTAAATGTGTTTTGACATTTGTTGAAATATCAATTGAGAAAATTCATCAAGATAGTCAGATATAATCGTGGAGGAGAATATCATGGCAAACATGATGTTCAGGAAATGAAAAGGTCCATTTACTAGATATATGGAATTGATTGGAATAGCGACTAAGTTCACTATGCCGAGTAGTCTTGAGCAAAATGGTGTATTGCCGAAAGGCATAACCGCACCCTAAAGGATTTGAAGAAGTCGATGCAAAACATGACTAATTTACCTGATTATCTAAAAGTTTGGAAACCTAGCCTTGCACACATTTGTGTATAGGGCCGCCCTACTGAGGTAGTATAATCCTAATAAAGACAAATTGCATGCTTATTTCGCTCATTGCTATTTAGTAAGATATCTCAACCACTCGAAAAGCTATAAAATTTACTATAAAGAAGGAACAAAATAATGGAATCACAAATAGCTAAGTTTCTGGAATACGATGTCTATGATGATGGTGGCTTCATATGATAACAAGATGGACAAGCCTGCGACCCAGCCCGACCCACCCATTAATTTTTTAAAGTTAAAAAATTCAAAACGATGTTGTTTTGGGAAAAATGGATGAACCGATCATGGTCAGCCCGTGGCCCCGCTCGAGTGAACCATGGTCGGCCCATGGCTTGCCCATAGCCTGGCCAACTCAGGCCAAAAACGGGTCGGGCTGGCCGAGCCGGGTCATAATTACCATGCCTAAAACCCATCAATTGTAAATGAATTTAAAAGACCTAAAAGATTTCGGGATAAATTTCAGCGATTTATAGGCCCGTTCAATTGCCTGATGGTTCATTCAGGGAGAAACGTTGACTTTAATGTTACTTTAATCCTCAGATACATTTTAAGTCATTATGACAATTGCAGCTCATGATGATATAGAGTTACATCAAATGGCTGTCAAAACTGCTCCCCTTAATAAAGACCTTTATAAAGAGGTCTATATGTGGTACAACTAAAGGATTTTAAGATCCAGATGGAATTGATATGGTTTGTACATTAAGCAGATCAATATATGGTTTACATCAAACCTCTCAAAAATGGTACCTTATATTTGATGATGTTTGACCTCTTTCAGCTTCATGGAAAATACAGTTTAAAGATGCTTATACTATAAGGTCAAAGGGAGCAAAGTTATCTTCCCGTTACTGTACATGGATAATACATTGCTTATGTCAAATTACTTAACCATGTTGAATGAGGTTAAGCAACTTTTGGTCAAGCACTTTGACATAAAGGATCTTGATGAAGTTTCTTTTGTCCTAGGCATTTAGATTCACTAGGACAAATCTCAACACTCGTTAGGCCTCTCATAAAGTGCATACATTGAGCATGTGTTACAAAGGTTTAATATGGCCAACTGTATACCTTTTTTAGCACCAATCTCTCATAGTGGAGATTATCTTTGGCATAATGTTCAAAGAATAAAGTAAAGAGAGTAGCTATGAGGAATGTTCCATATTCTAGTGCAGTTGGTTGCCTGATATATGCCTAGGTATGCACTAGGTTGGACATTGCATTTACTTTACATTGTTTGGTCAATATTTGGTTAACCCAAGTATAGACCATTAGAAAGTAGTCAAACAAGTATTGAGATACTTAAAGGGAATCAAGGATTATATGTTGACATATAGAAAAGTCAACAGTTTAAGCCTCGCAAAAAATTTAGATTCAAATTTAAGCTATATGTCTGAATGATCGAAATTCCACTTAAGGTTACATTTTTATATTTACAGATGGTACAATGTCGTGGAAGAGTGTCAAGTAGACACGGGTGACTTCCTCGATCATGAATGCAGAGTGCATGCTAGAAGGCTACTTCATTGGCGGTTTGGCTTAAAAACTTGATTTTTGAGTTATCTGTGGTTGATTCAGTAGCTAGACCTATTCAGTTGTATTGTGATAATTTTGCTACTATGTTGTTTAGTAACAACAAAGAATATCACAAGGTCTTAGCATTTGGAAGTCAAATATGTGACCATAAAGGAGTTGATATGAAAAGGTGACATTAAGGTTTGGAGCATTTAAGGACTGAGGAACTGTAAGTCGATCTTTTAACTAAAGGACTTCTTGAAAAACAAGTATACAATATGAGTGTTTTGAAGCCTTTAAACACTGTTAGTTAAGGGATCGTTATGTTTGCTCTATTTACATTTGTACATTTATACGTTTGATGTATTATGGCAATATGGTGGTTCATTAATAAAAATGATCATCGTTTATTCTCAGTAATATATGTTATCATACATTGTTATAATACGTGTGAAAGTCTTAAGAATTGTGTCGATCTTAAGCATTTAAAGGTTATTGGGCATTTATACAGATTGATCTTGAGCGTATGTTATTTAGACGCATGCAGTTTTATACGGATATCCATAAAGTTTGACATATCATAAGGGGATATAAGTTTTCAATCCCGTAAAGGTTCTCTAATGCAGTTTAGCATTCAGTGAGAGAAAATAGAATTTCCATAATGCAGTTTAGCATATGTTATTTAGCATAAAGATTAGAGAAATCGAGACCTACAAATGAAGATGATATAATTTAGATCATACAGGTATCATCTTAGTTTTCCACACTTCATTTTCCCTTTCATGTTAGTAAGATATTAAATATGTGTAATTATATTAGATATGTGTCACACATGACACATTTATTTGATACTTTTCGGTATCGAAAGCCTTACAGGAAGGTATGATGGACTTTTGTTATCTTTGGATCAAATGTTTTGTTTTTAAATTTAGCCAACTAATACAGTAGCATAGCTTAACCGAGTTTTTAGACTGTTTTAAACTTGATTCAATACCGCAATTAAGTATAAAGGAGAGAATGTTAGATATTTTTTACTTTTTCCAAAAATTAGACCACATTTAATTGCATTTTTTGATTTTTAGTAACTTATCGATTAAGTTACGTAATTTGATCTGGATAAAGACAATAAAATGACTCAATAAATGATCTAAGTCAATGGGTCAAAATCTGGGTTGAAAATGGATCCCGATTAGTATGGATTAGATCCATATCGGGCCTGTGATGAGAAAGCCTGATATGGATGCTATATGTAAAGGTTGCCTCCTATAGTTTCTCATGTCATTCGTAAATATAAAGATTCTCTGACCCGTTAAGAAAGCTTACGTTTTGAGAAAACTGTAGAAAGGCTTTACCGCGTCCCGGTGAGCAGTTCCTGTGAAGAAGGCGGCGAATTCATGCTCTTTTCGGCTTCGAAAAGTTCGTTTGAAGTTATTGAACCGAAATAGGATATTTTTCGCATTTCTTCATTTATTATTCTTTCACGTTTGATTCAGAATACGTAACTAAAGTTCCATTACGTATTATAGTGGGGAGTAGAGAGGTAGAGCACAACAATGGGAATTTTACTTTAATTAACAAAAATATTTAATAATATCAACCTTTAAAAAATTACATCGTAAATTTGTTTACTAAATAAAGTGGTAAATCCGAAATTTGAACCTTGAATGTTATTGGATTAGATTGAAAAGATCTTAGTGAGATGATTTCTATAGGCTCTAATTCATGAAAATGAAAAACTAAAATATTTAATACACAAAATAATTTATCTTTTGTTTTATTATTATTATTTTTGATAACTCAAGGCTTCGCCCAATTAATTTTGGAACATATAAATCACCCACTCAAACTTATAAATAGATAAATTCGAATCTGATCTTAGATAATATTAAGAATATCTGCTCCAAAAAATAGGTCATCACTAAAAAGATTACATCACATTAATAAAAGGTCGTTCCTTCCGACTTCAAACTCATAACCTGCACTACAATCCTCTCCCCCCTTTTATGTTTTGATAGACGGTGGTTTCTAAGTAAAACAAATTTCTTAACTAACTGGGAATGGTTGAAGTTGAACTAGAAACGAAAAGGTAAAGTAGAAACAGGCGGGAAAAGAAAGGAAGCAAGCATAGACAGGTGAAGTGAAGTAATGAAAATAGCTGGTAGAAGTGGCGAGTGGCGAGTGGCAAGGACAGGATGACCCAGATCAAAGAGAAGTGAAAGGCTAAAAGATTCTGTTTCTGCGACCAACTGAGAAGTCTAATCAATCAAAAATTTTAATGGACCCCGCCTTTAAACCATCCATGTAAACCCAAATGATTGAACATGCCATACCTTTCCATTACGATCGTCGTCATAATAAAAAAAGAGTTGGACGTTATTTGGATTTTAGAAGCTGACGAAGATAGAAGGAAACAGGGTGGGGAGGGCCAAGTTCACGTGAGATTCACATGGAAACGGGCATTACAAGGTGATGGCGATGGAGCCTCGTACGGTGTTTGGGTGAGTAAGCGTAAATGAGGGGGTTGGTGGGCCCCAGTCACGGACTCTGTCGGTTATCCCTGCAATCCCAATCATTTGTCATTTATTGCCCTCAATTATGCAAACTTTAGGTCTTTTCATTTTTCTAATCTTTTTAAAAAATAATATTTTCATAAAATAATGCAAAATTGAAAAGAACAACTTAC
>JANQBM010000005.1:15100031-15112416 GCA_025594535.1 Erythroxylum domingense | reverse complement strand
TCTTTTTTTTAACTTGCTATTATTATTATTATTATTATTCTAATTATCATCATCATTGTTATTATTATTATTATTATTATTTTTATTGTACTTAATATAATTCTTAATATTATTAATTTTACTAATTTTATTATTATTATTATTATTATTTATCATTATTAACAATGATAGGTAAAAGGGAGAATGTGTGCGTCTTTGCCTATTCCTCAAATGTAAGGATTACATATTCATGAGTAATCTTTATTCTGTGGACAAAAACCTAACCAAACACGAGAATATGCAATAACTAGAAAAACGACCCGTAATTTACTCAACTCTTTTTTTCAGTTAGCTTATTAGGAGGGTTCTAAGACGCCTTTAATGTACTCGACTTTAACTACCATCGTTATCGTAATAGCTACAAGCCTACAGCAGCAATTTTGACTAGTGGTGATATCCTACTGTTATCTTAACAAATTTTGTTATCTCGATCATATTATAAATCTGTAAAAATTAAAAAAAGCTGCCAAAAGAATTAATGCTTCATTCATTCAATATAACAATATGCCTACATTATTTTAATATTATAGTAAAGAAGCAGAGAGAGAGAGAGAAGAGAATTGGTAAAATTTTAACGTTATTTGCTTTGACCACTGGGATGAAGTCATCAGTTGCTACAGAACAAGTTGACCTGGTGACCCACCCCCTAAACTAACTATGTGCCTGTTTGAATAAACTTATATTAGTAGAGTTTTTGTTAGTAGAGCTTTTATCAGTAGAACTTTTTTGATAAGAGCTTTTCTAAAAAACTAGTTGACTGTTTGACTGTCAATTAAAAAAATAACTTTCTAAAAAGAGCTTCATACAGTAGACTGTTTAGAAACATAAAAATAAAAAACACTTTTATTAATTTCAAGTATATTTTATTTTATAATAATATTATTTATGCATATAAATAATTTTTAAAGTATACTAAATAATATGCAAAGTACAATATATTATTTTTACGGTTACCTATTTCTTGTATAACCATCTTGTAGGAAATTATTTAAAGAGATATCTCATTTTCTTGTAGGAAATAAAATTAATATGAAAAATAAATATTAAAATATATGAAAAGTTAAATAATATTATAATCTTAAAATAAATCAAGCTGAGTAAATAGTTAAATACATAATAAACTATGCATTTTATCGTAATACAAGAAGATTTGCAATATGTTTCCTCACATCATTCATCTCGTTATTTTGTGACTCGTCTAAATGATTTCCTTCAATGTCTTCATTTTCATTAATTTCTTCATTTGTAAGAAGTAATTCCTCATCTTCATCCTAGAAAAAAGCATACCAGACAAAAAAACTAAACAGTGAGTTGAAAAGATGATCTTGCTGTGGAGAAGATAACGTTTGTGAAGAGAACGAAAAATTTCTTGTTGCGGAGAAGATAACCTTTGTGAAGTGAACGAAATAAAAAGAAATAGAGAAAGTTTTGATATATACGGAAGTGACGCAAATTTGTCTCCCCGAAAAAGCTAAAATTTTGGGCTTTTTTTAAAAGCTCCAAATTTAAGCTTTTGAAAAAGTTGTATTTTAGCTTTTAAAAAAATTATTTCTACTCTAAAAGTGTTTTTAAATTTTACAGCTAAACACTCCTCTTTTCTTTAAAATAACTTTTGCTGTGGAAAAAAGTACTTTTTCACCTACCAAAAGCGGAACTAAACAGACTTAACTTTTTTCTCATGTCTAGTCTTTTCTTTACCGTTTCGTTATTGAGTAAATTCTCTTTCTCCCTTTGAGTAAATGCCACATCCTTACTTAATGTATCTTTGGTGGTCTTAATTAACTTGGATAGGTTCATGGAAGATTACTGTACTATCTACTTTTAGTTAACTAGAAGCTAAGAGCTAGGCCACGTTAGAGTTAAATAATTTAGAGTGCGGTATGCATCAGTTTCACTCATGCTCAAGCCTTCTTTGTGAGTTTCATCGAGAAAATTGCTTTTACCGTCAAAACTAAAGAGGATTCTCAAGGAGTATGAAGCTGGGCATTAAGATAAAGTTTCCCACTTACACACTAAATCAAGTTCACAAGAAAAGGTAATTGGATAGATTGGGTAAGTCATGGTGTTGTCAGGTAAAATTAGGAACAACTGTGTCAGGTTTTGATTATTAAGAGTCACAACTTTATGAATACGTGTGGGAGATAGAAGAAAAGGAATGATGTATACATGTAAATTGTAACTATAAGATAGAAAGAGCAGCACTTGACTTGGAATGTGGAATTTTGACTCATCTGCCACTCCTTTTGGTGCAATTTGAGAGTTTTAAACTTGTTCAAAGATAAGACTCTTATCTTTAAATGTTAATAATGTTTCTCAAGTCCAATCCTTTGTCAAACCTTTAATATTATCCCTTTGACGGCAACAATACTATTATTCTTGAGCAATCTGCTATGATTCATTGGTGATTCTAGCCAAAATCACTAGGGAAACTAATTGACTGAGTTCTGCTCTAGTAGCAAGCTTAGAGTGATACTGAGTAAATACGAGAGAAAAAGATCCTAATCTAAAACTTTGATTTCACTGGAAATAACAGTGCTTTTGTTTATGTTCTGTTTCTATGTTGCTCACTATGATTTCTTCTGTGGGAGGGAAGGCAAATCTTTTATTTGTTGGAAGAAGATTTGCATAGTTTGCATGCATGTAAGAGGCAAGTTTGTCCTGCTGTAATTTTACATGTTCAAAAGGCCAGATAACAGTTGGATATACATTTGATTCAGCATATCTCCACCTTGATAGGACTTGTGAGTTATTTTGTAGATGTTGTGTTGGTTTGCTATAAACATACTATTTATTATTTTTTTTTTACGATGTCTCTAGATTGTAGATAAACATGGCTACAGGACTCTCTTATGAAGAGACTCTTGTGTATGGAAAAATATTCTTCTAAATTTTAGCATTTCTTACAACGAATCAATATAAACCTTCTAGTGAGAAAAGAAAATGTAAATTATAATTGAAAAACCATTAGAAATTCGTATTTTAATGCAATAGAGAGGGCTAAAATGGATATTAAATTAATCGACACTATCCACATTTAAAGATAGCCATCAATAACATAAAAGTCACCAGCATAGCTCTAGTTTATAGCTCCAAATTTCTCCATACCTTTGACCACTTTTCTTTTACTTCCAATATAACCCAACACCGTATGGCCATTTATGCCAACACACAAATTCATCAATGTCTACTCTGCTATGAATTATTACGAGTCTCCATTGTGTTGAGAAGTTACTAAATGAAGAGAAGAATTCAACAAGCAGAACTTGGGCGGCAGTAATTAAGCTAGAAGTTCAAATAAAAGTATATAAAGTTGCCATATATATTTTTGTTTGCAGAAGTAGCTCTTCCTTTTTAGTGAAATAGAGTATGAAGAAATCATAAATCACATTACCCTTAATCCTTTTTAATGGAGTTGTAGCCTAAAGACAACTGAAAAGAAATAAGTAATTGTTTTTTACTTCATCGTATAAAGCTGGTAAGTGGACATCAAGCAGAACTTCGGAAGATGAAATTTCAAGTGCTTTAAAAGTGCCAAAGAATAATTTCTACTCCTAGTTCTATAACCAACAAGCACATTCTTAAATAAATTCAGACCTAAAAATCTAAATGAATAGTAATATAAATCTAGAAAACATTTCACTTTCAAGTTTAGTTAATCATACAATTTACCTGGAATTTCTGTTGTGGGTTTTACTCTGACAATGATTTTATGGAATTTTTCTAAGTGGTTGTTATAAAATAATAAAATCAAAAGTCAGTAAAACCCCACTATGTCTAAACCAATGCATGAAATAAGAAGTGATGTTCTTCAGGGTGAGAAATTGCAGACTTACCAAAGTTTTTTCTCAGCTTGAAATCAACAATGCCAAAGCTAATACGAAAATTGACTGCCACAGTAATATATGGCCAAACACCAAAGAGACTGAATTGAAATTGGAGACTAGGATTAAGAATTAAAAGGAGTTGTAGAGGTTATAGGAATTTGAAGAAATAGGAAACCACAAATGATAGGAGAATAGTGTTAAGAATTAAAAAGAATTGTAGTGTTAGCAAGAGTCTGAAGAAGGAGACTTAAAAATATATATTTATCTCATGATCTTATGACATATATGTCTTGAGGGTGATTTTTTTTTTCTTCTGAAAACTGAGTTCAACCTTCTTGTGTTGAATTCTTTCTCACTTAAATCTGTGACTTTTTGAGTTTACATGTATATTTCTTTCCTAAATCTGCAATTCATAATCCTATAAATTTTTGTTGGAAGAGAAGTTGCTTAATTAGAGCCTTCATGATATCTTAGAGATTGGGGTCTCAATACCATTTTTAGATTTTTTTTGACACTCAAAACCTTTGAATATCTTTTTTCTCTGAAATGCTTTATAAAAAGAAGGTATATGAAATAAATGTATCGTATAAAAAAGAGTATATTTTATCTTAATATTTGACGGAAGCCACGAATCCAAATTTATTTCAGGTGAAAATAATCATCAAATTATGTTGAATATCTTTCCTATTTGAACATCTAATAGCGTTAGTCAAGAAGTTATGCATTTTAGTTATATCCTACGGTTTGCAAGAGAATTTGAGGATGTTCAGATGAACTAAAGAATGCAATTATTGACTATAGTTTGTCTATCGTGTGAATCAGTCCACAATTTACTACTAATATGTTATGAAAAGGAATCCAGGTATCCAATTCTTCGTGCATGCATTAAAAGCCTTGACAAGGTGGCAGGGGAGCATGAAACTCATAATGCATAAAAACATATAATTGGAATGACCAAAACAAAATTTATTTTTAAATGAAGCCATAAGTGTGATTGATGTGTAATCTTGCGTCATTTTTCTGGACATTGATGTTCATGTCCTCTGGAATAACAACTTTCTAGTTTCCAATGGGAAATATTTTTGTTTGTTTGTTCGCAAATGACATAAGAGAGAGAAAGAGGGTAAAATGAGTCTGTTCATGTTTTAGGTCATTCAGAAGTTAATAAATGAATGATCTATTTTAATAAATAATTATGAAAAGGTCATATAAGGTAATCACAAAACAAACACAATAATAATAGAAAAATAATTAAAAAAGACAAATAATTTATATTGGTTTGATTAAATAATGTTTACCTAAGTCCACTCTCAAAGCTCCACTTTGAAATTAACTACTTTCTTTCTTTATTGGGTGAAAGGAAACCCTCCATACAATATCTTATTTGCCATAGGAGAAAAAGAACTTTTGCAATTATCTTACTTTATCATGGGTGAAGAAGAAATTTAGCACTCGTCTTAATTTTTCATAGGTGAAAAGAAGACCTTTACAAATCTTATTTAACATCAAGAAGAATCCTTACATGTGAATTCTAAGAAATGCTCCGATTACTACAATTGCTCAACCATATACAATTTAAAATTTCTCCTTCATACTCGTACCAATTGTCTTACTTTGTCATAGGTGAAAAGGACACCTTTACAAATCTTATTTAACATCAAGAAGAACCCTTACATGTCAATTCAAAGCAATTTCTATAATTACAACAATTGCTCAACCATATAAAATTCAAAATTTCTCCTTCATACTCATACCAATGAACTAGGATTTAATATATATTATATAATGCCCATATACACGCTCTAGCCTCTTAACAAATTTCTAGTATGCCAAAGAATCTTATACAAATTATTATGGCTTGTTTATATTCAAAATAATCTAAAACAGTCATTATACACACAAACTGATTGCTATAATGACTAAATTTAGGGAGGATCAACTAGCTGATCACCTACCTTTGATTAGTTGGACTCTTAATTAGATAGACAATTATCTTTTGGTAACTTTTAAAACTCACTATCAGCTATTCAATTGTAGTCCATTGACTACCTTATTGCAAACCATCCATTATGTAACTTTTTAACACTTTGTCCAAATAGTCTATCTAAACTATTAGGCTGGTTGAACTCCTACAAAAACTAATGTAAACACTTTAACTCCCAAGTCTTTCCTAAAGATAAAACAAACCCTTTTGAAATAAACTTGATTTAAAACAGTTTCTAAAGTTTTCAAAAGTTGTTTTCATGATAATTTTTTATTTATATTTTAAAAAAATTTGCTCTTGATTACGAATAGATTTATGTATTATTCCTCACATGTAAATGATCATGAAAATAATTAAGCCCTTAATTCTTTGAAATGACTAAGATAAGATTATAAGAAATATTTTAATGATTGCTACACATAGAATGACTTCATTCATTCTTGTTATTTGTTATTTGCCTTAATTTTTTTGAAGTTCTTTTGAATTGTATTTGTTGCTCCACTTTACTTATTTTGATCCTTAGATCCCTTTGTCCTTCCACTTTGCCTACAAATACTTTTGTTTGTAGCACTTGTTCTTTTAGTTATTTCATTTATTAATTTTCTATCTCAATTGTTTGTTTGTTTTATTTATTTGTTAGTTCTCCTTCTTCTCTGTTTATTTATTTTACTTGTTTTATTTTGAATATATTTATATTTATATATTTTTGCCTTTTATTTTTTTTTTTGCAATCATTTGTTTATGTATTTGGCTACTTTTTAAAACCATTTTCAAAAACTTTTTTTCCTATGGATCTATCGGAGACAACCTATCTACCAGTTAGGAGTTAGACTGTGTACTTCTGGATCTCCTTAGACCTCATGTCTAGATGGGATGGGATTTCTATTGGAATGTTGTTGTTATTATTGATGTTGTTGTTTAGATTACTCTGTCATTCCAATGAACTTTATATTTGAACTTTTTCTTAAATCCATGTCAAATTAACTTATTAATATCACCAAAGTTAAAATTATTAGTAGCACATTCTTTACGATAATCAAAACTAAGAGCTAAAGCCTCATTTGGTCAAAGAGAATTTGTCAACTAAATTCATATGTTTAGATATACATGAAATTTCTATCTTAAAAATCTTATGAAAAGTAGTTATTAAAGTATTAAATGGAAAAATTCAACCCATGTGTACCATGATAGGTGTAGTTTTTACTATGTTTTGATAGGTGTTTTAGCGTGTTTATAGGTGTTTATTAGATGATTATTGTATATAGAGGCTTAGAATTATGTTAATATGAGTGTTTATTTATATTCTAAGTGTTTGCGTAGTTTACGACATGTTTTCACTCTTAATTATATGTTTCTTGAGGTGTTTGATGTGTTTGTTAGTGTTGGAAATCAAATAGGTGAAGAACAAGAGATTTGGACATGAATGGAGTTCTTGGGCTATGTACGATCATGACTCCTATGTCATTGTTGTGACAAAAAAGATTTACCCATAGTCATGATCGTGACTTCTTACGCACAATCATGACAGAGAGTAAATTCATTGAGTCACAATCATGACAAAGGCTTCCCAAGTGCAACTTTTTTGATCTGTTTTAGGGTTCATAGGTATTTTTGGAACTGATCAAAGGGTGAAAACCCTAGTTACACCCCCAAGACCCTCTTAGACTATTTAAGAACTTTATGAAGTCTAAAAAATGTAGTTGCCATCTTGCAAAAGTGGATCAAACAAGGAAGATGTAGAGAGACGTCCAGATTTCCAGTTTTTTAGATCAAGCTCCAAATGAAATTTTTCTTTCTTTCTCTTTTATTATTTCTGTATTACTTGATGTGTAAACTAAATTTCCAAATGACTATTACGTTTATGATGTTCTAAATTTTAGATTAAGGTTTATTCCATAGTTGTTTTATGACTTTAATCTTTATTGATTAAATGCATATTCTGTGTTGTGTTAATGGTGTATGCTCATACTTTGGCAATAAATCGTGAGAGTGAGTCCAAAGTAATCTAGTTAGATTGCGAAATGAGATTTTGTAATTTAATAAGTCACACGATTAACAAATCAACTATCATCTTATCATCCAAGAAGAGATCTTGTGTGAGAACTTGATTATTTAATAAATAGCTTCATAGCTAATCGAAAATGTTAAAGAAAGAGTTGTGAATTAAGAAATTGCAATTCTAGAATTTTCATATTCAATTAGGGTTAATTTGTTAGGTCTTGAGAAAAAGTAATCAAACCCTTAGAAAATCTAGGATCAATAGATAATTGAATCAATAATTGTTAGGGAAACAAAATAACGAAAGAATAAGTCCTATACATTTATACTTGATCATCCTTAAATATTTTTACTAGCTCACTTATTATTTGTTATTTGATTAATTTGCTTTAATTTATGTTATATTTTTCACCTATAACATATTTTATTACCGTAGACAAAGTTAGGTTCAATTCATTTAGCTAGTTTCTTGTGGGATGATACTATAAGTTACAGTTCGTATACTTATAGGTATTAAGAGTTTTATTAGAGGTAAAACATGCTAATCAAGTTTTTGACATTGTTGCTAGGGAACTTAGTTTATGACAATTTGAATTTCTTTGATTTAAGGAATTATTACCGTTTCCTGTGATTATGGCACCCAATCATAAGAAATTAAAAATTAAAAATTAAAAATAAAGAAGGACGTTTGAACGTAAAGTAGAAGACACATCAATTTGGACATCACAAGGCAAGAATGAGGAATCCAAAAAGTTAAAAGCCAATAAGTGATATAAAGAACGATGATGGAGGAAATACATCACGGAGAGCAAAGAACCCTTATGGACTTCATGAGGCCAAGGTTTAACGCCTATCATCAAAGAATTTCTTGACCACAAGTGCAAGCGACACATTATTTGTTTGAAAAAATGGCAAACGATAATTGTTTTTAGACATCGAAATGAAGTAGACAGCAGTCAACCTTTTCTGATTTAGAAGGAATATTTGCTGTAGATTTAATGATAACATTGCAGGTTGAGATCGATAATCTTACCAAGCAATTGAATAACCTGATAGCTACCTCTTTCTCTCCATTTAAAGCAATTTAGTACAGATGTGACCTATGCGGACAAGAAAGTTATATCACAGCTAATTGCTTCCTAGTGGAAAACAATAATGTGTAGCAAGTCAACTTCAAAGGGGCGCAAGTTGGTTAGGGTGGTAAGGATCCTTATTGGAACACATACAACACTGGTTGGTAGAACCACATAAACTTCTTTTGGTATAGCAATGCAAGGACTCAGATAGGAGCTCAAGGCTTACTGAATTTTCAACAAGAGTAGTCCAGTTCATGGGATTTAAAATTGGACAAGCTCATGGACAAGCTCACGAGTATAGAAGGGAAATTTCAGCAAGTAGCGGAAGATCATGCCTCTTCTATTCATAACCTAGAGGTTTAATTGGGCAAGCTTACAAATGAATTCAGTACGAGAAGTGTGGAAAGCTTTCTGAGCAATATGGAAGTAATTACAAGAGATTAATTTAAGTATATCACCCTAATTTGTAGAAGAATGATATGTGATTAATTGTTGATATATTTAATCATTTACACTTAGCAATTAATGATATGAAAATGCTTAATATACTCACTTTAATTCAGTATAATTTTAGGTACAATTTGGAAGCAAAGAAATTAAAGTAAGTAAAAAGCTCTACATTTGGGCCATTTTCTGAAGATGAATTTTCACTTGTCTTAATGGAGGAAGAAGAAGAAAACTAAAAGATAAAAAAAATCAAAAATCAAAATACAAAGAAGAAGAATTATATGTGCTTGCTGGAAAAATGAAAAAACAACAAGAGCACCAAAACGGCAACGTGTAGCAGGTGGGAAGCATGAAAACCATTGCAGCAGCTGGAGTAAAACAATACAGTAGGAGACAAGGATGCTAAGGCAGAAACGACATCGCAGCAGATTGGAATGTCTGTGTTCAATGCAGATAGCGTCTGCATTTAAAGCACAACGCTTGTGTTGAAAGCACAGACGCTGTTTGCGTTGAACGCAAACATTTTACTTAAAACACATACCATGCATGCGTAACAGGGAGGTCTTGAAGTTAGATGAACAGTAGCTATCAAAAGAGTTTTATTCGTCCCATCATGCTACAGTAGAGAGCTGAGAAGAGAGTGTTGACGGCTTGGTGGCTGGCATAAAGAAAGGCGGCAGAATGAAGAGAGTAGCATTAGAGACTGCGTGAAACAAAGAAGATAGAGGAGTGAATAGTGTAGGTGGTTTAATGTTTGTTTGTCACATCTTGAACAGTAGATATTAGAAAAGAGCTTGCAGCAGTGAAGAAGATTTAGGGGGCCTTCGGCTGGGGAAATACGTAAGGGGTTGATGCATTTTTCTTGGAATAGACCCATGGAAGGATAAGATGCCGACACTGATTCGAAGGTAACATCGACACCGATGACCCAGGTTAAATGTATTTTTTGATTTTTGTTGTTTCCTTCTCTCATTAGAAATTGATTGTATTATCCTATGTTAATTGATTTGGGTTTTGTGTATGGATAATCAAAATTTCGTTATTGTTCGATTATTTGTGTATGAATCCATAGATTTTATTGCGTTCATTGAATCATTTGATTGCATACTGATTGCTAGAATTTCGATATAATCCGTAATTATTATGTTGAAATTCATGTGTGGCGACTAATAATTTGTAATCATTAGGGATAACATAACCTAGGTTAAATGATGCATCGTATGTGGTTGTTACCTTGACCAATTGATTTTCCTAATTCGTAATGCTACTGCCTAATTAAATCTAAAGATCGTATCCTATGTTATTCAATGGTTAGGTTTAATTAATGATTGTATCTTGATTAAACAAACCTAAGGGAAAACTCGAGTTAATTATTAACCCACGATTAATGGTTGCTAGGAGAGGTTTGAGAACAACAAATCGTTGAATTATGTTAATTAGGGTGTAGGCCGAGGTTGAACCAAAGAACTGGATCCCTACCAAATTCTCAAAATTTAATATTTTTTGGTATATTTTCTTTAATTTTTTATTAGTTAGTTTCATTTTATTTTCTTATTCCAAAATCCAAACCCCCAAAATTTTCCTAAACGCCGATTAATTTCATTTCATAAGCTAACCGAACACTCCTTGTGGGATAGACCTAGACTCACCATTACTACAGTAGTATTCTAGTTATTTTATTTTGACTAGCGTTATGACGCACATGTTAATTTTGGTGCCGTTGCCGAGGAGTGCGGTGTTTTAGTTTTTTTGTGTGTGATTTAATTGGTGTTTTATTTATATTTTTCCGTAATTGATTTCTTTTTAGTTATTTCATGATCCTTTCTTTATTCTGTTTCATGTTTGTTTGTTTTTAAAATTGATATCAATGGAAGTAATTTCTTTTATAACTCATAATTTCAATCTTATAACAATGTTTGGCCTAATCAACCTAACTTTTGTTATAGATTGGATAATCATCAGAATTACTTCCATGATAGTTTGCAAGATGCACAACAATTCTCATACATATCAGAAGCTTCCTATCATGAATCCGGTCCATCTCTAGAAGAGTTGAGTAATATTATAAACGCTAATACTTTGCAATTGCAGCAGAATACTCTACAATTCCAGTAGGATGGAGGGCAATTTCTAAGAACTACATGGTCTAGTGCCTAAGATTCGGGGAGCCAACATGACTCAGGTACATCTCTAGAAGAAATGCTTACTATTATGGTTGCTAACAATCTTCAAATTCAATAGGATATGTAGTAGTTTCAACAGAATACGCAACAGCTTTTTTAGTAAGTTGTATAGCAAATTCAAGAGGATGCTCTACAATTCTAGCAAGATGCATTGCCCCGATAAGGAGATATCAATCATCTGGAACCACAAACCGAAGAGGAGCAGTCATATCAACCCCAGGTATACCTAATAGACATTTGTACAGAAACTTTACAAAGTGATGAGCAGCTTGAGAATTTTGAGGTCAACTCTCAACAAATTGCTTGTGTACAAGAAGTTGAAGAGGAGCTCGAAGTAGAAAATGATACATCTTTTAGCTCAGAGGTAAGTACTGAGTTCCATTTTATTGTTGAGATTGACTCTTCACCTTTACCTAGCAAGTTGGAAGAATTAAACAAAAAAGGAAAGGTGAAGAGTCATTTGAATTATTTCAAATGATCGAGGACTCAGTAGAGATGAAGAATCTAAAGAAAGTGGAAGAGCCACAAGAAGTGCAGTTTTTAGGAGAGCTGTGGGAAAGTAAGCTGAAGATCAAAGGTGCAAGCAGAATGTTGAGTCTCCACACCCATTGGCAATACTCTTACGAAGACCATCTTAGTGTGAGAAGGGCGATGCTTGAAAAGACAAGTGGACATTAGAGTATGATGGCGAAACGATGAAGTTACACTCTTCAAAAGCCTCGAGGCATCAGGGAAAGTAAGTTTGATATTAACGATCCATATGAAATATGATGGTGACAGGACTATGAAGGTGTGAGTTGTTTTAGGGTTATCGACTTCACACAGTGTGGATAC
>JANQBM010000005.1:14902588-14917650 GCA_025594535.1 Erythroxylum domingense | reverse complement strand
GGACACCCTTTGTACACCAAAGAAGGAGGGCGGATTGAATCTGAAAAACCTAAAGATGTGGAATTCGACTTTGCTATCCAAGGTCTTGTGGAATATCCATGTTAAGGAAGACTCTTTATGGGTACGATGGGTACATGCGGTCTATTTAAGAGGTCGTTCGGTGTGGGAATGGCAGCCACATGTCCGCGACTCAGCTCTTATGAAGAGACTTGTGCAGATTCGGGATATATTGATTGCTAACACAGGTGGTCGCCTAAGAGTTGAACATGGGCTACAAAAGCTATGTCTTGACGGTATGCTCTCTGCATACAAAATTTATGAAATGATACTGGTTAAACACCCCACCAAGCCTTGGATGAACGTTATATGGAAGCGGTATATCCCTCCCAAATTCTCCTTCATTGCTTGGTTGTGCTTCCGAGATCGGTTACCTACAAAAACTACTTTGCAATTTCTGGAGCTGGACCGAACTTGCTGCTTTTGCATAACAGAAGTTGAAACCAATAACCATCTCTTTTTTCAGTGTTCCTTTACAGGTGCAATATGGAGCCACATCCGAAATTGGCTAGGTATGAGGAGGAACATGACCTCAAGTGTTATTAAATGGATTCGCAAAGATTACCTTGGAGCACGCCTACAGAGTAAAGCAGCACGATTGGCCCTTGTCTGCACCATTTCTACCCTTTGGAAGACTCGAAATGAGGTTGTCTTCGAGTCTGCTTCCTGTGCAATTTCTGATGTAGTTCATAGGATAAAACTTGTCATATACAAAATTTTATATAGACTTTATCCTCATGAACTGTTATCTCTTTGATATTACACTGTTGCTGTTCTTCTATCTGGTTTCCATGACTCAGTTGATTGGCACATAGCCACTGTTCGGGTTTTATATAGATGGGGCTACTGTCCTTGGCCCAGGCTGAAATTTGGGGCCGGAAGGAGACTAATCTTTGTATATAAAGTGGGGCTGATGGTGTAGTAGTCACGTTGAAGACAGGGGCTAGCTTAGATTGGCAGTGTTTCCATGTGTCGGTGTAAGGATGGCAGTAAAAGTTCTTACATTTCACGCCTATTGGCTGAACTAGGGGAACTACAAATACTCTTTAGGTTTTAGGAGTTTCGTGGGTGCTATTGTCGCTTGGCATGTTTTGGCCCAGTGGAGGAGGAATATACATTGCCGGCGATACTGATCACCTGCTAGAGCTGGAGTTATTTTTCACAGCCGCTGCAGAAAAAAAACAACGTTCAGCTCTTGTTTATTACTTAGACTCTCATGTACTTTTCCTAGAGTCTATTTTGAATCATTCGGGGAATTAGCTAGACTAGCCTCCTTTTGGATGTATAGGGATCCTTTGTTTACTTTCTTTGGATGTATTGGGAGAGTGGGTGTAATTGGTGTAGGATGTGGACTCTTCACGTCTTTTTAGATGTATTGGGATCCTTTGTTTACTTTCTTTGGATGTATTGAGGGAGTGGGTGTAATAGTTGTAGGATGTGGACTCCTCACTTTTTTTTTTTGAATGGGGATATCGTTCACTGTTGCAAGTCAGGGTATGCCCTGAAGATCGTGTACATATCCATTTTTAGTATAATACATTTACGTTTTACCAAAAAAAAGAAAAAAGATTGACGGGCAAACAGAAGCTACAAATAAAGACTTGGAAACCTATCTCAGATATTACTATAACGACGTTCCGCAGAAGTGGGCTTACTAGCTGTCAATGGCAGAAAGGTGGCACAATACCACTCATCATGTGGCCAATAACACCACTCCTTTGGAAATCCTTTATGACAGCGGGTCTATGTCAACCTTCAACCCTATCAACAACACTCCATGCAGAGGAAAGCCAATTAGAAATTAGCTCCATTATATTATAGACCCTTCTAGATCGCGATGAAAATTGATGCAGTGACTTACACGTTAGATCTTGCTGAAAGATCAATAGTCCACGCAACTTTTCACGTGTCTCAATTCGTCTCCGACAAAACACCCTATTTTGCTCAATTATCTCCAACCTTCACCAACGCAAGGAAGGTACCGGAAGCCATTTGGGGAAGAAGGATGGTTAAGCGACATAATCGCGTCATAACTTGAGTATTGGTGTGATGGCAAGGAGAAACTAAAGAGAAGGCCACTTGGGAAACCATGCTCGAATTACAAAAGAGGTTTCCTGAGATTAATCTGATAGATAAGGTTGCTCCTGAAGAGGAGGGGATGTTACGAACAAAAGCAGCACATGTAAAGAATAGAAGGAAGAAAGAAGATGACGTAGGAGAAGGAAGCAAAAGAGAGAGAAGTAGGAAATGATGATGTAACACTAGCATTGGTGTTAAGAAAAGATACACGCCGTATCTGTTTCGGCCCCATAACAAACTATTTATAATAAACACGTGTCGTAATCTAAAAGGGTCCAGTACTATTTATTAGGTGCTTTAAAGGCTAAAACAAACAATGAAAAATTTGAAGCATTTGTGAAATTCTTCTCTTCTCCCTTCTGAGTTCTAGCGATATTCCTTACATTAAGAGAAACGTTAACAGCTTGGAGGTCAATTGGTGATGATCGAGGTCTATTGCTTCCTGTCTGATGTAGTTTTACCTAACTTCTTGAATTGGGGATTATATTGATTGGAAGTTAGGAACCGAGAGGGTACATGTATGCGATCTGTTCTCTGGCCAAATAGATAGCCCTGGGAATGTAAAATGTGGGTAAGGAGATGAGCCTATACGTGTAAGGCTATTCTCTTCTTAGTTTTGTGAGGGTTTTTCTCGAGTTGGGAGCCACAGTTGTAGCGTCTGTATACCTTTATTAATCCAATTTATTTAATTTTCAAGAAAAAAAGAGAGAGGCACATTTCTTTCAGTACACTTAACATGATCTATACTACAGCTACAAGCAGCGAATTTTTGTTTTACTTTTGTTAAAAGGACAGTTCAAACAAGATTAATTCCTCTAAATACCATCAAGAAGTTATGGAAATGGAAGACGGGAAGTCCAGGGGATTCACAAACTTTGATAGATGATCAATTTACCGATTTTAAGATACCAAAAGTTTGGTTCTTGTTCTCTGGTAGTTGTCCTAACTTTATCTTTCTTGTTTTCACTCTCTTGTCAAATTGTAAAGCCTACCTATAGATACCTGTTCTGCCCTTTCTCCAGTTTAAATTTATTGTAAATTTCAGCTAAATCATGACAACTATTTCTGTTTATCCCAATAGAATCATACAAAAAAACTTCTCAAAAGTCGACTTCAAAGTACTGCAGACCATTGATCATGTATTACTGAGGATAGCATTAGGAATAACATGACTTGTTAAGCCTATGATAAGATGAAGTAGACTTGTAAAAGACGGGTTACTGGGTCAAAGCATAATTCTTGCAGCAACCAACCCAAAAGGGTTTGCTACTTCTCTTGTTTGTACAGCATCTCAAAGGATGTTGAACAAATCCAAAGTTTCACAGATGCTTAGCCTTCTTGAGGATCTCTTTCAGATAATTGAACTCTTTGATAGGAGACTGTTGAGTTAATTTATCTATAAAGCCACCGCTCTGCCTGCTTGGACCTCCTAATCATCCAAGGGCTACTTTGGTAAACATGCGCAGCAGGAATTTAATAAACCAATGTAGAGTCACAAAGCCATTTTCTGCGTTCCACAAATAAGTTTTACACCGTAGTTTTATCTTCTGCAATACAGTTGAGGGTATCGTTTTAGGTCCCTGAACTACAAACTTGCGGAATTGGTCAGCTGGCTTCACAAAAAGAGGATGCAATTCATAGTTAACAACAAATGTCCAGATGGACCGTCTAAAACCTGAGCTAACAGCTCGTCAAGTCTGCTCTACTAAAACCATTCTTCTGCGCAACATTTCCTGCGGTTACTCTTAGAGAGAGAGCCAAATAGAAGCCTCTAATAGAGCTCCAAAGTTGTGGTCTCTCTTATACCTCAGCTCTTTTTCATGTTGCACAGTAGACAGCAGTTTGATCTTTTAGAAACTTGTCACCTTTCCGTCAGTAGGAATGACAACATCATCATATCCTAGAAGACGGAAACTGGCCCTCTCCCTATCCGCAAATAGGTAAGTAGGGAGCCTAGGTAAAATGTTCACGAGGGATCTTTCTTTTCCTTCTATAGGAAGTTAGCAGTGCCGTCATGAAGATGATGCCCCTTCAATATGTTAGTTAAAGATAAATACCACATTTCTGTCTCTCTTAATTATAGAAAAGTTATGAATGAGAATATATAGTTACTATCTGCGAAGCAATTCCATCGTTAAATGTCTATTGCTACTTTACAAATTGTTCTTACCAACAGTTGCATTTTTAGGACAAGATAACCACCAAAAGCATTCCAAGAGTTTCCAAATTGATCAGAACATACCAAAAGAATCATGACTCGAACAATCTACAGATCAGCTCCATCTAAATACCCAGCAAATGTGGGCCAGAATAGTAGAAAAAATGAAAGAGATTTAGCCAAAATAATTCCCAAGGTAGATTAAATTTGTATCATTTTTGGTTTTCCTACTCCCCCTTGTACCTTGGTTTGCGCTTCTCAGCAAATGCTGCCAAACCTTCCAAGCGATCTTTAGTGTTTAAGAGTTGTTTGTAACACTCTTCTTCAAATTCCAAGGCTGAGGCTATGTCCATCTCAAGTCCCCCATTGATGGCCTTCTTAGCCATCCTAATTGCCACTGGACCCTGTCAGAAGTACATGACGTTATTTGGGTGTGCAATCAGTACATCAGATGGTCTTAGTGCTGCAGGGAAAGGAGTAAAACAGGTACATTGAACAACCCAAAATAGGACTGGAAGCGTTTAGTTTAAAAGGTATAACTAAGAAAAAGCTTTTAATGAGGTCAGAACTGATATTCCTGTGAACTGAATGTAGAGCCACCAAGAAATAAATATGGTTGTGGTTCTTCCAATAAAACTAGGTATTAATATATCTTTCAACCAGTGGAAATTATATATCAATGCGAGGTCTTCATACAAATATATGTTTTCAATGCTTTTGATAGAGCTATCCAAAAAGTTACAGAATCTGCTCCACTATAAAAGTTGGGACCATGTAACTTCTTTCATTGAGGTGGAGCTGTGAAGGGAAACATGCTGGGGATAACGGGTATGAAGTTTGAGAACTAGTTTGGTTCATACGTTAAAGTGAGCATAAGTATAGACTTCTACACCTATCCAAACCTCGATGGATTCGATCATTGCTTCTTGTGTTTATGATGGACAGTCTATTACAATCACTAAGTAGCATAGGTACCCAGAAAAGATCATATCGCCTACTAGCCCCACCAATTTTGGATCTTCAGGTCCGTGTGAGTTGGTGCAATATGAGTGGGTTATGCATAATTTAATAGAAGACAAAGGAGTGCAGATTTCTCTAGTAAAAAAAATATGCTTTTTATAATTTTCAAGTAAAGAGCTGTCAATTTGACACCACTTACTATACTGAGGTGCCGCATCTCGGCTCGTTATTTTGTAATTCTTAAGATGTACGGAAAATTTCTGCACTGGTGCAATTTTACCCTGCATTACATAATTTCTTATCCAAGAAAATCGAAACTTTTGTACCTTCATAATAATTTCCCTAGCAATTTCCAGCGCCTTTAAATGAGCTTCACCGGCAGGGACACAGTAATTGACAAGGCCTGAAGCAAGATCACCTTATTGATTAAAATTAATATCAACTTGAGTATTTGAATTAGTTTGTTGTGGAGGTGTTTATAGGCCAGAAATAAAGCCGCAAATCACGCTAATTAGGGTGCAATGTTTTAGATTTGTTATTCTTGGAAACATATTACTAGATTCCTTATTACTCTAGGAAATCATATTAATTAGGGATTAATTATTTCCCTTTTATTATTTCCTTTTCCTATGTGAACACTGCCTATATAAGGGCTATTTCATGAATAAAGAAGGAAGTCATATTTTATCAAAAACAGAGATTTGGAGCTCTCTCTAACAAGGTCCAAGGTTTCGGTCTCCCTTAGAGCCGAATTTCTTTTCTTCCTTTCAAAATAGGCAGGAAGAAGAACTCTAACAAAAACAGGGATATAACAGAGTTGCAAGATTACTCTGTACATCGTCCTGTGACTCGATCCATAACCAAGGGTCCTAACAATTTGGTATCAGAGCCTATCACTATGGACGATGATATCAATGCCCGTTTAAGGGAGGAAAGAATTCGTGTTGATGCTAAACTCTCAGCTATGGAACAGCAAATCAACGAGAAGTTATCCAAGCTATTGCAAGCAATCACAGGATCGGGACTCATCCAATCACGTCCGACTAGCAGTGAGGTAAATAGTGGAGATACTCCACTTAGAGAACATTCGAACGAATCTAAAAATTCTAGCGGTACAGAAGGTAATCACTCTCAGCCAAGAACTTACACATCTCAGGTTCCCTGATATGCTAAATTGGACTTTGCGACATATGACGGTTCGGAAGATCCTTTAATTTGGGCACATCGCTATGAGCAATTCTTTGAAAATCATAATATACGAGAGGCAGAGAAGGTTGGATTAGCTGGATTCCACCTTTTAGGAGAAGCACAGATTTGGTTTTACCAACTTAAGAAAACTAAAGGCACTATGTCTTGGGCTGATTTTCTGAAATATTGCTTTCAGAGATTTGGTCCTCCGGAGAGCAGTATTCCAATAGGGTATTTGGTTACCCTTAGACGGAAGGGATCAGATGAGCAATATCAGAAGCAATTTCAGGAAAAATTGGCACGTGCAAACGAAATCATACTGGATCACCTTCATGCAGGCTTATTCATTGCCGGTTTGGACGATTCCATTCGGTTGGACGTCCAACTTTTGAAACCACCAGATTTGTCCTCTACCATGAGTTTAGCAAGGGCATATGAGCAAAAACACCAGCTGCAGAAAAATAGCAATAACTGCAGGGGTTTGTGGCAGCCTACAAGGATGAGTGCAAGCACGGGAACGGGTTCACAAGCAAGGATTACAAATTCGTTGCCAGCAGCTTCTTCTGCTTCTGGTTCGCCTTTTATCAAGAAGTTATCTCGAGCAGAGATGGCAGAAAGAAGGTCCAAAGGCTTGTGTTATAACTGTGATGAGCCTTATTCTGCAACACATCAATGTAAGAAGCTTTTTTGGGTAGAATTGGATGATGGGGATAATGATAACACCTTAGAAGAAGCAGAACCAGCTCCAGAAATTTCATTATATGCTGTTATGGGACAGGTACATGCTCGAACTATGCAGGTACAAATGTTAATTCAAGAGCAACCAGCGCTAGGATTGATTGATTCAGGAAGCACTCACTTCTTCATTAGCACAACAACGGTTAAACAATTGGCAATCCAATTTCGGAAATTGCCAAACGCACGAGTCTCGGTGGCCAAAGGAGACAAAGTACAGAGTCTAGGGGTTTGTATGCGGGTAACATTTTCTATTGATGGTCATAATTTCTTTGCTGATTTTTATGTGATTCCGCTGGATGGTTTTGATATTGTTTTGGGGGTTAAATGGCCGCAAACTTTGGGGCCAATTTTATGAGACTTTTCTGCTCTTACCATGGCTTTTTCGATGGAGGGAAAGGCAATTATGTTGCAGGGCCTACAACGGAATGGAGGCAAGAGTTTGTATGCCTTAGATAATGATTCGGAGGTAGATAAGAGGATGGACAACCTCCTCGGTGAGTTTGAAGATTTGTTTTAGGATCCAACCGGATTACCTCCTCTCAGACATTGTGATTATAGGATCTGTTTACTTCCGGAATCAGCACCTGTGGTTGTAGGTTCATATCGTTATCCACACCGGCAAAAGAACGAGATTGAGACTCAATGTATAGCGATGCTCCAACAAGGCTTCATTCGGCCTAGTAGATCTCCATTCTCTTCGCCAGTTTTATTAGTCCCGAAACAAGATGGCTCTTGGAGACTTTGCATAGATTATCGTGAATTGAATGCAAAGACTATCAAGGATAACTTTCCTATACCAGTGGTTGATGAACTTTTGGATGAGTTGCATCGAGCCTGCTTCTTTACTAAGTTGGATTTGAAGTCTAGTTATTATCAAGTCAGAATGAACTCGGAGGATGTGGAAAAGACAGCATTCCGAACTCATCATGGACATTTCGAATTTTTAGTTATGCCCTTTGGGCTAACCAATGCTCCATCTACTTTCCAAGCACGAATGAAAGAGGTATTCCATGACTTTTTACATCAATTTGTCCTCGTTTTCTTTGATGATATCTTGATTTACAACAAGGATCGAGAGAGCCATTTAGAACATGTGAGGAAAGTGTTCGAGTTACTCCGTGCACATAAATTGTTTTTAAAACGTTCCAAATGTTCCTTTGGAGCAACTTCAGTGGCATACTTAGGTCACATCATATCGGGATCAGGAGTTGGAGTGGATACTAGCAAGGTGCAAGCTATTATTGATTGGCCTCAGCCACAATCTCTAACATCATTACGTGGGTTCTTAGGCCTCGCAGGTTATTACAGGAAATTTGTTCGAGATTATGGACAATTGGCAGCCCCATTAACGGGCATGTTGAAGAAGAATTCTTTTACGTGGAGTGAAGCACCTTTGCATGCATTTGATAAGCTTAAACAAGCTTTATCTACTGCACCTATTCTTAAACTACCAAATTTTGATAAAGGTTTTGTAGTAGAATGTGAAGCTTCGGGAGGAGGCATTGGAGCAATTTTGCAACAAGATGGGCATCTAGTGGCATTCTTTGGCCGCCAATTAGCAACAAGACACCTAATGTTGGCCGCATATGAGAGGGAGTTAATTGGATTGGCTAAAGCAATTCAACATTGGCGTCCTTATTTATGGGGTCATGCTTTTCTTATCCGTATCGACCATTACAGTCTCAAATATTTGTTGGAGCAGAAACTGTCTACTCCGCCTCAACAACATTGGTTGAGCAAACTTATGGGATATAAATACAAGCCCGGAGTCCTTAATAAAGCAGTTGATGCATTGTCACACCGTTTTTTGGAGGAACCAATTTCGTGTGCCATCAGTGGACCCCGGAGTTCGTTGATTGAGTCTATTCGAGCTGATTTGTCCGCTTCCGAGGAACTACAGGAGCTACGGAATCCAGTCCTCAATGGGGAGTTAAGTTCAGATTGGGAGATTTTAGATGGGTTGCTATTGTTCAAAAACCGGGTTTACTTCCCACAAAAATCTGCTTGGATTGCCACCATCTTGGCTGCCTACCATGATAGCTTTCATGAAGGAATTCAGAAGACTTTGCACTGCCTTCGTAGTGATTTCCATTGAATCGGTATGAAATTTGTTGTCACTACTTATGTTTCTGATTGTCCTGTTTCCCAACGTAATAAATCGGAGCATTTAAGTCCTGCTGGGTTGTTACAACCTCTTCAGCTACCCACACAAGTTTGGGCTGATATTTCTATGGATTTTATTGATGGGTTGCCGGACTCTTATGACAAAACTGTTTTGTTCGTCATGGTTGATCGATTTTCGCAGTATGTTCATTTCATTCCTTTAGCTCATCCTTACATAGCTGTACGGGTGGCGCAAGCCTTCTTTGAGCAGATTGTCCGTTTGCATGGAATTCCGGAGACAATTACTTGTGATCTGGATGTGGTCTTCACTAGCACTTTTTGGACAGAATTATTTCGCCTTCAAGGCTCTAAATTGCAATTCTCGTCTTCTTATAACCCACAGATTGATGGGCAAACGAAGGTCGTGAATCGAACAGTGGAAATGTATCTTCGCTGCTTTGTGAGCGATCATCCTCGCAAACGGGTTGAATGGATCCCATGGGCTGAATTTTGTTACAACACTTCCTTCCATTCCTCACTTCAGACAACTCCTTTTAAAGTGGTTTATGGTGGTGATCCACCTCGTTTGCTTTCCTATGTTGCTGGCTCTACAAAGGTGGATGTAGTTGATTCTGCTTTACTAAATCGGGATGCTCCACTAAAGGAGATTCGAGAGCGTTTGCTGTCCGCTCAGCAAAGAAGGAAAGCTTACTATGGTCGAGGGCATCGTGATGTGGAATTTATAGTGGGGGGGGGGGGAATGTTGTGGTCGTGTTTATAGGCCAGAAATGCCGCAAATCACGCTAATTAGGGTGCAATGTTTTAGGTTTATTATTTTTGGAAACATCTTACTAGTTTCCTTATTACTCTAGGAAATCATATTAATTAGGGATTAATTATTTCCCTTTTCTTATTTCCTTTTCCTATGTGAACATTGCCTATATAAGGACTATTTCATGAATAAAGAGGGAAGTCATATTTTATCAAAAACAGAGATTTGGAGCTCTCTCTAACGAGGTCCAAGGTTTCGGTCTCCCTTAGAGCCAAATTTCTTTTCTTCCTTTCTAAATAGGCAGGAAGAAGAACTCTAACAAGAACAGGGATATAACAGAGTTGCAAGATTACTCCGTACATCGTCCTGTGACTCAATCCATGACCAAAGGTCCTAACATACTTCCAAACCAGATATACCTGTTGACTTAGCCTCTCTGCCACTTATCTTCCGTCCAGTAAATATGAGTTCTTTTGCCACTGATTTTCCTACCAATCTAGGAAGTCTTTGTGTTCCACCTGCCCTGTTCAGAACCAGGATCTGATGAGGTAATTCGCTAAAAAAGTTGGGGAAGTAACAAATCACATATAACTTCTCAAGAAGGTTGGGGAAATAGCAATTCTCAAAAAAAAGTAAATACAAAAATCAAATTTCTTTTCTGTGCATGGGAAAAGATAAAAATGAAATGTAAAAAATCAAGTATTCCACCCTAGATGCCAAAAGTCCAAGAACAATCAAATCATACAGAGAGAGAAAGAGAGAGGTCATGCAGTCAAAAAGATATGCTAAGATCAGGGATCCAAAAAAATGAAAAAGAAAAGATTAGTAAAAACCCCGGAATTATAGCAAGTCCAGTTTCTGGCAAGCCAAGTGCCGCATCTTCCCCTGAATCATTACATGCGCACTTGATGAGAAGTCACATCTCAATCAGTATTATAGTTATATGAATACATCAGATAATGTTGTGAATGAGATGAGTACCACATATGCGAATGTCGCATGATAAAGCCATTTCAAGTCCACCACCCAATGCTGCTCCCTCGATAACAGCAATACTGGGAACATGAAGTGCCTGGTTGAACATATAGTGGTGGTGAAGGAAGAGGTAGAAATCAAGAAAAGTGACATCCAGGAGAAGGCATTTATATAAAGTGTTGGGAATTAAAAGTTACGCATAGGATACTGTCAATAGAAACCAAACATGATAGTGTGTTCCTGAGGCAGTAAATTTAGTGGCAAGAACTATACGACTTGGATTATGAATCCAAAAATTACAACCAGAAGTCAACTACAAGCCTAAAACTCTTGAATTTCTATATATCATACTGGAGGTAATCATACCCTACAAAATTTTACACCACTATTTAGTGTTCAAGTAAAGGAAAGAGAACAAATTTCTTGGACTTTTGGCAAAGATTAAGTAAAGATAAGACATATAACTACTGAAGAAGACATCCTTGGCTAACAAAAATATACCTCTATAAATGAGAATGTTGAACGAAGTGTGTTGACAAAAAATTGAACTTCAGGTGGGGTCATCGATTTGCGCTCCTGCCAATCCATTTAAAAGCAGAACTGTCAAGCATGCATATAAGAAATACATGTTTAATGTCACAGAGAAGATGTTATTAACACAATATTCACAGCCAGCAAAAAAGACAGTTATCCAAAAGCACAAAAAAGAATCTAAGAAAACCAGTAAGAGACACACAAAGCCACTGCTTACTTCTATTACATCAAATGTCAGTCATAGGTAAGACTCAAATTCAGATAACAAGTTTATGTGGTGGATAACGTCCTCTATTCTCATTCTTAAATAAATTATCAACTATAAACAACGTGGAGCTCAAACTTAAGAGGTGTATCACTTTTTTATTTTGAGGTTCAAGTTTGAAATCTTTATGCGATTGCAATAGAGTAGAATTCTCAAAAGGGAATCAACCAGGAGTAGAAAAGTCACGGTGAAGAGGAAAAAAAACACCGTAAAATATGATATTCAAGTCTAGAATGGAATAAAATCATGACAAAGAAACATGAAACAGAACTACAAATGACATACTAACACAAATCAGCCTAATCGATATCCCAATACGCTTGCTCTGCTGAGAATATAAAAAAATTACAGAAATCAACTGGACAAAATTGAAATTAGACGTTCCACAAGATGAACTCTCTCCAGCTTTTGCTACCTTTTAAAAATTTCATTAATTGAAGAGCATGTGAGTTTAGAATGACAAATAGTACTTCGGAAAGAAAATGTAACAATATGCAGCTGTCACCAGAGAATTCCGCCGATGCCAATTAGGTTCAATCAGATCCCTGGTCAATATAACATGCATTACCTTCAAATCAGCGCCGGCACAGAACACTTTGGAAACCAGACTGGATATCAAAAGGACCTTAGCAGACCTATCCTCATTAATAATTTCAAGAGTCTGGCTCAATCCTCTCAACATTTCCTTCCCAATGGCATTTTTCGTACAAGGCCTATCCAAGCTAACCTCAACAATACCTGTAAAAAGAACACAACTTGACACCTGACTTTCTAAAACCATGAAATAAGCACTACCCACAATTTACTCTGCAAAAGCAAGCACGTCTATCATAATAAAGGCAGTGTCTCTGACATAATTACCAGAATCACAGCCCGAAAGCCTTTTAAACCTGACAGATTCAGAGGAGATGGACTCCAAGATGATCGTTCTATGGCTTTGGTAAATATGAGAAGAGTTGTAACAATGGATCGAGTTGCCTGAAACTATCAGTTTAGCAGCACCCGAGGACTCGGAAAAAGAACAATGTTTGGATATTCTCTTACAACTACGTCCCAAGGATGTCCTAAGGAAGAAAGAACCCATTCTTTAAGCTTGTTGAGAGTTGAATATTTTGAGAGGGAGGATGAAACTAGGCGGAGCGATGTAGAACGAAGTTCTTTAAGACTGACACTTGGAAGGGGACGGTAGCACAAAGCGATGGAGAGCAAGCTCCTCATTCCAATGAGAAGTGTGACCGTGAGGTAACTTTGCTTTTTGAGATTGGATTGAAAGTTTTGTACTTTGCCACATCTTTCTAGCTTATCTACTTGTGTAAATATTATTTCAACTAATTAAAAGGGTGTTTGAAAATTTTCGAATTAAATTTATTAACGAATTAAATTTAGTTACATTAATGAGATTAAATTAAATTTAATTTGTAATGTTTGGAACAAACTCAGCAATATTATAATTGAATTTAATTACATTGTTTAGAACACAATCAAAATAAATTTAATTATTTCATATAACAAATTTACCCTTAACTAAAAAATAATCTTATTAAATAAACACTTACATAGAGCAACTTATAAACATCAATTTCTTTATAAATAATATCATCAAAAAAGTTCATTATTAAAATGAAAAAACAAAAAATCAAAATATAAATATAAATAAATAGACCCATAATTATTAATTTCGACCTAAACTAATTAAACTCAATTTAAATTAAAGTAAAGTTAAATTATTACGTAAAGTAGACTAAAAAATTTAGAAATTAAAATTTTTATACGTAAAGTAGACTAAAAAAATTTAGAAACTAAAATTTTTAAGAAATTGTTGAAAAAAGAGGAATTTCATATTCTTGCTAAAAAAACTTCTAATAGTATAATGTTTTTTTAATAAGGTGCCACGCTGTCAACGAAAATGAGGCAAATGTTTCAGTTCCTTGACGTTGAGCAGCAGATGAAAGCAAAGAATCAGTTTCAACAGGCCAATCGCATGGAAAAGTTGTGGGTATTATTAGGTTTCAATGTTAAAAAAGAAGATATGCAACCATTAGGATTGAATTCACATGAATTATATAGTGAATTGAGTTTACAAAGAAAGTGAGTTTTAAACTCATATATGAATTCAATTCATGACAGTTTTTGTTTCCAAACAGGTGAATTGAATTCATTCTTGTCATTGAATTCAATTCACCATCTTCCAAACAACCTGTAAATAGTTGACGGTGAATTGGATTGATCCATTTTATATATAAATAGAATGATAAATATGTTTATGATTTTTATCTTCCAACATTTCATGACATTTTTTTAAGTTTTGGACATATAAAAATTGATTAGAGATATTTATGGATCGGCCCAAGTTATAGCGAGACAGGTTAGACCGGCCCAATTCTATATATTTTTAAAATAAATTAAAAAATGATGTCATTTTTTACAAAATGCCATCGTTTTTTACGTTCCGATCGAGTTACAGGCTTAGTTAATTCAGGCTAAAATCAGGTCAAACCTCACAGGCCGAGTAAAAAATGACATTCCTAAAAATGATAATAGTAATTGAAGTCAACTCTTTTAGTATCAATTTTGAGCTTAACTCAAAACTTAATAAACTTAATTTTATATTATCTAAATTCGAGTTCGTTCGAGTTTCAAACAATCAAGATTAGCTGACTTAATAAATTTATTTTTATATTATCTAAATTCGAGTTCGTTCGAGTTTCAAACAATCAAAATCTCAGCTAATGGTGTTTACCAATAATTTTATCAAATCTCAAAATTTGACAACCTATCCAAATATTTAACTTTGATTGGACTAGCACATAGACCCATTCCATTAGAAAGGCAAACAGAATATGGGTTATAGGTGATTAAGAATGAAATTCCATCATCAAAGAACAAAATGAAGAGGGGATAATAGAGGAGGAGGAGGAGGAGGAGGAGGAGAAGGAGGAGGAGAAGAAGTCCAAACTGATGTTACTGTAAATAGATGAGATAAAAATGGGTTATATATGAAATTAAAGAAGAAAGAATAAGTGAGACTGATGTCATCGTTTATAAGGTGTGCACCTCCGTAGCGTATGAAGTTTGTTGCAAGAAATATATGAGATAAAAAAGAGGCATGTATGGAATAAAAGAAGAAGGAATGGATCCAAAAGAGAAGAAAATAACAAGAAGAAAAGAAATGCATGTGAAACATTATATTGTCAAAAGGCAAACATAAAATGGTATTGGAATAGTATTGTCCT
>JANQBM010000005.1:14876834-14894512 GCA_025594535.1 Erythroxylum domingense | reverse complement strand
TTATTTTTCGTATATTTTCTTTAATTTTTTTTTATTAGTTAGTTTCATTTTATTTTCTTATTCCAAAATCCAACCCCCTCCCCCCCCCCCCCCTATTTTTCCTAAACGCCAATTAATTTCACTTCATAGGCTAACCGAACACTCCTTGTAGGATTAACCTAGACTCACCACTGCTGCAGTAGTACTCTAGTTATTTTAATTTGACTAACATTATGACGCGCCGGTCAATTTTAGCACCGTTTCCAGGGAGTGCAATGTTTAGTTTTTGTTTGTGATTTTAATTGGTTTTTTGTATATATTTTTTCGTAATTAGTTTCTTTTCAGTTATTTCGTGATCCTTTCTTTATTGTGTTTCATGTTTCTATTTTTAAAAAATTAAAAATCATCATGGATGGAAGTAATTTTTTTTATAATTCATATTCTCAATCCTATAACAATGTTTGGACTAATTAACCTAATGTTTTTCTGGATAGGATAATCATCATAATTACTTCCTTGATAGTTTGCAGGAAGTACAACAATTCTTATACAGACCAGAAGCTTCCTATCATAACTACGATCCATCTCTGGAAGAGTTGAGTAATATTATAAATGCTAATATTTAGCAATTGTAGCAGAATAGTCTACAATTCCAGTAAAATAGAGAGCAATTTCCAAAAACTAGATGTCTAGCGCCTAAAATTTGGAGAGCTAACACGACTCAGGTACGTCTCTAAAAGAAATGCTTAATATTATGGCTGCTACCATTCTTCAAATTCGATAGGATATGTAGAAGTTCCAACAGAATATGTAACAACTGTTTTAGCAAACTGTACAGTAAATCCAAGAGGATGCTTTGCAATTCCAGTAAGATGCATTGCCTCGATAGGGAGATATCAATCATCTGGATCCACAAGGTGAAGAGGAGTAGTCATATCAACCTGAGGTGTACCTGATGGACATTTCTGCAAAAATTTTACAAAGCAAAGAAGAGCTTAAGAATTTTGAGGTCAACCCTCACCGAATTGCTTATGTAACAAAAGCTGAGGAGGAGATCAAAGCAGAAAAAGATACATCTTTTAACTCAGAGGTAAATACTGAGTTCCATTTTATGGTTGAGACTAATTCTTCACCTTTAACTAGTAGGTTGGAAGAATTAAACGAAAAAGGAAAAGGCGAAGAGTCATTCAAATTATTTCAAAAGAACGAGGACTCAATAGAGATGAATAATCTAAAGAAAGAGGAAGAGCTGTAAAAAGTGCAGTTTTTAGGTGAGCTGTGGGCAAACAAGCTAAAGATCGAAGATGGCAAGCAGGATGTCTAGTCTCCACACCCATTTGCAATACTCTTATGAAGAACATCCTAGTGTGAAAAGGGCGATGCTCCAAAAGAAGAGTGGACATTAAAGATTGATGACGAAACAATGAAGTTCTGCTCCTCAGAAGCCTCGAGGCATCGTGCTAATAAGGAGCTTACTTTAAGGGAAGGTGCTCTGGGCATCTCACGGAGTTTGAGCATGCTTCCTGTTAGGCTCAAACATCCATTTGACAATGGATGATGTGCATATGTCAAGGAGTCAAGCCAGGGACCCTAAACAAAGGTGTTTCTTGGGAGGCAATCCAAGGGAAATAAATTTCTTTTCTTTACATTTTCCCATTTCTTTTTTTATATGTATGGGTGTTCTTTGTTGATTTATTTTGCTTGTTTCTAATTTTTCATTCAAAATGAGATAAAGAATAAAACAAACAAAACAAACATTTTGTCATTTTATATTGTTTCTAGGATTATATAGTCATGATTAGAGGATGAGTTGACTAGAGAATTTCATAGCAACTTTGGCAT
This sequence comes from Erythroxylum domingense, assembly GCA_025594535.1. NCBI lineage: Eukaryota > Viridiplantae > Streptophyta > Magnoliopsida > Malpighiales > Erythroxylaceae > Erythroxylum > Erythroxylum domingense. The sequence goes on along the minus strand of JANQBM010000005.1, from coordinate 14,892,691 downwards.
GTACTTGTGCTCTCGTGATTGATTGATGTGCATTATCTTTAGAAGAGTAGTGACTAATGGTAGACAAATTTGGTGAGATTTTGAGCCTTATTAAACTAACACATTTATATTAGTTTAATTGTCTTTTGATAATGTGTGACCTTCATGACATGTACATCCCGATTTTGCGTTGAATTTCTATTCGAGACCACATTTTTGTCACATACATTAACATGGACATAATTAGGCATTCTTTTTTTCATAAACTACATTAGTCAAATAACCTATCCTATTGATATGATTTTTCCCTTGATAAACCCCTTTGAGCTTTATACTTTTTCTTTGTATACTAACCACATTACATGCTTTATACTTACCCAAATGTCCTACCTAAGCCATAAGCTAGTGGTGCATTTGTGATTGTTGAGTTTGTGGATGAACAAAATTCTAAGTATGGGGGTGTCCATATGTGAGGGTTGGTTAATGTTGGGATGTTTTGTTATGTCTTACCATTGAAATTCCCATGTTAATGTAGTTTCTTTTGATGTTAAAAAAAAAGGAAAGAAAAGAGCAAAAGAAAGAAAAGAGAGAAAAGAAAAGAAAAAGAAAAAGAAAAAGAAAGAAAGAAGAAAATCAAAAAATCAAAAAAAGTGTTTAAATAAATGTATCTAAGAGCATGTGCATATGTGTTGAAAAGTTGTTTATGATTAATGCATTCTCCTAAAGTTATGATGAATGGGTTATTTGAGTATATTGGATATGAGGTAGATGTTAACTTGGAAGGTTTGCTCTTGTGGTTTCAATATGTTCTTAGCATAAATTGTATGAGTGATTCCTTTGAATTAGTATATGTTTCATGTGGTTGGTGTGTGAGAGTTGAATGGGGTTGTGAAATATAAATATTGCATTTGTCATAGCTGACGGTACCCAGTCTTTGATGAGTGTTGCTTTGTTTCACTAGCTTAATGACTTTTATGCTACTTGACCTAAACACATCTCACCTTACCTTTACCCACATTACAATCTTGAAAAGTCCTTTGATGCATGATTTTACATGTGAACATTAGTGGTGGAGAAATGAAATGATATGCAAAGTTGTGGATTGTCATGATTATGAATGGTGTTGAGTGTACCTGTTGATATATTTTAGTTAAACACATTTTCCTAGTCTACCATTAGATCGCTCAGTTTTTGAAGATGATGCTTTTTGATTGATCATAAGTAAAAGCATTGAATGTTGAATTCTTGCTATGAATTTTGAAAGTATTTATCTTTGGTTGTGATTATATAGTCTTAGAAAATATGAAAATTGAGTAAATGTTTTGGATCTTTAAGCTTAATTTAGATGTTTTTCTTGAGGACAAGCAATAATTCAAGTGTGGGGGTATTTGATAGGATTGAATTATCTTATATTTTCTTATGTATTTCTATTTGATTTCAATCCTATTTTTAAGATAAAATGCTTAATTTGTGTTCAATTTGTGTTGACTGCTAAGTTAGATATGTTGATATATATTTGAGACAAAAAAGACAAGATTCTAAAGCAAATTGGAGCACAAATGCAGCCTTCCTTAAAGCACAAAACGACAGCCCATAAAGGAAAATATAGCAGGAAACGATGACGTCAAAGTAGAGAAGCTAGCGTTTAATGCTAGCTACGTTCACACTAGCTTTAAAGCATGCATTTAACGCTAGCGTTTGGGAGCTGCGTTTGTGTTGCATTAAACGTAATGCATTTGCATTTAACACAACGTATATCTTGCATTTTGTATTGAACGCATATGTTGCATTCATATGTGTTCTACATTTAACGTAACACAAGTAAACATTTTAAAGAGAAACTCAGAGAACATAAGAGTGAACAGTGAACAGACAAAACTAATTGGTCCCATCAATCAAGTGTAGGCTAAGATTGAACTAAAGAACCAGATCCCTACCTAATTCCCCAATTTTACTATTTTTCGTATCTTTTCTTTAATTTGTTTTTATTATTTAGTTTCATTTTGTTTTCGTATTCCAAAATCCAACCCCCCCCCCCCCATTTTTCCTAAACATCAATTAATTTCATTTCATTTTATAGGTTAATATAACACTCCCTGTGGGATTGACCTAGACTCACCACTACTATAGTAGTAGTTTAGTTATTTTATTTTGACTAGTGTTATGACGTGCCGATCACTACCCTAAACTGTAGTGTTCATATAAGGATGATGATTTCCCCAACTAAATTGGCGCTCATTGAAATCTATAAGATTCCTTTGCTCCCTATAATGTATATCCTCCATGATCTTTCTCTTTATCTCTTCTTGATATCTAATTTTCTAGATTCTTCATTGCTTCCTTGTGATGTCCAAATTAATGTGTTTTCAACTTTTTGCCTAAACTTCCTACACTTTTTTCATTAAAAAAATAGTGAAAAACCTTAGACTACAAGAATTAAATTAATTTACACCTCCCTGGCAACGGCTCCAAAAACTTGATTGTATTGTTCGAGCTTTAAAATTTGTAAGTCCTCAAATACCACAAGTGCACAGGTCCTGACTGTAATATAAGAGTTTTCGATCCAACAAGGAGGGTACTAGTCTAATCCTAAGCCATATAAGGCTCAGAGAAAATAATAAAAGAAATAAAACTGCAAAAGTGAACACGAAAAGTAAATATGAGAAATTGATTCAAGAATTGTAAAGCGAAAATTTCAATAAAACATAATTAAATTGAGCAATCATATAGGTCACAATGGAAATCCATCAAGAGAGTTAATCAAGTTATGAGAGAGGCGATTTTACCTATCATTAATGCTAATTTAGTCATTTATGTGTTTATAGGGTGTTGATTCTAAACAGTTGTAGAGTTGATTACTCTTTCTTTAGTTATAACCCTTAAACCCTAAATTGTAAACACTAATCGAATTATGAAACTTGCAATCTCTTAATTCATAAATTACTTACAATTCTAATTAGTTTTAGAGCTCTCTAACAAACAATCGGGTCTTGCACGGGATCTCTCTCTATGAAATTACCGACTAGACTGATTATGTGGTCAATTAGATTGCCTAACTCTCATTAATCTGCTGTAATCATTTTTATCCAGTTCACCGTCTTAGATTGATACTGAAACATGCAAATATATTAATCAATAACAACACCTAAACCAATAAACACAAAAATAACTTAATCAACATTAACTCAAAGTAAAATCCTGAAGGAAAGTTTAGAACATTATTAACAACTCGAAATCCATTTCCATACAATCCATCTTAACTTTATACATTTAAATTAAAAAGGAAATGCAGAAAAAATGGAACTTAGGTTGGAAAAATCAGGAAGGTAGCAGCTTTGGGATACCACCTGATCCGGAGAGCAGCGACGTTGGGATCCACTTCTTCTTCCTCCTTCTTCCTCTTCTTCTTCTCTCTCTCTTCTTTTCCTCTCTCTTTAGGGTTTCTAAGAGTGGCTAAATGTAAAGCCCTCTTTCTCTGCCTCTTTATGCTCTTTTTATACTCTTTTGTGTTTTTGGTAACTTTATGATTTTTTAGGGATCCGAAAGGTCCAAAAATCCCTTAAAACGTGAAATTCATGAGTGTCTACACATCTGCCTAAAGCAAGCCACAACTGTGGATCACATCTAAGCCTTCTGTCACGATTGTGGCTTGCAAATCATAATCATGGGCCATTCTTTGAGCTTCTATCATGATCGTGGCATGCAGGCCATAATCGTGGCCCAAATCTGGAGCTTTTGTCATGATCGTGGCCTACCTACCGCGATATTTAAGCTCCAACACTTATACTAACCCATAAAACACTTAAAACATAAATAATTAACAAATTAACACAATTCTAAACTAAACACATACTAAATGATTGAATTGACGAATAAACACATATCAAACTATGACCTAAAACATGATGCAATTTACACTTATCAGATATGAAAATTGCTTGTGAGATGGAACCCTTGGATTTAAATTTTTAAGGCAAGATATGGATCATCCTATAGTAATCTGACGACTCCACCTAGTATAATTGCTCTATCTTCTAGGATTTTCCATCAACATAAGACAGTAACTATAGGGTGACCAGCTAGCAGCCAATAAAAAGGTATCTCTTCTTCTTCCATTCAATAATTATATCCCACTTTGATTGGATTACAAACATATTATTTCGTATAGAGAAAATTTTGATGGCTTTCTTTATAAATCAAGGGTTCATACCCCCTTCCCCACTATACGAAATAAAAAGGAATTCATTGTTTTACAATCTTTAGTTTACAAAGTCACCCCAATTCAATATCCCTAGTTAGTCCTTTTGAGCCATAATCATTTTTTTATGTTATAACCATCTTTCAAGACAAATTATCTACATAAAATTCCTTACCCAACAATAAATTTCAATAGGGCATTTAGATAAAAATCTCTTGCAATTTCAAGAATGGGAATATGGGAATCAAATGAGGTTTTTTTTAGAGTATGGGATATGAATATTATTTTGTCATTTCTACCTTGTGTTGTGGTACAAACTATTTTATATATGCATATATTTATGAGAAAAAACCAAGAATGGGAGTGATAAGAAAATCCAATGTGCAACTCAATTTTTATAAAAGAATTAATTAAGCATTCCCTAGTGACTTGAATATCATAGTTCCAATTTGTTAGATTGTTCCCTACATATATCTAGATGCCTTGTTAACATTTATGGTTTTAACCTTTTATACTTTTAAATCCTTACCTTCTACCTTAGCCTCATTACAACTTGAAATAAATTCCTTTTGACTTATGTATGTATAATTCTGAGTAGTGGAGATTTGGTGTAAAATCAAGTATATAGTAGAATATTTGCAGTATAGGATTTTGAGAGAAATACCTAACCATTAAACACATGATTGAGATGAGTGATAACTGTGAGGAAAATCACCAAACTTCCTACATGCATTAGAATGAGATTGTCATAATTAATTAAGCATATTTCCTTGTGAATTTTAACTTTGATGTGTAATGTTGATTCAATTTTGAATGACTTTAATTTTAAAGTATACACAATCTTTGATTTCATGAGAAATATATTTATGAAACTATATTGATTATACTATTCTTTTTAAATAGTTTACTGTAAGACAAGCATAAGATCAGTATAGGGGAATTTAATAAGACCATTAAGGATAATCATTTTAAATATTAACTCCTTTCTATTATACGTGATTATTGATTTCATATTAAAATTTAGCTTATCTTTTGTATTCAGATGATCTTTGATGAATATAAAGCTTAAACAAATCAATATGTCATAAAATAAAGCACAAAATAAAGAGGGATAAAACTTAAATAGCATTTTTTAGGATTTTATGTGGGCATGTTTAGTGAAAATTCCAACTTTAAGATTTCAAACTTGTAAGAAAAATATTTCAAATTTTGTTTAAACCTTATCTTGACCAAGTTTGGATGGCAATTGCTAATTTCTTAAAGCTAAATAATCTAAATAAGAAAATCCCAATATAAAAAACATAAGAGTAAAGTGATTATAAATAGGACCAAAGTGAAGTAGGAAAAGCATCCAAAAAATTTTGTCTATATAAAGCTAGCTTCATCCTTTGGCTAGCAATTATAAATAGATGGCTCACATAGTCTTGAAAAAAGGGTATGGGATAAACCAATCATGTATGTTTTATAAGCAAGAATTGGAAACAGTCTAGCACCTATTTTTTTACCTGTGAAGTCAATGAGGAGTTATAGAGTTGTGTCATATGTTAGAGGCTCCTTAGTTGCCTTGAGACCACTTTAGAGGACATAATGGCATGGAGCAATTCATGCAGGTCTTCCTTCTCTTCACATAGGATTGTTTTTTTCATCACGTTGTCCAGCTTAATATACATGGCATGGGATGAGAGGACCAAACCATTTTTGAACTGGAAGAGGAGAATTAAAGAGTAGTTATGAGCTTCAAAAAAGTGAAGAGATTAATACTAAAAGAAGTTTCTGAACTGTAGAATGTTTAAAGCAAAAATTAAAGAAATGCACACTAAATTGTCTGCGAAACTCCAAAGAAGACTGTACTACTAACCATTGCGTCTGATTAAAGTCGTAAAATAGACAGGTTTGGTAGTGTTCACAAATAGATGCAACATGCAAAGTTTGTTTCTGGCAGGTGTCACTTGTTATCTTAATGCAAAGTTACCTTGCATTCATGCATTATAATTCCTTAATAATTATCATAGAATGCCTTTTATAGCTTAATACAATTTAGTATTTTCAAAAGAAAAATTTTCATCTCTATTTGTTTAACTTTTCACAAAACTCTCTTTTCTTTTCTTTTTTCTATAGATATTAGTATAGTTTTTCCTTATTACATATTAGTAATAGCTATAGCTATTATTGGCTAACTTTCTTTATATTGGTTCAGAGGAGCCAAAGCTCTTAAAACTCTATAGATTGGGAGATAAATAGTTCTTATTGCTAAATATTTACGTGCTTTTATTTTTATGATTATTTTTATTAATTTCTAATGCATATGATTGGTTTATTAATTGAAATAATCACCTGCTAGATTAAATATTGAATACGTAAAAGTTTAATTAATTTAATCTTTGTAGTAACTAGGAGTTTTTAATTTTTTTTTTTCAGAAATTATCAACTTTAAGAAAAACTCTAAACTAGATTAAACACAATTGTATTATCTTATTTCGCTAGTCTTTCTTTTTTTAAGCTATTGTTTAACTAAAATTTGGACCATTTCTAATGTTGGACCCTGAATTTTTTTAATTATTTATTCTTGATTTAATTGTTTTATTATTTTTAGAGTTGAGTCAGTAAATTAGCTAGTATGAATAGAAATTAGAAATTAGGAATTAGAATGAAGTGTAAGAATTTAGTTAGAATTAATATGGTGTATAATAGGTTAAGTAGTTATTAGACTTATGCTAAAAGAAAGGAGGGGTAAATATGGAAAGCCTAGTTTAATGAGGGGCAAAATGGGAAGAAAGACAAAACAAAAGGGGCTAGAATTAGAAGAATAAGAAAGAAGAAAAGAAGAGAGGAGAAAAACGTAGGGAAGAAAGAAAGAAGAGAAGAGAGTTGTGAGAGAAGCTAGGGAAGAAGAAGAAAACGTGGAAAGAGAAGGAATCAAGCTTGTTTAAAGTAAGTTTATCTTTCTTTCTTGCTTAGGTAGAGAAAGAAGTAGAGAATCTGTTGTGTTGAAAGAAGATGATTGAGAGACCCATTTGATTTTTTGGTTCCTAAGCTAGGTTTTGAGTTTTCTAACCTATATGGACTATGGGTAGGTTAGTTTTGAGCTTGAATTATGTGGACTTCAATTGTTGTGATTATGGAAGTTTTAAGGGTTTTATTGAATCAGAATTTAGTGGGAAATTGGTTTGTTTTAGGAAATAAAGAAAATCCTACCCAAGAGCAAAGGGAAGGGCCAATTTGAGTTTGGATTTTCAAGAGTTATAAGGTGGGTAATTTATTTATAGTTATTGTGTAATGAGAAAATTGCCTTGTGTGTGTGTTGTGTGTTAAAATGATTTGCTTTGAAATATTGTGATGTGAAAATTGCATTATGATGTATGACATATGATAAAAATTGAATTATGAGTATAATTATGCTATGCCTTGGAATTGTATGATGGCATTTTGATTAAATGGAAAAAAGAAAAAGCACGAGAATATGAACTTGTGATAGATTGAATTGAGCATGAGATTTGCATGTGTTTGGGCGAGAGAGGAATCGTTTCGTAGTCATATGCTCGTCGACATAAAGCCTTCTCTCGGCTGCCCACTTGTGGCACACGAGATCTGAAAAGTGGCCTCGTTTCATTCACGGAGTAAACTTCGGTTTCTCTTTTTTGTTCTACGAAACCCTCGAGCCATTTGTTTATGCTTTTTCATTTTGATGTGTTAAGTTTTGATGAAGTTAAGTATTATGCTTTGATGTTAAATCACATCCAATATGTTTTATGTGATGATGTATTGAGTTATGAGTTATGAATGTTGAACTTACATTGTTAGGTCAAGATAAGATGAGTATGCTTATATGATTAGATGCATGTATGTTTGATTGTGTGGCTCATCGCTAATGGTTATAAATATATTAGCTACTGAGCTATGTAGCTCAACCCAATATTTTTCCCACTCCTTAGGTGTAGATCGAGAAGATCAGTGAATCCTTGCAAGGTGTTTGGACAAATTCCAAGATAGTTAGCTTTTGTACTAAGTTAGTGGCTAGACATTTGGATAGCTTTATAAGCACATTGAACATTGAGCATCCAATGTATTTTTTAATCTTTTGTTAAGACTTTAATGTAATGTTGATTTGTAATTAAAGCTATGTATGAACTTCATTTTGATTTGGAAATGAATGAAGAATTGAAGAATTTTCCAATGTGTATGTGCTTAGTCATCTTGTAGCAAGTCTTCCATAGGTGTAGAAATTGTGTTTTGCTTTTAAGGGAAAAACTAGAATGATATAGGTGTAATTAGACAAAGTTGTCTTCTTGGAAGTTGTAGATTATCTTTCTAAATTTTCAATACTATATAGTTTGAAATATTTGGATATCGGAGTTGAGAGTTATGGTTGTTAGAAGTTTGTGATGCTGCATAGGATGGACTTTCGGGATAGCTCCATTGGTTTGAACTTTTAACCCTTATAAAGGTAAAATTTGTTTTTATGGTCTTCATAGAAGTTGTAGGTATAGAAATCCTCTTCAACACGGTCTTTGAAAAACCTTAATATGATACTTGTAGTTAAAGTTATGCCCTTTTTACCAAGATAGGTCGGAGGAATAAAAGAGAGAAGAGGAAGTCGCGACCGCGAATTTTGCGCAAGTCGCAATCGTGCATAATTTCGCCCAGCCTGAACATTTTTCACTCTTTTGACCATAACTTTGTCATCCGACCTCCAAATGACCTGAGTTTTGAAACATTGGATTCCTAACACATTCTTCTATCCCTCCACAAACATGTATAGCTTTTCGTATTAATTTGAAAAAGATTGATTGAATCAAAGGGAGGGGATCGGTTGGAAGAGTGTGAGTTGGATATTTTTACTGAACATGATTAAATATTTTGATAATATCTTAATCTGTAGAGCTCTAATTGCTCTTTTTATTATCTATAAATAAACTAGAGACATTGAGACACAAATTATCTGGAGAAATAAAATTTTAATTTGGTGTCTAAGACTTTCAATTTTTGGATGGAAGTTAAGTATAGTGTACTACTTCAGTATACCAATAGTCCGAAAATGTTTGGGCTATAACTTTTAGATTTCTGAACCAAATGGAATGATTTTAGTGTCATTAGAAAGACAATGGGGAACAAATTTTATAAAGAAGCCAAATTGAAATTCCGATTTAAGGTTTCCCAAAATCTATCCTGAAGTTGAAGAAATGAGTTTGCCCATGTTTTTATGACTCCGAATGTTGGGCTCCGAAAATGAGGTCCAACACTAAGGTTGCTAAATAATAAAAGTTCATTGATTTACATGTTTTAACTAACTAATCCTAAGGACAAGTAGGTATTTAATATTTAATCCAAAATGTGATTGATGAAATAATATTCTTTTTATATAGATCATCGATCATAGTTCTAATGGTGAAAGTGATCATAAACTAAGGTTTTTATTGATAATTCTCTTTATATTATTTGCAGATTTTAATTTATTTCCTTTATTCAAAAAATTTCATATCATCACAATCACTACAACAAAAGACACGTTTAAGGACGAATTTTTTTTCACTAAATGTAATAAATCATCTCTAATAGTCATTAGCGACGATTTACATTCATCACCAAAAATGTCGCAAAATCCTCATTTTTTGCTATATTTTTGTTTCGTAGCTAAAACCTATAGATGATGTTTAGCTAAATTGTTGCCAATAAATTTTTACTAAGCTTTATTTTCTTGGATAAAATTTATTAGCAACATTTTTATATATGTAGTCAAATGTTTTTAACTTAATTTTGTAAAATGTAGTCAAATTTTTAATATTTATTATAACTAAATGTTATATCATGTTAATTATTATTATTGGTGACATTTTTAATTCATATTATTGTATGTAATATTTAGATTTTTTGTTGTATAATTTATTATGCAAAAAATAATAAAATAATTGAAAATTAGAAATGTTGTATATAAAAATAAAATATCATTAAATTTGATGATGTACAAGATGTTAATTACAGTTGGAAAAATACTTACATACAAAATGAAAAATACAAATATTAATGACTAAGACTCGTTTGCACATATATAACTTAATTTCCACTTTGGACTTGGAGGATCATTTTCATACTTTCAGAAACTTGGTAACTCTATGCTCTGCAATTTTCATGTTTGAATTCAAACTAGGTGATTTAATCACAAAATGGTTAACAAAACCAGGCACCCTATGAGTATCCACTCCCTACGTAACAAGTTCCATGGATCCAACCACTTTCATTATCTAACATTGGTGAATGATTAAAATGGAACTAGAAACTTCAAACCACAAAATATTGAAGTGCAACATTTGGATGGTTAGTATGTGTGGCGTGAAACATACTTAATATATAGAGAGAGGTTAAGCAAGAGAAAGAAGACTGAAATGAATTACTGTAACAAAATTAATAGGATGCCACTAAATGAGCTAGAAGCAAGTGTCATCAAAATGGAAAAATGAGGAAAAAATGTTAGCTTATAACTAAAAAGGCATAGAACATATTCTTTAATATTTATATATGTAATCTACACACATAAACCTAAGACAATGATCAAACAACCTTTTTTGATAGAAAAGTTACAAAGGCATAACGTTACACCTTTTTTTATAACTCCGAAGGTGAAGAACCCCTCCCAAGATTCATTTATTAAAATATTGTAACAATAAGAAAAAATGTAAAGGTACAAAAGAGTCCATGAATGAATATATTTATTACACATGGTATACATAAAACTACAGAACATGTTAATTTCTTTAATTTATTCTATACATGCGGAAATGAACACAAAGAGAAAGAAAGTACAAATTATGAAGCAACCAAACTGTTTAGAAATAAAGAACACTAGTTTAAGTAATATCATTACATGCCAAACCAGTAGCTAGGAATCAAACTAATATCGAAAACTATACAAGCAATATAGCAAGGGAAGCATCTCGAACTTAAATATATGAAGCAAATTGGGATTCTTACCCTTACTCTTTTACTTAAAATGAAGATTCAACTTTTTCTTAACCTTCAAACACTTCTATACTAAGAGAAGTGGGAAGAAATCACAAATATGAATTAGTGCCTTTAAAGCGAGACTAAACAACTAAACATCAAGCTTTATAAAAGAAGGCATTTTAAGGAAAACGGTGTATCATCAATCCTATTAAAATGAAGAGGGACTTTAACAAATTTAATTTGGAGACCTTTCGTCAAACAGCTAATAGACAATTTTTCACTCCTTTATAAAGTATTAATTCCTGCAAAACTTGTTTCCTTAGCAGACTTCATCTAGTATAAAAAATTAAACTAATTAAAATGGATATTTTCCTATTCCCTATCTTACATTTGAAAAATTTAGCTAAAGAATCCTTTGACTTTATTAACTGATACATGAACAAAAAGCAGTTTGTTTATAAATTCATATCCCATAAGCCTGTTCCATTGAGAAAATAAGCATGTATCCATCATATCCATAGGGTATCTTTTTCTGATTGTTATCTTTGCACTTATTTTTTTTCAAATAACTCCCAAAGAACAAATTACATAGAAAACCCAAACAAAGAAATGAACGAGAACACTTCATCCTTAAGATTCTTTTAATATCAATCTCTAACAGAAATTTTATTGAACACTTAATAGGCATTACTCAAACAACCTTCAGATTTGATTTTAAGCTTCAATTAACTCATTATGGATGCATTACCCATCTCACAATCTTCATTATTATGGCAACACATATTCACCATCAAGAAAACCATTTCACACATGACTTAACACAAAATCCACTAGAAATCAACACTCAAATACAACAACATCACCATTAGAAGAAACACTATAGTGCAAAGAATGGAATACATGCCTCAATTGATGATGATGTAGATGCAAACAATGGAAGAAGACGATAACAATGGAAGACATAAGGATTTTTGAATACTCTCTTGTGTATATATGGTCCATATGATTCACAACCATCATAATGTTTCTACAAAGAATGGAATACAGCCTCAACCGATGACCACAAATATGGAAAACGATTGAAGAAAACAATGATGATGGCTGACATAAGGATATTGGAATACTCTCTCGTGTATATATGGTCCTTATGATTCACCAGAAACATTATGATGGTCTGCTGATGTCTGTTGCCTCTATAATGGGCAGAGCAATATATGGACAGTTGTGGATTATTTTTGGTCCCTAACCTTCTACTTTCATTTTATAAAAGTTTATACCATTAACTTGAGAGTTTGAGAGGTTAAAAGATTCAAAAACACTTCATTCGACAATTGGGTTGAATCAGTGGATAGAGTTTTCGAGTTGCAATGGTTGGAGGTATGGTATTCATTGTTTCGGTTACTTCCACATTTTTCTGATATATATTTATCTACAGACATGATGTTTATATATATGTAAGGACTTGTATGTGATACGTGAAATGCATGTACATGAATTTTTCTGTCAATTGGTATCAGAGCCGTGTATACCTCTGCCTTGCATCTGTTAAACAAATCCTCTATTATGCTCTATTTTGTTTTGGAGATGTCTATCGCATACATGTATGATATGTTTACAAATGGAAGTTAGTGTGCATATAGGATGTGGTTATGTTTTGGTACATCATGTTGCACGGTGCACCAACTGGAGGTGTGATTCATGCTAGGAGGATGGAAAACATCGGGTTGCATGGCAGTTTTGGACATCGCCAGCCATGCAATATGCATCTTGTTTCTTCTCCTAGTCATGCCATGACTGTCATTAGCTCATCATCATCGTCCCACTCTTCTGTAACATCTCTTCCATGTTTAGTCAGCCTCTGGTTCGGGTTGGAACCAGGTCACACTCACCTGACTAGAGATTGAAGATGATTTTTTAATTTTTAATTAATTAAGTTAATGTTTTGGTTCTTGGCTAGGTTAATTAAGCACTTAACCTAATTTTTGTCATTTTAATTATAAAAACAGTCTTTGGAATCAATATTTTTTGTGAATATTAATTAATTTAATTTGTATCTCTAATATATTAAGAATCATACATTTAAAATTGTATGTTTAATATTTGTATTAAATTAGACATGTAAGATTAAATAATGTGATTTTACGCACAATAAAGTTGTTCATTTGGTAAATAATTACTTGCACACATTATACATGTAATTAATTGACAATTGTATGTATAAATTTATGAACATTATACATACAAAAATAGACTAAATAATTTGTGCATTGTTATTTGATTTATTTGCATTATTAATTATTTGATGCAATATTTACTTTCAATTACGATTAAAGTAATGTAAGGTGATTCATAAAATTTTAATTAACTAGGAAGTAGCCATAACATCTTTAATTGATTAAAATTATATATTTAAGTTTGTGGATCAATGTAAACATTAGTTTTAGTTAATCATATACATATATATATATATAATAAAATTTACCCACAAGAATTTGTCATATATGCATATGATTAATTAGGATAAAATATCAAATTATATTTCTTGATTTACGCACAGGAATTAAGAAAAGGAACATAATTTGATAATTTTATCAAATGGATCTAATTGAGTAGAATTTTAACTTAGAGGTAGATTTTACGTCACTAGATTCCTGGATTTATGCATAATTTACGTTGGTTAAACATAGCAATTTTTTGGTATCATATTTTTTGTTAATGAGCGTTTATGATTAATAATTTTGCAGTTATTTTGAGCATTTATGATTAATAATTTTACGGTTATTTACCTGCAAATGTCTCTGAAGTTAAGACATTCCTGAATTAAGGGGCGATAATTATAAGGTATGGAAGGAGAAAGTGCTTCTTCATTTGGGCTGGATGGATATAGATTATGCTATAAGGAAAGATGAACCACCTGCTATCAATAAAATGAATACTTTAGATGTAATTAGTCTTTATGAAAAATGGGAGCAATCCAATCATCTCTCTGTGATGTTCATAAAGACTAAGAGGTCTACTATTATTCATGGTTATGTTGAATAGCATACTAAGGTGAAAGACCATTTAAAAGCCATTGATGAGCAATTTGCTACATCTGACAAATCTCTTGCCTGCACCTTAATAATGCAATTGTTATCTATAGGGCTTACCGGGATAAAAGGTGCGCATGATCATATTATGCACATGAGGGATATAGTAGCTCAGCTAGAAGCTTTAGAAGTGAAAATGTCATAATCTTTCTTGGTTCATTTTATTCTGAATACTTTGCCCTAACAATATGGTACTTTTAAATTTTCTTACAACACATATAAAGAGAAATGGTCAATTAATGAGCTGTTGATCATATGTGCTCAAGAAGAAGGGAGGTTGATGGAAGAGGGTGAAAAAGTAAGCTTGACTAAGCAAGGAATGAAAAAGAAAAATTGGAGCAAAAATAAGGGAAAAATATGATTCCTCCCCAGCTCGAGAATAAAGAAAGCATCAAAATGTTTCTTATACAAAAAAAGGGGACACGTGAAGAAAGAATGCTTAAAATTTAGGAATTGGCTCGAAATGAAAGGTACTCACCTTTCATTTATTTGTTATGAATCTAATATAGTTAGTGTTAATCATAACTTAAGGTGGATTGATTCTGGTTTAACAATCCATGTTCCAATTACCTTGCAAGGTATATACAACCTATAGAAACCAGTGGACAGTGAACATTACATCTATTTAGGAGGCAAGATAAGTTCACAAGTGGAAGCCATTGGCACTTACAGTTTGATGTTAAGTAATGGTTTTATTTTACATCTAGAAAATATCTTTTATGTACCAAGTTTTTCTTGAAATTTAATTTCTATTTCAAGACTTGTACTGTTGGGTTTTACCTTTAATTTTACAAATTCTGGTTTTCAATTATCCAATAAACTTTTACGAATAATAAACTTTATATCGTTAGAAAGCTAAGAGAAAGAGCTACAACTTTCATGAAGAAAATTTTGTCTAATTATACCCAGATCATTATAGTTTATTCATTAAATATTCAAAACACATTTTCATTCCCTTTTTCTCTCTACTGTCAATATACACCTTACACAATATCACAAGACCCGAAACCAACAACATAAACCATACATACAAAACTCTAATTAAAACAATTTACTTAAAGAAAAGCCTTCCAAATGCTATCATATAACTAACAATTTGTATTGCCAACCACAATTGGCACTTAACAGAGAAGAAATTTCTGCATATATTCAAACGAGAAACTCTGCGATTCTTACTATCATTTCTCAAACAAAACAAAGTTTCATTTCTCAATCAACGCAGCATTTATACATGACTTCAATTTCAAGTTGAGAGTTAGCACAGTAGCATAATCTAAAAAAAATACAACATGTGCTGGAACCCCGCCCCGGGAGGGTCACGGACCCGACGTCCTACGTGACATCTGGACGCGCTTCCCCCGAGGGAGGGATTCCCCACCAGTGATACTTAAAACGAATAAATTCATTTAATTTACCTCAGTACAAAAATTAAGATAAATCACAAAAAAATATTCAATAAGTGTTGACCCCGAAAAAAATGCGTGACGGGATCGTAAAATAAGCATAGACATTAATATGAATCAATCAAGAACAAAAATTTTAAAAAAATATTTAATACAAAATTTAATAGATAACAATGATTTAATTAAAATAGCTAATAAAGACTTTCATGTGATTTAAATTTTTTTGAAGGGCAAACATAAAATCCCCCT
>JANQBM010000005.1:14834620-14852104 GCA_025594535.1 Erythroxylum domingense | reverse complement strand
TAATACCTGTGGCTGTAGGAAAATAAAAAACACAAGATTAAGTAAGATAATATAAAGGTAAATAAAATAAATATATTTAAAAGAAAATAATTTACCATCAATATCTTCATTATTTAACCAACTTTGAGCACACATAATAGCTTCCACAGTATGATAATGAAGTCGAGCATGATGAGGAGTAATGACCTGACCATTAGTACTAAATGCAGACTCTGAAGAAACACTTGATGATGAAATAGTTAACAAGTCCTGTTCAATGACTTGCATGATCGGATAATTATGTGCAGACATCTTCTACCATAAAAATATATCGAATGACTCACCTTCAATTTCAGGAACACACTCCTTTGAAACATATCTATCGAACTCCATCATAATATAAGATATCCTGGCCCTTTTTCTCTTTCAAAAAATTTGAAAGAGTATCTATTAATAATGGGTTAGAAGAAAAGCTCAAACTTGAAACTGAATTTTGAGTTGAATTGCCTGCATCTTGATCATTAGTTTGTTAAATTTTGGCTTCATAATGATGAAACAATTGATACCACAATTGTTTTATGGTATGTAGACATTCTAGAGCTTCACCACTGTATAATACATTATATATATATTCAACACCATCCATCTTGTTTCTTGAGTCCAACATATATAATACTGCAATAATATCTCCAACCTTAGACCAATCATAATTAAACTTCTCCGTCATCCCCTCCGCCATCGTCCGAATCATTTCATTGGAGTCAAACATCCACAATCCTAAAACATTTTTTATGTTGGACATAATGCTAAACATACAGTGCAAAGTTGAATATTTTGTTCCTGACTCCGACATCTTAAAGATTGATTTCCATCTGGTAGGACAAACCAAAACCAACTTCTTTATGCAGGGAATGCATAAAATTTGTGCAACATCTTCAAAAGTTTCAACTCTTTTAGGAGTTGCACTCCAATATAAAATAATACTCCGAATACACTTTATTGCTTCCTTTATCATCTCCAACCCAACCTTTACAATCAAGTTAAGAATATGTGAAAAATAACATATATTATATAACTTACCTCTAGCCAATAAGCTCCCAACCCGCATCTTACCCTTCAACTTCTCAATCATAGCATCATTTGTGCTATAATTATTGACTATGATGGAGGAAAATTTGTTGTCGATGTTTAAACTCATCAAACAGTCTATCAACACGTTTGCCAATTTTTCACTTGTATGTAGTGTCGGCATATAAACGAACTTATCATGAAAAAGCATAACAATATAAATCATAAATTCATAAAATAATGAAAAAGTAAATGATAATAATATTAAAGAACATAAATGACCTCAAAAGTCTATTGCATAACTTCCAATCATTATCAATATAATGTATCGTCATCGCCATGTAACCCTTCTGTTGGTTATTGGCTGTCCATATGTCCATTGTTATGGCAATTTGTCCTTGAACACTCAACAATGCTCTTAAGCCCTGTTTGGATGGCAAGAAAGTAAAGTGAATTTGGAATCCAAATCTTCAGAAAATAAATCTATGGAAAGTAAAGATATTAACATGTTTGGATAGTTATAAGAATTCTAATAGGAAACTTTGGTGGATTTTTATTATAGTGTTTGGTATTTAACAGTATTTCATGGAATATAATTTAATTTTGACTTGTGTTTCTAATTATATCCCTACAAACTAAATACAAATTAAAATCGTTAAATAATGTTAATTTGTAATATAAGTTATATTATTAAATGTTAATTTTTTTTCATTCATGATATTCTAATTATATGCTACTATTATATCATAAATATAATATTGAAAAATACTAAAAAAACCTCAACCGAGCACAAAGATAAATCTTAAAATTCAAATCAAATATCAAAAATTTTCTAACATTGAAAATAAAAATACAAATGGTGCATTGTTATTAAATTTATTATTCTTAATATTATTAATTATTATTATTACTAAATTTATTATTTTTATCAATTAAATTATTTTTATTATTAATAATATTATTGATTTTATTATTATTTTACATATATTTTTTATATTATTATTATTATTATTATTAAATTCCTTATTATTATAAAAGAGTTGTCGAAGAGTTGAGAGAGAAGGAAGGGTTGAATTGGCTAGCGTATTTTTTAGATTAAATTCCTGAGGAAAGTAATATAAATACCAAGGGGTTATGAGATTTAAAATCCAAGTAAAGTGCTACTGCTTTCCCTAGACTGTGAAAGTTTTTACTTTCCTAACTAGTCAAAAAAAATGAACCAAATATGATAATATAAATTTTAGGAAAAAGATTAATTTCTCGAGCAAGAATCCATGCCAACCAAATAAGACCTTAATGTTTTTCTCTTCTTATCCTCATAACTTTTGAAAATATCTTCCCTCAATGTATTCCGTCTTAAAACCTTGAAATTTGGTTGGAGTGAATTGAGAAATATCCTGAATCTCTTGCTTTCAACCATAGCCAATGGTTGTTCATCTCCAATAACCATTTTCGTCATCAAAATTCTCGATCTATTATTTTCAAAAGTTGTTATGTTCATTTCATTCAAACAACCAACAAAGTTGTCATAGTTAGGTCAAATTACCAGTTCCAATCTATGCTACATGGAGTTTTAGTCCTCTTACTTTAGCATGGGAGTGCTTGATTGGCTTGAAAGTTGGAAGAGCTGATACGTTGATCCCAATGTTGGTTTATGCCCTACAGCCAATCGCTTTGGTTATAGTTTAGTGACAAATTATGTAAAGGCATTCTTTATCTTGTACATATTTAGATGTATGATAAAGTCCATGGGATAATTATACATTGCAAATGAAATTATAATGAGATTATAATTATGAGATTCACATTGCATTTATGTATTATTCTCAAATATTCCTAGTCATTGTTTTATTAAGATTGGACATTAATAAAACGTAAAAAGAATAGCACACATTTTGTTTTTCCTTATATAGGAAGTAGTCAATCTCATAGGCTAAAGTATACAGATAATTAAACAAACATGTGGGTGTTTCCTAGAGAACAAGTTCATTGAACATACTCCATTTGGAACATTACTTGTATATCTATGGAATTCTCATATTGATGATTGTATTAGTGATCCTTTGACTTGAGGTCATCAAAGTTGTCTTGTATGGGGATTACTATGTTTTGATCCTACTTATGATCTATTTAATCATGGGTCATTTAATCTGTAGTCATTGGACGTAGCATAAACTATATGGAAGTAGTTGTGTGATCAAGATAGGATTCATCACCCTAAAGTAATTACGGAGAATGTTTCATTGCTCTCGATTAGTATTAATTCAGAAAATCCTTGGCCAAGGTGAAATGATGCTTTATAAATAGTTTACAAATGTCATTAATTGAATTGATAGCTAATGATAGAGAATTAATATGATTAGACTCAAAAATAGAGTAGACATTAATTTTATACTTTATATCTAATTGGAACATTGGTTAATAGAAGGATTGAATTATATGAAAAAATCATGCACGAAAAGGTTAGTCAAAACCACTTTCACATTCCTAAATATTTGGGTGGTCATGAAGTGTTGCTAGATGCCAATCTTGTTCTATGATTATAAATTGTTTAATTGGAGAATTAAAGATAAATTAAAAGGAGTTTTAATTTATCTAATTCTAATTATAAGTTAGAATTAGAATTTACAATCTTTGCCAATATATTTGGGAACCTAATAGGTCTCATATATAGAATAAGTTGAAGAGAGTAAAGTTAATTTAATCAAGTTGGACTTGATTGTAAAGTTTGAGAAACTTTATGATTAAATATGAGATATTTAATAAATAAGGATCAATATGAGATATTGAATCTTATATGGGCATAACTGGTATTTAATTAGAATTATTTGTAATTCTAATTAAAGTTTAAATAAAATTAGAATTTAATTTCAATTAAATTACTAAAACGCTCAATGCTTATTATAAATAGGCTTAAGCTTTATGGAGCTAGCACTTCTTGCTTAACCCTCTCTGTAAGAGTTACAGAATTCTTTCAACTCATTTTATGGATACCATTAGAGGTCAAACATTTATATAGCTATAGTCATTGAAACGGATCAATTTTGAGAATGGTTTGAGCGATACAATAAGATTATTATCAAGCTTCGGAATAAGGTACGGATTAAGTTTCTATTTTATTATGATTTGTGTTAATCATTTTATAGAATTAAAAAGGTCTTGGCTTTGGGAAATTAATGATTGTGAAAAAGATTTATAATTATTCCACTGCGATCGGGATCAGATCTCGACCCGATTTTCCATAAGTGGTATTAGAGCTAATTTTTAAATTTTCAAACAAGGTTTCAAACCAGTGGCTAACCATCGTTGTTGGTTTAACTGTTGAACCAGTGGTGTGGTATCGCCACTAGTTGGCGACGTTAGTAATGAACCAGTGGCCACGCCACTGACTAAGGGTGATTCACGCCTATTCAGCAACAAAAAACGCAATGGGCAGAAGGAGCATAGAAGCAGGTGACGTTGTGAGATAAAAGAGACAAAGGGGAGAGGTTGGTGACGTGAGAAAATAGAATGTTACCTGGTAGTTGGAGAAAAATGGGCGTACGCACCAACTTTTCAGGAGCTAAACAGGGAACATGTGAAGAAGAATGGGCGGAGTGTTCTCTGTTTAGAGGTTTTGGCATCATCTTCACAAACCTCCTCCATATTTTTCCAAACAGTCTTTTCTCTTAATTTATTTGATTTTAATGTTTTAAAAACCTTAATTTCCATTAAATTTACACTCCTAATAAAATTAGAAAAGTGTTTTTCCAATTGTTGAAAATTGAATCAGGGTAAATTTTATTAGGATTTTTTTAAAATTTAGTATAATTTTTCAATAGTTGAATTATTAAATTAAATTATTTATCAAATCAATAATTAGAATCAAGCTAAGATTTTAAATAATTTCTTTCATAATTGGATTATGTTAGAAGTTATAATCATAATGAGATTATATTAATTAAGATAAGATCTTAATTTCAAAATTAAAGTAATTATTTTTCTTAATATGATTAAGATTAATAATCACATTGATTCGTAATTACTAATTAGAAAAGCAGTTTCTAAAACAAGGATTAATTAGTTTCAATTAAATTTAAATTCATTAATTAGACTCCTTAAAATAAAAAATAGTTTTCTTAAGTAATTGAGAAAAATGTTTCTTAATTATATTTGTTTGTTTCAATTTGATTGAGATAAATTAAATTTATGATTTTGTCCATTTAGAGAATTATTATTTAATTTATTTAGAAGTTTCTTTATTTATGAATAATAAGTTTCTTGATTTTTAGAAAAGTATTTTTCTTGATTAAATTCTAAAAAGTGTTTTCATTTATTAATTAAGAAAAATACGCTTTCTTTAATAATTTTTAAAATAGTTTTATAACTTACTAAAGAAAGATTTTCTAATTAGATAAGAAATAATTCTCTAAATAAATAATATATAACGTCTTTCTTAATTAAATTTGAAAGTGTTTTATTTAATTTTTAAAGTGGTTTCCTTTTTAACATTAGAAAATAGTTTTCTAATTAAGGAAATATCAATTTCTAATGAGATTAGAAATAGAAATTTCTAATTATATTAGAAAGTGTTACTTATATAATTTTGAAAAGGAGTTTTTCTAAATTATAATAAGTAAGAAGAATAATTTATTGAAAATTATTTTCAATTAAATTTTGTAAAAGGAGTCAAAATAAATTGGAAATATTTTCCAATTGGATTTGAAAACTGTTTTCAACTCAAATTAAATTTCTATTTGGAATAGAAATTTAATTTACTTAGGAATCAATAGTTTTAATCTATTTTAATTTTTCCAGGGAGTTGGAAATGTTATTTTATATTATAACGATCAATAACTAGAATCAAACGAAGCTTGATATTTTATACATATAATTTGATTATGAGTGCATAAATTGAATACTTTATTTATATGGTTAATATATATATTGGATGCATGATAAATTGTATGTTTTATATGTGTGGTATTTTATATGCAATTTGTGTTTGATGAGACAAATGGAATTAAATCCCTTGTTAAAATTTTAAGTGCACGTTGAGAACGTGATTGTTGCCTTCCATTGTTATAAGAATAAACCAAAGTTTTGTTTATAGTTTGCTTGTTGATTAAACTCAAGGCCATTTTAATCTGAACATGTTTAGTCTTATGACAGTGGGTTCTACTTAACTAAATTTCTGTGATTTAGATGAGCAAACTTATGACCACATGAATTGAGAGGCAAGGTTAGGAATAACATATAGGATATGTTTTGATAAGAGTTGTCACCTAACGGATCTAGGAGTCACATGAGATGCGATTGATAAAGTTGTTATCTACCTAATTTAAGTCTAGTTGGTTTATTGAGTAAACTCAAGATCAACTATACTTGAATGGGATGTTAGCCCATTAGAAAGATTAGAGTACTCTTTCCGAATAGTAGTAAGGGCTATTATTTTGAGTAAAATAGTGGGAGTAACCAAATACATGATTAAATTCCTAATCTAATTTGGTTGTCATGGAAGATAATTGATTACTTGCTTTCTTACATTTATTTTGTTATAAGTGAAATTTACCTTGTTTAGTATAGTTGATGCTAAGTTAGTGAACCAAATTTCTTGGGCAATTATTATGTTTGAGAAAATTTCTCAAAGTTAGATAGAAATATGTGTGCCCATTATGTAATTTTGCTATAATCTCTATTGAGGATATGGAGACAAAATTGTAGAGATATGTCAAAATCATATAGATGACAAAATGTATTGACATTTTGAGTTGACTAATGTCTCGTAAACTTTGATGACAACATGTAAGACATATATCAACACTATGATAGCAAGATGTAAGAGGTCACATGGACTAGAGCTAAAAGAAATTGTTTCACTTAATTTAGCATATTAAAAGCATAATTGTGGACTATAATTAAAGGTTTATCTATAGTATGATAATAGTTGGCATTAGAAGAAAATGATTGCTTCATTTTCTTGCCTATATGTGATATGATAAAGATTATATGTATTTCTAATTCATGCTTATAAGTATTTGATACTAAATTTAGATTCAACATTATTGTAATTTACAATGCATGGTTAGAAATAGATTGTTAAGTAAAAGTAGTTGATCCAATTTTATACAAAGAGTTTGTATGTGTTGGATTAAAGGAGACTTATACTTAACATAAATGGCAAAAATAAAAGGTTGGATAACCGAGATTATCCTTTTATGCCATATTGGTTAAATCAACATAATGAGAACTATAAAGTTACATACTAGGACATGAAGGAACTTGTGAAACTTGTAAAGTTAAAGAATAACCAAATCAACCTTTAGTGAAACGATAATGATGGAATTGTTAAATTTTACACATGTGATGTATTGGATAGAATAACAATTCAAAAAAAAGATAATACTTACATTTCATTAGATTACTAATGACTTTATGTGATATAGTCATAAGTATTTAATGAAATGATGATTTAAAATTTTGAAAAAGTTCAAAATGTTTAAATCTAAGTAGAAATTAAGCAATGAGAATGCTGAAACACATCGATGATATCTTTATGGCAAGTTTTATATTTTCGGTTATCTATAGGGTATGAGATTCTTTAGTAAATATCTCCCAAAAAAATTTATATAAGGAGTAAAATACAATATGAGATATTGTAACATGCAATATTATTTCTTCTATAATGATTCCTAGTACAATAACTTACCTTCAATAGTTCCAATTGAATCAATCAACAAGATTTCATTTTAGATATGAAATTCTAGGTCTTTAAAAGAATCAAAGCTAGTGACTTAAGGATATGATGCTTAGTTGAATCTTGTATTATCCATTTAGTTTAGAATAAAATTGGATAATAAAAGGTTATGAGATATCCAAAAGATTGGATATTATCTTACAGATTCATTGAACAAATTGTTTGATTCAATGTATATTTATAGGAGAATGTTTCTCAAGATAAGTAATGAGAGTAAGATGAAATTTGAAAAGTTCAAATCTCATGACAATACATCCAATTGGAACTAATGCCTTTAATGATACACTTGATGTATAGTTAAAAGGCTACGAAATATTGAAAGATTCACTTTCATAAGGAATTCAAAGACTTTGTTTTTGAGATGCTTGTGAATTTATCACATCTACAAGAATGTTAGTGGGAGTCTTATTGTCCTTTTGGGTGGGAGTATGTGAGGTCATATTGCTCACAGAGAACAATAGTTCTAACTTTCAATTATTAAACATATAATTATCCAAGAACAAATCTTGTTAGATATGAAAAGGTAACAACCTAATTCTGGGAATTAGATCTATAGAGATAGATTGGACGTTATTAAATTATTCAAAGTCCAAGTATATAGATAATGTACTAAAGGTATTTAGTATTTGAGATATCAAATACTTATGAAGTATTAAAGATATCCATTAGTCTATGTGTGTGTTGATAGTTGAGTTCAAAATGATAAGGATATAACTTTAGAAGTAAATCCTAATTAAGGTTTATTTACTTATAACAATATCATTTAGGATTGGAAAGGTTCCAATGTAGCAATGGTCGTTAATTAAGCCAATGGTCATTAATTAAGCCATAATACATTTTTCATTTAGTGGAAATGATTAATTAGATTAACAAGTTCCTTGGTAAACTTGATAGAGTTTCTTTGCATTGTTCAAGATCGTAATATACTGTAGAACATTAGAGCCATTGGGTATATATAAGGAACTAATGTCTTATCAAAGATCTAATAATGTGTTTAGGCAAATTTTCTTAATTATGATGATAATGAAGATGGGAGTTCTAAGATTTAAGCAAGTGCACTATAGAGAATCTTCTAGAATTCTTTCATTAAGCCACTGTCTCAGTAGTAGAATAATTTTCATATGATGATATGGTATGAGATACTTAAACGATTGACTTAGTGTAAGTGGGAGATTGTTGGTTTATGCCCTGGTTGTAGTTTAGTGACAAATTATTTAAAGGCATTCTTTATCTTGAATATGTTTAGATGTATGATCAAGTCCACGGGATAATTGTACATTGCAAATTAAATCATAATGAGATTATAATTATAAGATTCATATTGTATTTATGTATTATTCCTAAATGTTCCCAATTATTGTTCTATTAAGACTAGACATTAATAGAACGTAAAAAGACTAGCACACGTTTTGTTTTACCTTATGAAGGAAGTAGTTGATCTTATAGGCTAAAGCATATAGATACTTAAACAAATATGCGGGTGCTTATTAGAGAACAAATTCACTGAACAGACCCAATATGAGAAATCCATTTGGAATATTACTTATATATTTATGGAATTCTCATAGTGATGATTGTATAAGTGATTCTTTGACTTGAGGTCATCAAAGTTATCTTGTGTGGGGATTACTACGTTTTGACACTATTTATGATCTATTTAATCATATATTGTTTAATCGGTAGCCGTTGGATGTAGCAGGAACCAGATGGACGTAGTTGTGTGATCAAGATAGGATTCATCACACTAAAGTAATTAGGGAGAATGTTTCGTTGTTCTCGATTAGTATTGATTCAGGAAATCCTTGGTTAAGGAGAAATGATACTTTGTAAATAGTTTACAAATGTCATTAATTGAATTGATAGTTAATGGTGCAGAATTAATATGATTAGACTAAAAATAGAGTAGACATTAATTCTATGCTCTATGTCTAATTGAAACATTGGTTGATGAAAGGATTGAATTATACGAAAAAATCATGCACGAAAAGGTTAGTCAAAACCACTTTGACATTCCTAAATATTTGAGTGGTCATAACGCGTTGCTAGATGCCAATCTTGATCTATGATTATAAATTGTTTAATTAGAGAATTAAAGATAAGTTAAAAGGAGTTTTAATTTATCTAATTCTAATTATGAATTAGAATTATAATTTATAATCATTGCCAACATATTTGGGAACCTAATAGGTCTCACATATAGAATGGGTTGAAGAGAGCAAAGTTAATTTAATCAAGTTGGACATGATTGTAAAGTTTGTGAAACTTTATGATTAAATATGATATATTTAATAAATAAGGATTAATATGAGATATTGGATCTTATATGGGCATGTTTGGTATTTAATTAGAATTATTTGTAATTCTAATTAAAGTTTAATTAAAATTCGAATTTAATTTCAATTAAATTACTAAAACGTCCAAAGCTTATTATAAATAGGCTTAAGCTCTATCGAGGTAGCATTTCTTGCTTAACCCTCTCTATAAGAGTTACATATTTCTCTTAACTCATTCTGTGGATACCATTAGAGGCTGAAAATTTGTGCAGCTATAGTAGTTGAAATGGATCGGTTTCAAGAATGGTTTGAGGGATACTACAAGATTATTATCAAGCTTCAGAATAAGGTACGAATTAAGTTTCAGCTTTATTTTGATTTGTGTTAATCATTTTATAGAATTAAAGAGATCATGGTTTACAGGAAATCAAAGATTACAAAAAAGTTTCGTAATTATTCCGCTATTGTTGAGATTGGATCTCGATCCTATTTCCCATCACCCAAAGAAGAGGATAAATATCAATTGGTATAGAGCACAGAGACGTGGGTAGTTAGAGCTTGGGGCCACCATTGTTTGACTTTCTAGTAACCTTATACAGGTAAAATTGATGATTAAGGATCCCTAGCCTACACAAAAAATTTGATCGAACAATATTTTAGTAAAAAAGAGTCAACAAAAAGAGGCAGACTTTTCAATATTATAAGGATCGTGTAAATAAAAGAAAGGAAAGCCAAACTAGAGAAATGGATACTGTATATTACATAATTGTAATGGTAACATACTACTTCGTTGTTTGCAAATTCATTCCAGTATTTGTCATACTAAAAAATATTCAATATTAAAGAAATTGTTAAACTTGCTCGTTTGTGAGCGTAAGGTCATATGTTCATCATCATCATCACATTAAAGCGGGGTCTTGGGAGGTCTGACAGTATGCAGCCTTACTCCTACAAAGTAGAGAGGCTATTTTTGGTAGACCCACATGTGAGAAAAAGTGATGCAGACTAAAAGAGTAGAAATGCAAATAATAAGCTAAAAGATTAGAGAGAGAAAAAATTAAATAAATAAATACATAAAACTTATAACAGAACCAAAGAAGATGCCTAAGATGAAGCTCATATATGTTAATACTTGAAACGTTTCAATGTACGACCCTGTATGTCTCTAGTTGTGTTAGGTGTCTTTGTTCCGTAGCCCTGGGAGTGTGACAATTCTATGGTACTAGATTGCCTCGCGAGACCTGCCCCATATATCTGACTTGAGATGCTAAGTAGTATGACAGAAATACTTGTTTGTGACTCGTAATGATAGAAATATTTGTCCATAACTCGTAACTAGAATAAACATAATGGACACTAGAGTCAGATTACAATCAAGTTTGTGCGAGCTTCACAGAAAATGGCTCCTGATAACTTACTCAACTGTTTTGGAACAACTTTAAAGGATATCCTTTACCCGTATCCTAGCACGCCCAGAATTTTCTATTTCTGGCCAATTCCTCAGTAGGGGCCAACTCTGACATATCTGTCTTGATCACTTCCCTCTAGTTCTTGTATGACCTCCTTTTTCTTCTTTTGTATTCAATAAGGTTTATAAACTTATAGTGTCGCACTGGAGCATTCGAGTGCCTCCTACTCATATGCCCAAACCACATAAGCTTGGTCTATTTTAACTTGTTAGCAATACTAGCTACTTGTAGTTTGTCTCTCACTACACGATTACGGACCTTATCTCTCCTGGTAATGTCACACATCCACCAAAGCATACGTATCTCTTTTACTAACAACTGTCTCGTATATCGACATTTGGTGGGCCAACATTTCGTCCCATATAACATAGCAAGTCGAATTACCATTCTATAAAATTTCCTTTTAAGCTTTAAAGGAATCTTTTTATCACATAAGTCTCCTGATGCATTTCGCCATCTGACTCACCAAGATTTGATACGATGAACTATATTGGCATCTATATTACCATCACTCTAAATGATGGACCTGAGGCACTTAAAACTCAATTTTTGTGGTATTACTTCAGTACCAAATGCTACCGCCACCTTATGGGCCATCTGGCTTCTCGAAAAATTACATTCTAAAGACTCCATCTTAGTCCTGCTCATTTTAAAACCTTTTAACTCTAACGTTTCTCTCCAACATTATAACTTGGAGTTTACCCCCTCCCTGGTCTCATCCACGAGGACAATATTGACAGCAAATAATATACACCAAGGTACCTCTCCTTGTATATGTTTGGTAAGCTTATCTAACATTAACGCAAATAGGAAAGGGCTTAAGGCTGAGCCATGGTGTAAATCATTTCTAATAGAAAATGTTTCCATGTCACCTCCTATTGTCCTTACGTTGGTCATTGCTCCTTCATTCATATCTTTAATTACTCAGATATATGTCATAGGGATTCCCTTTGCCTCTAAACACCTCTATAAGATTTCTCTAGGAATCCTATCGTAATCCTTCTACAAATCAATAAAAACTATATGTAAATTCCTCTGTCGTTCCCTGTAGCATTTCATTAGCCTACGGAGGAGATGTATTGCTTCTATCGTGGACCTACTAGGCATAAATCCAAATTGGTTGGCTAATATAGAAGCCACTCTCTTAACTCTCTTTTCAATTATCTTCTCCCACAGATTTAAGGTGTGACTTATTAATTTGATCCCTCTATAATTATGACAATCTTGGATGTCCCCTTTTGCCTTGTATAAAGGGGTCAACCTACTTAATCTCCATTCATCTGGCATTCTGGTTGACTCTAGGATCACATTAAAAAGCTGCACTAACCACTCTACTCCGACAAACTCCTATTCTCTTCCATACCTCTATTGGGATCACATTTGAACCTACTGCCCTTCTTTACCCCATCTCCTTCAAAACTTTTGTAATTTCTCTCCTTGTGAGACCAGTTATGAAAATTTTCCGACATGGGGGGTTTCACATAACTCTTTGTTGTTCGATATGCCTTCATTATAAAGGCCAAAAAAGTATCTTTGCCTGCTACTCTTGATGGCATGTGTCGGAACTTGTCTCCGGACCCCAACTATCTAGAATATCATAAAACGTGAACTTATTTCCAATAGACAACATCTTGATATTATCGATTCATCTTCTTACTCTGATACCCCAAGATGTCGGACCCGGTTTCCAAAGTCGGGCAATCGCATTCGAATAACACACATTTATCAACTATACTTGGATTCAAAACTCCCCTTTCTAAGCTCAGCTCCGTTGTTCGAATAGTCGACTAGTTCATTTATCCATTTCAACCTGAATACCTCAAGGAAAACATTGGTGAGTACACACTTTACATATGTACATGCTTCGGGTCTATTAGCATAACTTTTTCTTTAGGCATCCAATTTCTAGTTTCTTTAGATATTTTGGAAGAGGACTTCAAGAGCTACAACTTTTATGAAGGCGTCGAAGGCTAATTGTAACTTCTAGATGGTCAAAAATAGGACAGAAATTAAACCATAAACAGTAACCCAGATGATATTCATGAACAATAACACAGAGGAAGTCTGTGAACAGTAACACAGACGATACTCGTGAACCGTAACACAGACAAAGTCTGTGAATAGTAACACAGATGAAGTCAGTGAACAGTAACACAGACGAATTCCTTCAACTAACATAACTTCTTAACTCCTTCTTATTATCCTCGGCCTATGATCTATGTTCTATCCTCTACAGTTGACTTTTATCTTCTGTGTTGACCTCTTATTGTCTGTGGTCCATCCTCTGTGTTCTATCCTCTGTAGTTGACTTTTATCTTCTTTATTGACCCCTTATCGTCTGTGGTCTATCCTCTGTGTTCTATCCTCTGTAGTTGACTTTTATCCTCTATGTTTACCACTTATCGTCCGTGGTCTATCCTTTGTGTTCTATCTTCTATGTGATGACGTGTCCTCTGTGTTCTGACGTCATCATAGACGATACTTCTCCTCTTTATTCTTCCTTGCCTTTGTATTCTGACGTCAGCCCAGACGATACTTCTCCTCTCTATTCCTCTTTGCCTCTTTGTTCTGACGTCAACACAGACGATACTTCTCCTCTCTATTTCTCCTTGCCTCTGTTTTCTGATGTTAGCACAGATGATACTTCTCCTCTCTATCTCTCCTTGCCTCTGTGTTCTGACATCAGTACAGACGATACTTCTCCTCTCTATTTCTCCTTGCCTCTGTGTTCTGACGTCAGCATAGACGATACTTCTCCTCTCTATTTCTCCTTGCCTCTATATTCTGACAACATCACAGACGATTCCTTTCGTCTGCATTTTTCCCATGCAATCTTTCCAACCCTGACGTGCTATTCTAAACTAACCACAGTTGGCAAATTTCAACAAGCAGAACATGCACTTACACATTTCATTATCAAAAATCTTTAAATTAATAGAATCAAGCAGAAAAATTCAATTTCACTGTTTCCATTTCAAACACAATCAAAGTTATTACAAATCCAAATTACGCATCAACTTAAACCAAAATACAAAAGGTGCTCCTTGCTGATATGCTGAATGATCTATTACAATCACTGGCTTAGTACAAATGTCTTTAACTAATGTGGAGTTTTCGATGCCTTGCAGGGATCACTATCGTCTTGGTTTGAACCTGAGGAAGGGAGAAAAGAGGTTGAGCTACACAGCTTAGTGGCTAATATATTTATAGCCATCTGTAATTAGTACAAATCCAAGCATATATATATATATATATATATATATATATGTATGTATGTATGTATGTACAGATTTGTAAACAAATGATTTATTTTCAAACAAACAAAATAATATAGTTCACATAACATCCAAGTGCATCCTACTTGACAGTTTACAGATGCAATGCACAACAAATGGCTCGAGGGTTTCATAGACAGAATGGAGAAACCGAAGTTTACCCCATGAACAGAATGAGTCCTTTTTTGGAGCTCATATGCCATAAGCGGGCAGCCGGGAGAAGGCTCTTGTCAATGTGAACGTGACAAACAGAATGGTTCCACTCTCGCCCAAACAAGGCACATATTCATTTAATCATATGCTCAAACTTTGATGCTTGTTTATCTTTACATTCAAACAAAATGCCATGACTTATCTCAATGGCAGAATAGAATCAAAATTTATTTTCAAGCATTACACATTTCAGTAAAATAACATGCATGAACACATATATCGGCAAGAATTTGCCCAATCAAACAATAACTGTAAATACATCACCCACCAAAATGCTTGACAAGGAAAGTTCTCTGTTGTCTTTCCTCTTCGCCTAGGGTCGGACTTGTTTGGTTTCCTACAACAAACCTAGTCCTCATTCAATAAGAATCAAGTTGAGAACCTATAGAACCAAAAGCACTGAACTTATAATAAAATGCTTAAACCCCTACATTTCCCCAAGCTCTGTAAACCAAAAGCCCTTCAAAACTCCAATAGATCTGGAAATCAACTTACCTTGGATCTTCACCAACTAATGAGATCCTTGGCTCTAAAGAAAGCTCTTCCCTTCCCCTTTTTTTTTCTCTTAGTAAGTAACCTTAAAATCACTCTTCAAGACTAAAAAAATCAAACCCTAGCTTAGCTTTCTTTCTTTCCTCTCAACCACCAAAACTCTCTCCTTTCTCTCTCTCTTTCACGATTTGTCCTTTTCTTTTTCACTCCAATCACCTTTTTGGTCTTCCACTTCTAAGACAATATTTTCCTCTTCCTTTTTTACCCTTAATGAATGCTAAAAGTCCACTTTATCCTTCCTTATAAGCTTAGGTTTTTTAAACCTTAAGCCAGCTTCCAAAAATGACCTTATACACCTTACAACATCCATACTTTAATTTAATCAATCCATGAATTAAATCCTCCTAAACTTGATATAATAGTTACCTCCAAATAAAAAAAATCTATCTAACAATACTACAAAATTTATTGAAATCATGCTTACTAAAAAAAATTCAAGGCCCAACATTTCTCCCCCTCTAAAAAAAATTTCGTCCTTGAAATTATTACCTAAGTCATAGAAGAGGTGTGGATACTTCTCTTTCATTGCTTTCAAAGGCTCCCACGTTGCCTCCTCTATCGAATGGTTCCTCCACACAACTTTGACCAACTTCACCACCTTGTTTCTCAAAACTTTTTCCTTCCAATCCACAATCTCCACTGGTTGCTCCTCATAGGTCAAATCTTTCCTCAATTGAACCTCTGAAGGTTGAATTATGTGCGAAGGGTCAGATCGGTACCTTCTCAGCATTGATACATGGAAGACATCGTGAATCTTAGACAACTTCGATGGAAAAGCTAATTTATAAGCTAAAGGCCCAATTCTCTCAATGACATCATAAGGGCCTGTGTATCTTGGACTTAGCTTGTCCTTCTTACCAAATCTCAAAACCCTTTTCCATGGCGAAGCCCTGAGAAACACCTTGTCTCCAACTTTAAATTCCATCTCTTTTCTATGTGCATCGGTATAGCTCTTCATTCTGTCCTAAGCTGTTTTAATCCTCTGTTTCACCAAATTAATCTTATGGGCTGTCACCTGTACTAACTTAGGTCCTACAATTCTCCTTTCACCTTCCTCATCCCAACAGATAGGAGTCTTGCACCTCCTACCATACAAAGCTTCATAAGGTGTCATTTGAATTCCTGAATGATAGGAATTATTGTAAGCAAACTCATTTAAAGGCAAATGATCATCCCATGAGCCTTTAAAATCCCTAACACAAGCTCTCAACATTACCTCAAAAGTCTGTATTGTCCTCTCTGATTCTCCATCGATCTGTGGATGGAAAGCCGTACTAAAGTGCAACTTAGTTCCTAGAGCCTCCTGTAAACTCTCCCAAAATCTAGAAGTGGACCTGGGATCTCTATCCGAAACTATCGAACTTGGAATCCCATGTAGTCTGATTATTTCTTCCACATATTTTTTGGCCAAAGCATTTAAAGAATCTATTTGCTTAATTGGCAAGAAATGTGTTGACTTGGTCAGCCTGTCCACAATCACCTATATTGCATCATGCTTCCTACCAGTTCTTGGTAATCCCATAAAGAAATCCATCGCAATCTTCTCCCACTTCCAATCCGGAATAGATAAAGACTGAAGTTTTCCTGAAGGCGCCTGGTGTTCAGCCTTAACTTACTGACATACTAAGCATCTCTTAGTATACTTTGTAACATCCTTCTTCATTCCTTTCCACCAGAAATGCTCCTTCAAATCTCTATACATTTAAGTACTCCCCGGATGCATTGCATAAGGAGCATTATGTGCCTCATCCAGAATTTCCTCTTTCAGCTCTTGCATATCTGGAATACATAATCGGTTACCTACCACCATCAATCTGTTCTCCCTTACCTCTACTTTAGAAGGTTTACCATTTTTAATCTCCTCCCTGAGTCTGCTCAAGTACTCATCATGTTCCTGCAATTCCCTAATCTTCTCATTC
>JANQBM010000005.1:14710929-14722782 GCA_025594535.1 Erythroxylum domingense | reverse complement strand
ATGATGGCTAAGAATTCCTTCTCATAAGTTGAAAAGCCCATGGTGTCGTTTGGCCAACGATTTACTGAGAAAAGCAATTGGATGCCCTTTTTGTTGCAAGACCGCCCCGATCCCCTGTCTACTAGCATTGCTTCCATCACAAAAAATTTAGAGAAATCTGGTAAGGCTAGCACCGGAGCTGAAGTGATTGCCATTTTTAAGGTCTCGAAGGCATTTCTCTCTTCTGATCCCCAAACCCAATTAACCATTCTTTCCTTCTTCAACAATTCCGTCAATGGCTTAGCAATAATCCCATATCCTTTTATGAATCATCGGTAGTACCCGATAATTCCAAGGAACCCTCTGAGTTCCGCAATGCCTTTGGGTTTCGGCCAATCCACTATCGTCTGTACCTTCCAACTATCTGTAACAACTCCTTCCTCTGATATCGTATACTCCAAATATTTAACTTGATGTGCCCCAAGTATGCATTTGTTCCCCTTCATAAACAACTGATTATCCTTCAACGTCTATATAGCAACTGAAATGTGTTCAATATGTAATTGCAGAGAGGGACTGTAAATTAATATATTGTCAAAAAAGACGAGTATAAACTGACGCAGAAATGGCTTGAATATATCATTCATCAATCGTTGGAATGTTGAGGGAGCGTTCGTCAAGCCGAAAGGCATGACCATGAATTCGTAATGGCCTTCGTGTGTCCAAAATGCTATTTTCGGAATATCCTCCGGATGCATCCGAATCTGGTGACACCCAAAGCGCAGATCCAACTTGGTGAATCAGCTCGCTCTATACAATTCATCCAGCAATTCTTCAATTAACGGTATCGGGAATTTATCCTTAACGATGTTTTTGTTGAGCTCCCGGTAATCTATGCACATCCGCCAGGTATCGTCTTTCTTCTTCACTAACACCACCGGAGATGCATAGGGGCCATAACTATTTCGAATAAACCCTTATTTCATGAGATCACTCACCGTTTGTTCGGTCACATCTTTCTGTGCCTTTGAATACCGATAAGGACGTATGTTAATGGCTTCCACTCCTTCCTTCAAAATGATCTGATGATTATGGTTGCGGTTTGGTAGTAGTTACATTGGTTCCTGGAATATCTCTGCATATTCCGACAAGACGACATTAATTTCATCAACCACACTCTAGTGTTCCTCCTGTGGATTCATCTGTTGCAGTTGGAGCTCAATAGGTGTTGTTAATCTCAGCATGAACAATTGTCCATCGGATGATCCATTCAACAATTTCCCAAATTCCTTACTGGAAATGATCCGCGATTTTTCGTCCGGGTTCCCGTAAATAGTGATCACTCTGTCTTCCCACTGAAACATCATCGTCCTTTCTTTAAAGTTACATAATAAGTCGTTGAGGCTGACCAACCAATGCACCCCTAAAACTTCGTCACAGCCTCCAAATGACAACACTAAAGCATCCATGGTGAAATGTGCCCCCTGCATGGTCCATGCAAACCTTCGACAACGTTGATAGCATTTTAGCTGTAATCCTCCACCTACGGTTATGGAGATCGGCTCAATATCCTGTACATCACACCCTCCTCTTTTAACCACAGCCGAATCAACGAAATTATGCGTGCTACCATTATCAATCAAAATGTGGATTTGCCTTCGCTGATGTATACCGACCACTCTCATTTGCTTATACTCCCTATTCCCTGAACATCCCAGCATAGTCTGCTTTGATACCAATGGTACATCATTTTGTTCGATATTTTCTTCTGATATTTCCTTTTGAATTTCCGATAGATTGCTAACATCACTATCTTCCCCTAAAACCATATAGAATTGTAGTTGTCATTTTTTGCATTGGTGATCTGCGATATATTTCTCATCAAACCAGAAGCATAATCCTTTTGCTCTCTTCTTATCAAAATCCTTACTGCTAATATGTCGTGGTTTAAATGATCACACCTGCGATGATGACCAAGTCGTTATGGGTGGTGTCGGCAACAGTCCATCCGAACTTGAGCTCCTCGATGTGTTGGTGGTCGGTGTCCCTTTTGAGTGAACGTTAAAATGTCCATTATAATTCATGGTTCTTGCAATGGGAACGTTGGAATGCCCACTGTTACTAGTGTGCCTAGTAGTGTTACTCCGATTAAAAAAAGGATGCCCCGTTGACATTAGTATAGCTTCTTGCTTCCGAGCCAACGTATAATCCTGGTGTAGAGATTTAGGTTCGTGCAGTTTTACTGTCACCCCTATTTCTGGCCGAAGTCCCTTAATCAAGAACCCCATTAAATATTCTTCCGATAACGACAATCGGTTGGAGTGATGATCAAACAATGCACAGTAATCCAAGACAGATCCCTTCTGCTTTAAATCCTTAAAATCTCCTACAGGGTCGTCAAAAATTTCTGCATCAAATCGTTGTTTGAGAGCTCTGGTGAACTCATTCCAGTCTATTACTTCAAGCTGATTACGATTTCTAACATACAATATATACCATTCTTGTGCCCTCTCATCCATATGTAATATCGCCACATTCACCTTACTACCTTTTGGTGTTTAGTCCAGAGAAAAATATTGCTCACAACGGTAGAGCCATAGCTTGACATAGCTACTATCGACCAGTGGGAATTCTATTCAATTCATTCTCACCGGCATTGCTCTTTCCTCTTCCGTTAGTCTCTCTGAACTACTCTGCGATGTCGGTTCTGTTGGTCCAGCATCTCTTCCTATTTTCTGTAACGTTTGTATCATCATATTTCTCAACTCCGACACCTCCTTCTCTACCCTTTCTTTTCTACTATTCACTTCCGAAAGCATTCACTCCACCAATCTCTTCAGATTATCTTCCATTTTACGTAGTTCTGCACTTATCGTACCTTCAGCCATGGTCGTCTCCCAGGTTCGAATGCTCTGATACCAATTATTGTATGAATTAATCAATGAGAGAAGAATTCGCGAATCATGCGGGGAAGGACGGATACACGAGAATTTGGAAGAGAGACTAGAGGATACAAAAAATCACAAGAGAGAAAGAGAATCACACATGAGAGAGAGAAGGGAACAAAATTTCATTCTGTTATTGCTTATCCATATGCGCATTACAGTGCAGCTTAAATACAGCTAGCATACGATATCGTAGTTACAGCCGTATGCTAACAACGGTGGACATTATTTTAAACGCAGCGTTTTAAATCATTTAACGGCTAACCCGCGTCACTTCTGCCTTCTTCTTCTTCTTCTTCGTCATTTGCGTCTGAAACAACTTGATTATCTTTCTGCGTTTTGTCATCAGACTTTTCGTCATTTTGACTTCAACCCATGCATTTTGTCATGCCACGTTCATTTCCTGCTATGACTTTGCGAGTTTTGATCTCTTCATGAAGCACGTCATTTTGCTCTTCTTCTCTCTCCTGAATCGTGGAACAGAAACTCAAACGTTCTTTTGCCCTTGTGCTTGTGCTTGGCACATTCAACAAGCTTGTCTCATCCCCAACCAGAGATGAGCAAGGCTTTTATGTGCTCAACACTTTCTGCAAGAGGAATGGCTAGTTTGTTATTGCTCCCTACATAGTTCACATTTGGAACACCCTGTTTATGCGTTTTCATAAAGGGGGTGGACTTGAATTAAAAAATATATATTAAAGGATTGTAAAATAATTAAGGCCTTGTTTGGTTGAAGGGTTACTAATGAAACGTAACACACTTCCATTATTTTGTTGAGAGTTTTATAATGGAATGAAATAGAATAAGATGAAAGTGGAGAGTTTCATGTTACATTCCGTTCTATCCTAAACAGTGAAAATAAGAAACTTTTAATTTTGAGAGTTTATGACGGAACATAAACTAATAAATTCATATTAACTAATTTACCCTCAATAATTTTTCTTAATACTAATTATTTTTTCTAACCCTAACCCCCTTTTTCCCAAACTTATTTATTACGGTCCATAAGCTTATCACCCTCAATAACATTTTTATATTATTAATAAAAAATTCTATATAATTAATAAAAAATGAATAGATTTTTTATTAATGAAAAATAGAATATATATAAAAATTATTCTTTAATTGTTTGTATATATTTTTATATAAAAATATAAATAAATAATTTTTAAATATAAATCACATATAATAGAATAAAATTTATTAAATAATTAATAATAAAATTTTTATATAATTAATAATGAATTGTATATAATTAATAATAACATAATAAAACTTTTATTAAAATTTTTATTATTTTAAATAGAAAATATATTAAAAAAACAAGTCATAATCGTTACTTTTGAATTGAACATAATTTTTGTTTTAAAATCATAGCGTTAAATCTCTTACAACAATCATTTTAATATTAGGGGTATAATAGTCATTTATTATACATTATATTTCATCCCGTCCATCTTCTAAGTAAGGGTTCTCTACATTATATTATGAACCCTTCCATTCCTTCCAAATAACTTTTCATTATATTACATTCAATTCCAGTATAAACCGTTCCGTTCTATTCCGTTCTATTACATTACAATCCAATCAAATAGGCCCTAAAAATGTCATTACCCTAAAGAATATCATCAGCTGCATTTGAAGATCTAACCTACAAATTCAAATTTCAACAATTATTAGTTAATAAGCGAAGAGTAAGAAGTAAGAAAATATTTATTTAACTGTAGCGAATCTCGTATCGTACCGTATGGTACATACTGTATTGATCAAAAAATAGTACAAAATGGGATATTTCAATACCGGGCCTAAATACCGACCTGTATTAACATGTTTCTCCTAGTACCTATCGGTACCGTCGATATTTGGAATACTAGCCATATACCAGCCGGTACCAAAAATCTTTAAAAAACTAGGGACATTTTTGCAAAAATTACAAAATTTTAAAAAATCCACTCCACCTAACCCACTTTGCTATCTTCTTCTTCTTCTCTTTATTTTTTCTCTCACGCTCTCACTCTCTCTCTCTCTTCTTCACCATCATCATCTCTTTTTTTTATTATTAATATAATATTTAAATTCATATAGTAAATAATAGTTATATTTTTTTACAAAAATAATTAAAAATATGTTAAAATGAAAATTAAGAGGCCTCAAATTTTTGTATTTCTTTTTAAAATTGTTAATATAAATATAACTATATTTTATTATTAATACCAATTACATATTAAGATAAAAATATATTTTCATTATTGAAAATTAAATATTAATATAGAAATTATATTTTATTATTGATAATAATTGTTAGTTTTATTTGATATTTTGATGTAATTATTATTTATTATATGATAAAAATGTAATATTTTAAATATTTTGTATTGTTCTTAATTTTATATTTCTATGATGTTAAAATAATATTTTTCATATTAATTTTGGTTCATATTTATATGTAGAATATGTGAAAATAATATTAAGAAAAATAAATAAATTGTTATTATTTTAAATTCCTATTGTTATGATTTTGTTGACAAGATTGATTTAAATTATACAGTATAATACTGAAGGATTATTTTGCAATTTTTAAAAAATTTAGAAATCATTTCATGATTTTAAAAATTGCCTGAAATGATAGCCATTATTAATTAGTACCAATATAATACTGTATCATATTTCAATTCGATACTAAAATCGGTACGGTATTCATAATATTGTAATAAAGAAAAAAAAATTAATTCATTTGTTTTTATATGATAAAACAAAAACAAAAATTAAAATTTTGATACTTTTGAAATTTTTTTAAATAAAACCTTAAAGTTTTCCATTTTTTCTTAAACGTCATTGGTTAAGGGTGCAGACTGCAGTCACTATTTTTGTCATTGGTTAAATAACATTGGTTAAGTTTTTGAACCCTCAAACTAAAAAATTATTAAAATCATTTATTTATAATAATGTCAATTTTTATTTAATATAATTTATTATGTTGGAATTTGTCCTGTTCTTTTTTATTTTCTCTCCTGTTTTTCTTTTTCTTTCTGTTCTTTCTCATTTTTCTTACTTTATTCTAACTATATAACTATTTTTTAATTAGCTTAAATTAAATATTATATCACTTTTCGAGAATATATATTTCAAGTGAGTTGTCTCGTTTTATTACAATATTATAACGCTTAGACGTCCAATAGCAATAAATCAAATAGAGAGAAAAACAAGGAAGAAAGAAAATAAGAGGAGAGCGCGAGAAAGAGATAACGAGAAAGGAAGAAAGTAAAAGATAAAAAGATTAAAAAGGAAAACAAATTTTTTGAAAATTAATAGTATTACTTTCCTTCATACGTTACAAAAGCCGGCTCAGTGAATCACACCCACAATTGCCTTGAGTGAAACCCACCGTATGTGAATATTCCCACTAGGTTTTTAAAATTAGGTTAGAGCCTCCCTCTCTTCACTCTGCCGCAGTGGCTAGGTTTTTCCAGTCCCCTCTCTAAACCTCTCAACTATAATCTTTGTTTACTCTACATTTTCTCAGCGCCACTCAGATCGACCCATTTGCTACCATGCTTTAAGACTTGCTGTTATCTAAGTCAACAAGGCGTCTTTTATCAGGTTTGATTGAAATATCGAAGGAAATGGCAACCATGAACCCTTTTGGTCTCCTGGGAGATGATGATAATGAGGACCCCTCTCAGCTCATCGCGGCGGCTGCAGCAGTGGCGGTTCAGCTGAAGGCTGAGAAGCCCAAGAAGGCTCCTGTTGGTGCTGCCCTGCCTCAAGCTCAGGCAACGAAGCCTGCTAAGCTCCCAAGCAAGCCCCTTCCTCCTGCTCAAGCGGGTATACTAATTTATTTATTCAGTATACACGCGCGCGCGCACACACACACACACACACACAAATATGTTAGTTGACAAATGAAGTTCCGCTTCTATGTTATTAGTCTGTATGATATGATTGACATTATGTTTTTGTATTTGGTTGAATTTGTTGTATGTATAAATGGAGGGAGTGGAAGGAAGTATGCTGCTTTTGACATTTTTTGATTTTTTTTTCTGGTTACTTTTTCAGATGGTTTTCGGCTAACTTTAATTGTTCTGCTTTCGTGTTTACGTCCCTTCACTTTAAAAAGGATCTGTTGAGGATCAACTGTTGGATGTTTTCTTAAGCATGGATGTTCGAAACTATATATGGGATATTTTGGCATGTAAATGGAAGTAAAACCTTTAAAATTAGGATTTTCTTTACTTTTTGGTTGGTAGCGTACCCACAAGATTCCATAGTGGTTAATTTGTTACGTTCATCTTTCTGATAGTTGACAGTTTGTTTGATATAATTGCGGATGGTCCATTTACCAGGTCTTATTGACTGGTAATATGATGTCTGTTTGGATTCTGGGTTGTTTTCTGCACCTTTTGTTGGTTCAATTTTATGGTTAGCTTATAAACTCCTACAGTTATGGAATCAAAGAATGAAGGTGGTCGAGGAGGGGGTCGTGCTGGTGGACGAAGCAATGATCGTGGACGTGGTCGCAGCAGTGGTGGATTTAATGGAGATTCAAATAACAATGAAACCACATTTGGTAGCAGCAATGGATTTTTGGGTGGGTATCGCGCATCTGAAGAAGGGGATGCTGGGAAACCCTCTGAGAGACGCAACTATGGTGCCCCTCGTGGTGGTGGTGGCTTTCGAGGTGTCCGCCGCGGTGATCTCAGCAATGGAGATACTGGGGACACTGAGCGCCCTCGAAGGCTGTATGAAAGGCGCAGTGGTACTGGTCGTGGGTTAGTATTTTGTTCATCAGATTTCTGTACTGTTATATCACTAGTGCTTGATGCAGGCCTTCATCATAGTTTTCCTCCTTGCATGTTTGATCAGGAATGAATTTAAGCGTGATGGAGCCGGCCGTGGAAATTGGGGAATCCCAACTGATGAAGTTGCTCCGTAAGTATCCGAAGCAAACAGGTTGGAGTTCATACTTGCTGTAGTATAAGTTCTCGAATTCATAATTCCTTTTCTTGTAAAACAAAAGAGAGACTGAGGAAGCTGTTGTCGAGAATGAAAAGAGCATCAATACAGAGCCTTCAAGAGAAGAGGTTGTTGGAGATGCCAACAAGGATAATGCTGGTGATGAGGCTGAAGAGAAAGGGCCTGATAACAAGGTTGATTTGTTAATTTAACTTGGTCTTGCTCATTTTCTTCAATATTACAACGCATATATGAAATGTTGGATTCAGTCAACAATTGGGGTTTCTAGTTCTCTGTCCTTACAACCCTTATAGGGTGTTTGATTAAGTGCAATCAGGATAACTAGGGTCAACTTTAGTTGTATTTTGCCTTGTTTGGATATTCTAGATCTTGGAAAATTGTTCTTTTCTCATTCAATCATGGTTAACTTGTACCTTTTATTTAAAAAAAAAACCACTGACATTATGTAATGTCTTTTAAATTCAAAATTTTCATCATGAAACAGTCGGGTAAGTTGGAAACAACTATTGAATTTTATGGTTAACTTTTAATAGTTGTTAGTTGGGTATGGCTGTTATATGGTTTGTTTTGTGAACACATTTTCAGTTATGAATTGTATATTTTTTTAGACTATGCATATGTGCTATTTTATATGATATATTAAGAACTGTCTCACACTTCCAAAATAGCCTACATGCAAGTATTGCATGCTGATTCGCTATTTTAGCCAAAAATTATAGGTATTTCAAGTTGTACATAAAGTGATATTGGATCTTGTTGAGGATAGTCATACATAGCAGTTTGGTGTACTTTTTCTCAAATTTTTAAATGCCGACACTTCATGACTTCTCTAATTGTTGCTGAATGCAAAGTTAGAGTCATGTGTTGAAGTTTTGATGTGGTTTATATTGTGTCTCATTTGAAAAGTTGTGTAAAGTTCATACACAGCTTGGTTTTTATATTATTCCAGAATAAGAGCATAAATGTTTCTTATTGCCATAATAGCCTTTATGTACATCTTGTGTAATATGTGCATGTTACTCTTATAACAGGAGATGACATTGGAAGAGTATGAAAAGGTTCGTGAGGAGAAACGGAAAGCTTTGCTTGCTTTGAAGCCTGAGGAACGGAGGGTGAATATGGACAAAGACTTTCAGTCCATGCAGCAACTCTCAAATAAGAGAGAAAATGATGAAATCTTCATCAAACTGGTACTAATTGCATTAACTGCAGTTGTGTACACTATAATATGGTGAAAGCTAAAATGGGGCACTAACTTGGAACTTATGGTTGACAGGGTTCTGAAAAGGACAGACAGAAAGATGCTAATGACAAAGAAGTCAGGGCAAAAAAGGTGTGAGCTCTCTCATTATAAATGGAAACTAATGTATAACAAGTTAATTGATTAGCAATTTCTCACTTATACCTTGGCCATTTAGATGGTAAATGCAAAAGAGGACTATGGGAGTTTATTTATCATTTTAGGATCTCCCATCCACAATCGTCATTTTAGCCTCATCTGTCTTTTGCATCCTATGCAATTTGTTCCTTGGAATTTCAATAGTGTGGTTTCTACGAGTAAAAAGGCCATGATCTTTTGCAACTATTAGTTTGAATTTGGTTGCTTTAATATTCTTTTACTAATTGAAAGACATTGTTATTCTGTTTGGTTTTATACGTTGGATGGTGTTTTCTTGAAGCCTTGCTTGTGTGTTTACTTGAATAACAAGCATATCTTCGCTTTCTGCTTCATTGCATGAATTATTT
This sequence comes from Erythroxylum domingense, assembly GCA_025594535.1. NCBI lineage: Eukaryota > Viridiplantae > Streptophyta > Magnoliopsida > Malpighiales > Erythroxylaceae > Erythroxylum > Erythroxylum domingense. The sequence continues at coordinate 14,713,138 of JANQBM010000005.1, read as the reverse complement.
TCTGAAATTTCATGTTATTTATTGATAAAATATTTCGTGTGATGTTTGGTTTATTGTTATAGCATCCCCCTCTTCATACTTTACATATGCGTTTCTTTAATTTAGGTCGTCAGCATCAACGAGTTCCTGAAGCCTGCTGAAAGGGAGAGTTACCATAGTGGTGGTGGTCGAGGCCGAGGCAGAGGCCGCGGATCAAGAGGTGGATTTGGAAGAGGCAGTGCACGTGATGTGACTGCACCTTCAATTGAAGACCCTGGGCAGTTCCCCTCGCTGGGTGGCAAGTGAGATGGTAGTGCATCTGGTAATAGTCACATTGGTTTTTTCTATGCATGGGATTGCCCTTTGTGATCTATGGAAGAGTTTGAGCCAGAAGCTAATCAAAAGGTGTCCCAAGTATGCTCAAAAAACCATCTTGGGTGTAAATTTTAGATATTTCTCCGTGCCTGTGATTTGCTTCCTGAATTTAGTATGCGTACCTACATTTTCCATCTTTTGGGAAATGGTCACAGTTGGATCATTATTTATGTTCTGGATTCGAGTAGTGGCATCAGTTTTGGTTTTTAACATATCGTGGAACTATTTTCATTTATTAATTTGCTTTTTAAAAATGATATAACAAATATTTTTACTTTTATTAATATTATTTTTACATATTTCTTATAAATTAAGATGAAAAGAGATCATTTAACTCTCATATAAATATAAAATTAAAAAATATGCATTTATGACAAGTAAATTTAATTTTAAATATCTTTACTTATTTAAAAAAATTATAATAATTTTTCTTATGTATATATTAAAAGATATATTGATCGTAAATATTAACAAAATTTTAAAAATATTTAAATTATATCAAACTAATATATTTAGTTATATGATCTAAATTACTTTGTAGAAGTCTAATTGCATAAAAATTATTTAATATGTTTTATTTATATCATTACTATTTATTAAAATTTTTTATATACTATTTTATTATATTTTTATGGATAGAAAATTATTATTTTACAGAAGAAATTCTAATTGTTAAAATTAATTTTGAATAGTGCCCATTGCTACAAAAGTGCTAAATTCTAGTACGGTACTCTTTTATTGGGCATCGATTTTCGGACAGTACTAGGACAGGACAACAAAAAGGCGCGAGTGGGAGTCCTTAGAAGCAGACACGCAGAATCTTGGTTAGCTCCCAACCCAGACAAGACATGGGTTGCACTTGCATGCAATTTTAGAAATCAATCGTTACGTACCAAATTTATGCCGAAAGTAAATATTAAGCAAGACAACTTGTGAGAAATGAAAACATGTTCAAGAAAAATTGATACATTCCTTAGAGGGACGGATAACAACAGTGAGAGTTGCAAGTAGTCAGTCGGACTCTGAAATCTCTCTGGATGTTTAAGAGTAGATGGAAAAAAAACATCATCTTTTGTTTCAGAATATAAGAATACAATCGAGTTTCGGGATATACAATTCAAACCAGCAACTCACAGCCAACAAACACATGCAACACTATATTTTCAGGGAGAAAAAAAAAATTAAAATCTTTACAAAATCACATCACATGAAGTAAGATGTCATATGGGTTGATAACCCACACGAAGTTGTTCATTAGATAACACTAACATTTCACATTTAGTCCTATGTAACAAAAATGGCACCATTTTGGAGTCTAAAGTTGACAGGTGTTATGAAAACAAAACTACAGGAAGTCTTTCATAGTTTTTAAAAGTTAGGAGAAATTTTGATAAGGTAACCTAAAATTTAATGTAAAAGGTCAAAACAAATGCATTATCATTACTAAGATTAGGAATGTCAATGGGCCGGACCGGATCTGGGCGGCGATGGCCTAGTCCGACTCATTGAAAAAAGTATTTGGGTGGGCCTAGCCTACGGCCAGGGCCAGCCGAGAATGGTCCGGCCCGTGGCCCGGCTCATGCAAGCCAAATATGACCTGTGGGCCGTGGCAGGCCGAGACTAGTCGGCTCATAATTAGGCCCATGGCCCGGCCAGCTCAGCCCACCCTGGCCACGGACCACCCGTCGGGCCTGAGTCGGCCCGGGCAATTAATATATTTTAAAAAATTTTAAGACAATTTTAAAAAATTGTAGCTGTATTTTTTAAAATTCATCAAATATAAATTATAACATAATCATTTATAGTAAAATGTAAGATGAAATTACCCATAAATTATACAAAAATATTTATATAA
>JANQBM010000005.1:14670880-14692597 GCA_025594535.1 Erythroxylum domingense | reverse complement strand
GATATATTTATTGGGCTAGAGTAAATTAAGTTGTTGGGCTTTTATTATATGAGATATAATGGGCCGAAACTTATTGGACTTTAATGGGATTAGGTTTTCTCTATAAATAGAGAAACTTAGGTCTCATAAGGATTGATATATGATCAAAACCCTAGCCACCATCCGAGAGAAGTTCGTGCGACATTCGGAAAGAGTTTCAGGATGTGCTACCACACGATAGCCGCAGCTCAGATCGTGCATACTCGTGTGGATACCGGTAGAGGACATTCGCGTGTAGCAGTGTCTACGAATCCGAAAAACAACCACCAAATCTATATCAAAAAGGTATTTTTGCGCATCCTATATGTTTTTGGATATACATCGTGTTGTGTTATGATCTCTTCCGTAGCGTATTGTGAATACTCGGACCTTACACGATCCAACACATCGTTCTCTCCTCCTTCAGACGTTTAGTGGTGGCGATGGTGTGGTACGGTGGTCCTCCTCGAGGAGGGTTGAAGATGGTGGCGTGTTTGGGATTATGTGGAGAAGCCGAGGATCTCTGATGCTGGTATGGATCAGGGAGGAAGATGATAGCCATTGAGGAAGTAGTAGCACCGCTGGAGAGGGAGAGGAGAACGAGAGAGAGAACAGGGGTGAGTGAAAGTGAGAGTTGGTGACAGAGAGTGAAAAAAATGAAAAGAAGCTTTGAGTGTTGGAGGGTGAGGCACGCAACAGAGAGGGGGTATTTTAAGGTTTAAATTTTTAAAAATTACAAATAAGTCCTTAATATTTTTCAAATTTGCGGTATCAGCCGGTACGTGGCTGATATTTTAGATACCGGCTGGTATCGAAAGAAAACTATCAGTATCGACCGATATCTCTAGCCAGTATAGGACAGTTTTCGTTCCCTTTATTTAAACTACAAAGATGGTATTTGTCTAACATATTGATTTATTATATTTACTTATCATTATTTATATTAAAAAGTACAGTCTTAAGTTGAATATATAGCAAACATTCAAATTTAAAATATTTCAAAATGCCTTGAAAAATAATAGATTTGCAGCGTTAAAACAATAATAATTTATTTTTATTAAGGTAAAAGACATCAACTTCCAAGGATGGTATCTATCCAAGTCCCATCCATGTGAAAATGATAAGATGGACAAGTGGGGTTACTAGAAAATTATCCAAAAAATAAGGGTGGTCAATATGACAAGAAAAATTAATTAACATTAACATTTAATTTAATAAATTGATAAAACATAAAAAATTAGTTAATATTGGTAATAAGTCTAGTAGACCAATATGACAAGAAAAATTAACCGACTTCGTATTGTGTATAACAAAAAAGTTGAACTAATAATTACTAATTAATAGTAATAATCGATAGATCAATTACATATATATTTGAAATATATGGATTAAAAATAAAATATAAAATTTACTGTTACTAAATTAATAAATAAATCTTAATAAAATATGTAATCAAAATTAAAAATTAAGGATAATAAAATATGATAAATTAAAGTTAATAATTAGCAAAATTTTAATATTAAGCAATGATATTATAATTAATCAATAAACTAGTAAGACTTTTTACAATTTTATTTATTATATAATAAATATAATTGTGCAGAAAAATGTAGTCCGTTATCATATAATACGGTATTACTTGCTGCAGTGCTGTCTGTTGTCTAATAACTTGCCAGTCCTACTATTTACTTTTTTTATCCTGAACTTGTAGATGACATCGTGTTGTTTCTTTATTTACCTTTTTTTTTCTTTCTAAATGCATATTTACGTTTTATTAAATATGATAAGTAATAAATATTTATTTAAAATTTTATAAAAATAATAACACGTAAATATGATAAATATAATGAAATTATTACAGATGTTAATAATTACACGTTACTGAATAAGAAAATAATTATCTTATTTATTAATATCTTTGCATAATGAATAAAAATTTTATGATAGACTTAATTTATTATCATTTTAAACTGATTAATATATTATTAATTACAAATTATCATTACATGTTCAATATATTTTTTTACGTAATAAATTAATAGAATAACAAAGAATTTTTATAATATCGTTAATGAATTGTAAAAACAATCAAATTATTTACAAAAATGAATTATAATTATAAATAAGAAATTTGAAATTCTTCATCTAATTTAATATAATATCACATAATAAATATTTTATATATTAATAATATATGAATATAATACAATTGTTAAATCAATCTATTCAACATTTAGCATAAATTTTCTAACTTTAGATATGAAGAAATTTACAACTTGTGTCCTCGGTCAATATAAAAGTAATAAAGGGTGAGAAAATCATGAAAAGGATTTAAAGCACGAAAAATTTTAATGTGAAGAGCACATCTTTTACGCTTTCTATTATTTGTCTATTAAGTAATTTCGCGAAGAACGAAATAACCGTTTCTCTACCAATTGCTGCTAGACATGCCATTTTCTTTCCAGAAAATACGTCGCTCACTTGGTCACCTTACTCTCAAAGCTTTCCAGGGAAACAAACAGAAAGCATGTTCCCTTCACCCGCAAGTCCCTCCGAACAAACAACCAAGTTTACCACCTAAATCCCACCTGGCTCTTCATAATTCCAGTGATGTCCTTCCATCAAACAAGTTAATAACAAGCTATATCAGATCCGGGGATCTCGAATCTGCCCTTTTCATTTTCGATAAAATGGATGTTAAAACGATAGTCACTTGGAATTCTATCTTGGCTGGCTATGCAAAGAGGCCCGGCTACATGAGAGAAGCTCAAGGACTGTTTGATAAAATTCCCGAACCAGATACTGTTTCGTACAACACGATGTTGGCCTGTTACGTTCACAACTTTAACATGTCAAAGGCTCGAGCATTCTTTGACCAAATACCCAGAAAAGATACAGCTTCGTGGAATACAATGATAACTGGGTTTGCCGAAAATGGACAAATGGAGAAAGCGTGCGAGTTGTTCTTTACAATGCCAATGAAGAATGTTGTTACCTGGAACGCTATGATCTCAGGGTATGTGAATTGTGGGGATATGAATTCAGCTGCACAACTTTTTGGAAAAGCGCCAATAAAGAGCGTGGTTGCTTGGACCTCGATGATAACTGGGTATATGAAGCTTAAGAAGATCGAATTTGCAGAGAGATTGTTTCAAGAGATGCCCATGAAAAATTTGATCACTTGGAATGCTATGATTTCCGGATACATCGACGCTTGCAGGGCTGAAGATGGAGTAAAGCTTTTTAAAGCAATGCTGCAGTTTGGCATTAGGCCGAACTCGTCGAGCTTGAGCAGTGTGTTACTGGCGTGCAGCGAATTGTCTGCTCTGCAGTTAGGGAGGCAAGTTCATCAGCTAGTTTGTAAGTCTACGTTATCAATGGATACAACCGCTGCCACTTCATTAGTTAGCATGTACTGCAAGTGTGGAAATTTGGAGGATGCTTGGAGATTGTTTCTAGAGACTCCAAGGAAGGATGTCGTTACATGGAATACGATGATTTCAGGCTATGCGCAACATGGAGAGGGCAAGAAAGCTCTAAGCTTGTTTGATAAGATGAAAGAGGAAGGAATGAAGCTCGACTGGATAACCTTTGTTGCGGTATTATCTGCATGTAACCATACAGGACTGGTAGATTTTGGAATTCAATACTTTTACTCCATGGAGAGAGATTTTGGAGTTGAATTGAAGCCTAATCATTATGCATGTATGATTGACCTTCTTGGACGAGCTGGTAAGTTAGTTGAGGCCGTTGATTTAATCAAGAAAATGCCATTCAAACCACATGCGGCTGTCTTCGGCACTCTTCTGGGTGCTTGTAGGAGACACAAAAATATAGAGATTGCTGAGTTTGCTGCAAAGAACTTGCTTGATCTTGATCGAAAAAGTGCAACTGCTTACGTTCAACTTGCTAACGTTTATGCAACAATGCAGAGTTGGGATCAAGTCATTAAGATTCGACAACAAATGAAGAATAGAAAGATATTGAAGACACCTGGGTACAGTTGGATTGAGATTAAGAACGCAGTCCACGAGTTCCGATCGGGTGATAGAATTCATCCAGAATTGGTATCAATACACAAGAAATTGAGTGATTTGGAGTTGAAAATGAGGCACGAGGGATATGTGCCGGACCTTGAATTTGCGTTGCACAATGTCGATGATGAACAGAAAGAGCAGCTTTTGCTGCGGCATAGTGAAAAGTTAGCAATTGCTTATGGTCTTTTGAACTTGCCACTAGGATCTCCAATCCGAGTTTTCAAGAACTTGAGAGTGTGTGGGGATTGTCATACTGCTACTAAGTTTATATCAGCAATTGAGAGAAGAGAAATCATCGTAAGGGATACTTCTAGATTCCATCATTTCAAAGATGGACTTTGCTCTTGTGGTGATTACTGGTAGAATTACAATCCTATGAAGATACATTGTTCTATAAGTAATCTGGCTCATTTTCTGCAATGGTAATCCAGTCCTAGACGCAGTTATAACAGGTTAGGTTGCATAGTTATCCTGTTTTGGCCCTAACAATTCCCATGCATCCCTTTACAATACCCACCAAATTTTCACTCGAGTAAAACAACCCCACCTCAATATCGACTATAACCAAATCAGAGAAGAAACGATACGTATCTAAATGGTGCTTTATCCTCAAATCGGAGAGCGCGATCTATAGTGAACAATTTGACTGGATCAAAAAGGGTATAGAAAGACAAAGTGAGATGTACAGTTTGTAAATGGTCAAACTTTCATTTGTTTCCTCCAAATTCACTGTCTAGCTTGATCTGTTTACTTTCCCGCCAATTACTTTGCCGTCTTTAGCGCCAATTGACGGTATTTCAATTTATCTATTTCTAGTTCCTTCTTGCATTTTACGGAACTATGGCCCATATTGCTTCTTTCCAGCCCAAGTCAGTAGCACGAGTGATTTTCCCCCATTTGTCTCTCTTACTTGTCTGTTCCTTCCCCCTCTTTGATCCCTCGATTTCTTCTGGTCATACCGCCATTTCTGCTTCTCACCAGAATGTTACTGCCGAACGCATCACTGCTCGTTCCAAGAAACAAATTTTAAGTGACAGCTCTTTAGCGGCTTTGCAATTTGTCCCCCCTCTTTCGAAGCTGGTCAAGGAGTTATTTCTCCATCTTTTAAAGTTTTTTTTTAAAGCATTCCTTTAAGTTCCTAGCAGGAATACAGATACTGTTCTGTATTGGCTACTACTGACTAGAAGGTATCATATCGGTCAAAAAAATAGAACGATAATAGGCCTTTTGGTACCAGTGGGTACTAGAGGTTTTACCTGGTACAATCAATACTGATAAAATACCTTTTGGTATAGTTAATTTTGGATTTTTTAACAAGTTTCTTTTTGCGAATGATTAAAACTTGTAATTGAATTGCTGTGAATGATTGGATTGAAAATTTGAAATTGAATTAAATGCACAGAGTGCTTTGTTTATATGGTTAGATTGGATTGGAATTGGATCATTGGAATTGTTGTGAATGGAGTTTTTTGTTTAAAATAAATAATTAATTGATATAATAATTTCTTACAGATACAACATTGTTATTCTTAAATTAGTATTGAGTATTTGGGTATTAATTTATCAGATAATATGTTGTGATGTTGATGTTTAATGTTGAATTTTATCAATAAAATAGAATACTTTTCAATTTTATCAATAAAATAAAATAATTTCATAATAACTAAATAAACAAAGTTATCCTAATTAGTTAATGAAATAAATAATTTGTATAAATTTCAGATTTTTAAATATCTAATGCATAAGAATTAAGAGCATCTAAAGAACAAATGATTTCTCATTTCAATCTCCTAATTACAAAGACAACAAAGTATGGGTATTTTTTTAGGTGTATGCATTGATTAAAATTTTGATTAATTTGTAGATTGCATATTTGAATTAGTATAAATCAATTATTTAACTTTTGAACAATTAAGAGTGCTATTTTGATCCTTTAAAAGCTTTTTTTTTTTTTTGCATAAGTTAAGAAGTAAAGGAAAAAAAATTGTATTGCTACATGGAAAACCTTTAGCGGACACTTCTCTATGTCTTTATTAGTCAATGAAGAAATTTCAAATTTATTGACTCTAAACTAAAAAAATTGTATCTCTTTATATAGGACTCTAAAAGTTTTATATAGTCAACTTTTTCATGTTTTGAATTTTGATGGTCAATATGTGCAATAGTTGAGTTGTTAGTTTTTGACTTATTAGTGAATTGTATTGAAAGAAATTGAATTGTGCATGATGTAATAATACAAAATGAGTTATATCGTTCGTATTGTATAATTATATATGTTGAATACTTAAATTGTTAGTTTTTGACTTGTTAATGAATTGTGTTGGATAAAATTAAATTATGTTGGGTGAAATTGAATTGTGTATAATGTAATCATACAAAATGAGTTATATTATATAAGATGAACATGCTTATTATGTAATTGTGTATGTTGAATACTTAAATTATTAGTTTTTGACTTATTGATGAATTGTGTTGGATAAAACTGAATTGTGTATGATGTAATTATACAAAAGGACTTATATTATATAAGATGGACTTACATATTGTGTAATATTGTAGGTTGAATACTTGAATTTTTAGTTTTTGACTTATTAATGAATTGTGTTAGACAAAATTGAAATATGTTGGATGAAATTGAATTGTATATGATGTAATAATATAAAATGAGTTATGTTATATAAGATGGACATGTGTATTGTGTAATGAAATTATGGGTTCTTTATTTTGATATATGTCTTCATTTATTTTTACAGATAATGGAAGTAAGTTCAAATACTCTTGAACATTTAACCGCTTCAAGAAGATACGATGATCTAGCTTGGGCTCATGCTACATCGGTCCCTAGTATGAAAAATCATACTATTTGCTTGTTTTGTAACAAGCATTTAAAAGGTGGAGGAATTAGTTGTTTAAAGAAACATTTAGCTGGAGTTAAAGGAGATGTAGAACCTTGTAAAAAAGTAAGTCATGATGTGAAGTGACAAATGAAAACTTTACTTGAAGAATATTAACATGGGAAAGATAAAGGGGGAGATTGAATTATGAAATTGATAGTGAACATTCGTTTGAGTATTTATGATGATAGTGGAAATGTTGAAGGTGGTAGTGGTAGTCATAGTGTTTCTTCTTAGAAAGAAGTGAATGTTGCATCTAGATCTGATATTAGGAAAAAAAGAAGGCAGAAGACTAATTTTTTTGCACCAAGAATAACTTTTGGAGCCCAGCTTTCAATTCATAGTGCCATGCAATTAAGAGATGCTTCTCAAAAAGTAAATATGACAATGGCTAGATGGTCGTATGATACAGGTGCAACATTTAAAGCTTCCCAATCTTATTATTATAAACCCATGGTGGATGCTATAGCTTCTTACGGTATGGAATACAAAGCTCCTTCTATGGATGACTACAGAGGTAAACTTTTGAGTTATTTCGTTTCTGAAACTAAAAATTATTTGGGAGAAAGAAGAATTGATTGGGCTACTTATGGGTATTTAATCATGTGCATTAGTTCGATAAATAAGAGACATGAGCCTATTATTAATTTTTTTGATTTATTCTGTAAATGAATCAATGTTTTTGAAGTCTATTGATGCATATGACCTTGTTAGGAATATTGATACTTTATTTGAGATATTCGATGAAGTTGTGAATGAAGTAGATCCAGAAAATATTGTTTAGTTCATTACTGACAATGATTTCACTTGTAAAGTGCCAGGAAGAAGGTAAAAACGTAAGTATAATTCTTTTTTTGGAATCCTTATATTGCACATTGCATTAACTTAATGTTAAAAAATATAAGGGATGCTAGGTATTTTTCTAGTATTGATGAGACTATGCAGAAATCCAAAAAGGTGACCAAGTTCATCTATAATCATGCATGGGTGTTGAATTTAATGAGAAAGGATTTTACCAATGGTAGGAATTTTTGTTGTCTTACTATGATAAGATTTGTCACTTTAGTTTTTGTTATGACGAAGAAAGAGTTAAGACAGATGTTTACAAGTGATAATTGGGTTGCATCTCAGTATGCTAGGTCTAATGCTGGATTGGAGGTTTCCATAATTATACTAAAAGATACTGAATTTTAGTCCCAATTCTAATTTGCTATCCAAGTTTGTGAGCCTTTAGTAAGTGTGTTTCGTTTGGCTGATAGTTATGAAAAGGCAACAATGAGTTTTTTTTTGATGCCACGAAGAGGGCGAAAGAAGCAATCAAGGCTAATATAAAAAATAGGCCTTCTTTGTACACACTTTATCTTGTAGTCATTAATGATAGAATTGCCAACACTTTTCTTTTTCTTTTTAGAAACTTGATATTGATAAATCCACAGATCTAAAAATTCATTTAAGACAATTGAACTTTTTCAAAAAATTTCTTTTTAAGAACTCCTATTCGTATTTTTCATACAAAAATCTTTGATTAAGGATAAAACAAGATCAATTTTGCATCATATCTAAGGGACTCCTTGGTTAAAATTACAATTCTTCTATGTTTCTGTAGTAACATATTGTTCCATGTCCAAAATATGAAATAAAGAGGTGTTTCCAAGATTCTATCACCCAGTGAATTATGTTCCACTTAATGCCTATTTCATGGCCACATATCTTTCAACAAAAATGTGAATTAGGAAAGATTGGTCGATTAAATATGAACTGGAGACTAACTCTCCACGTTCTTCGTGGAGAGAGGCAGCTATAATGGGGATCGACCTAACACGATCCAGTTTTGAATGATGGGATATATATTCTAGATGAGCTATTCAAAATTTTTCATCACAATAGGTCTTTACGACTAGGAGTTCATGGGAACGTCAGAGTACATCACACTATAGATAGACTTTTCATATGGATTATCTCCTTGAAACTTCTGGCATACGATTAGGATATAGGAAGACTACGATCTAAGCAAATCCAATTCATCCACACTGTGACATCCTGTGCTTAAATACATTTATGGTGTTTTGAATCACACGTTGAGAGGTCAAGGTGATAGTTGGGGAGTCGGAAGAATTCTAGACATATTTTACTTGTGGAGTATAAGTGAAAGGATACCAATCCACTTGGGTATGCACTTGTGTAGTTCATCAAGTTTTAAAGAAAAGAAAGAAAGATCAAAACAATTTGTGTCAGGCTTATGTATGACCATACTTGTACGATGGATGAGGATATTTGATTGATTACCACTGATGTAGTAGATAGGTACCATGATAGCGTTAAACCTCGTAGTGATGCAGCATATACGCATGGTCTGCATACATCGGGGACGCATAGGTGACATATACAGACTTTTTGGGTGCCCTGACAAACTAGTAGCATTGGGAGGATATAGGAAGCAACCACTGCTACCACAATCACCACCATCCTAAATAAGAGGGATTGCACTAGATGAGGTTAGCTTAGACGTGCCAAAAGTATGGACATCACACTCGAACTAGTTGATGATAGCTCAATTAGAGAGATAATAGGTGGAGCTTGCAGAGAAGATAAGGAAGCTCGAGACTAGTACCAGATGGATGGGAGAGCTATTGTTGTTCATGACGAGCTGTCAAGGCATTGATTTTTGTCCTCCATCATCTGGTGAGGTTACTTTATCAACAACTCCTCCATCTTCTCATGATCATCAACCCAAGGATTCTCCATGGTCAAGCAGGCCTTAGTCATAGAACGATAGAGGGAGATGTTAAACTTTTGTATTTTGTATTTTCTTTTTAATTGTGTATTTTTCTTCTTTTCTTTCCTTTTCTATATACATTAATGTTAATTTTATTTCTTAATTTTTCTTAGTATTGTTATTCTTATTCTTACTTTTCTCTTTGTATCCCTTTTTTTATAGTTTGCAAGGATATTAATTTATCATATCGATTGGACATTCCCAAAGCATAAAATTCATAATGGAGAAAGTTTATGATTCAAGGAAGTACCACATTTCACTTTCTCACTTTTCATATATGCTGATATTATGTACGATTGAGGACAATGTACATTTTTAAGTGTAGGGAAGGAGTTAATGATTTTCTTAAGTTTATTATAATCGTGGTTATTAAATTTTATTAATTTATATTATGAATTAATTTAAATTTGTCCATCAATCATTTTTCAAATTTTTTTCCATCAATATTTTATTTCATTATTAAATTTTGACTTGAATTAGTATGCAAAAGGATGATAGAATAAAATTGCTTTTATAAGTCATATTGTTAGTAATCATCGAAATAGTCACGCTAAATGAAACTTGCATATTATTTTACACACATATAACTAATTTTTTTTGTGAACTTTTGAGCCCAAGAGCAAAATTAAAAAAATTTAAGCTCTTTATTTATGTGTGTTATCATGCATATTTGAAAAATTTTAGAACTTGCTTATATTATACATATTCAGATCATATTTTGTTAAATTGGAAGCATTGAAGTTATAAAGGCATTTAGAATCAACAGTTGTTTGAGCCGATTTATTTGAAAATTACGTTACCTTATTTTATTAGATTCAACATTTGTTTAAGCCTATTTCTTTGAAAATTACCTTACCTTATTTTATCCTTTAAGAATACCCAAGTTCAGCTTGAAATTGTTTCATTGATTATACCCACATTATGAACTTTTATCTTATTTTCTTTAAAGCATTTTTATTGTTTTGAACCCTGAAGGTTATTTATATTAATGGAATGCTTGAAACTTGAAACTATGAAAGGTTTAATATTTCTTTAATTATGGTATATGATGAATGCTCAGAAATAATTTTAAATTTTTTTGTCAATATAGAAAAAGAAAAAAAAGTATAGTACTAATGGATTTATAATTAAAATATATGTATATTGTGAACAAGTTTCTTTTGAAAAGTTCCTTCATTTTTATCACATTTTTATTACCCCAATCATACCTTAATTAAGCCCACCGAGTCCAAGTTATTTGAGCTTGAGGTTGTTTTTCATAATCTTCAGCTTAAAGTTCATTTCTGCACATCTGTCACTCTGGTCACAACTCCTTTATCTGATCATGCATTTCAATGTGATGAGATGCATCATTTCATATGCTACGTTTTCATTTATGTGTACTCATGCCACATATATTAAACTCCTCGAATCTAAGTCTGACATTTATCAATTAGTTGAACACATGTTCCATATTAAACATACAATTCATAAAGAAGCACAGACTTTTCAAAACTCATTGGACATGGATTGGTGACTAAACTTCCAAATCTATTCAAAAATTCTTTGGGAAGAGTAGAATATTGAAAGCCTGCAATCATACTTTTATCTATATTATGTCCAACACACATAATCTAAGTAAAATGGGTGAGTTCAGAATAATTTCCTACTGCAATAACATTTATAAACTAATCTCCTAAATGTTTTTATTGAGGCTAAAACCCATACTTAGTTCCTCAACCTTAACAACACAGGGTTCTTTAATACATGGTAGAAATGTGAGCAATAATATCATGATTTCTTAGGATTTATTCAAAGGTTACATGAGAAAGGGAGCTACAAAAATGTGTGCAGTCAAAGTGGAGTTCAAGAAAGCATTTGATTTAGTTGATTGGAGATCTTTTGATTTTTGTTTTTAGTTTACATACAAGTGGTGAAGATGTAATAATATTATAAGTCTATGGTAAGAATTCTACTACGCAATGATTTGAGAGTTTGATACTTTTCACCCTAAACACTTGAGTGCATAGATTGAAACCTTAGTGAGGGTGTAAAGATTCATGCTTTTGATTTTAATAAGACTATTAACACAATTGTTGTTAATATCAACTTATAAAGTTAATTTTAGGATAATTTAATTCTACTTGTATGTTAATTTGATTGATATGACATGATGACTTAGAGTATGAATGGACAAGTTGAAATTAATAAAGGATGGATGTTGTAAAGTTAATAATTTAGATTATGAGCTGCTTGAAGATAAGAAAAAATTTTAAGTGTGGGGATGTTTGATAAATACATATTTGACTATAATCATACATTCATATTTAACATATTTTGCTTGATATTTTATAGTTTTATTATATATTTGGTACTTAATTTGCTCTAAATGCATTTATAGGTTATAATTGCCTTTATGGTCATAAAGCAGAAGAATTTGGATAAAACCGTGAAATAAGATGAAGTTTTGAAGCAACTAGGGACCTACATGCCTGTGTATAGAGATGGTGTAAGTCTCTGCAAATGTGTGAAGATTGAAAAAATTAAGTTATGGTTGTTTGCAGTTACACGCCCATGTATACTAAGATACACTTCAATGAATGTTACTCATGTAAGTCTCTGTGCCAATGTAAGATCACAAATTCAAGTTTTTTTGATTATACACAATCTCTCATTTGCCAGTGTAAGTGTTTGTGTATATCCCAGAAACCTTAAAATTTACCATAAAAGAACGTAAGTGGAGGAAAATTAAAGAGAGCTGACTTTTACAGTAGATTTAAGATAAAAGACACCTAAAGATGCGATGGTTTTGATCAAGGTTCATGAAAAACACTAAGAATACATTGCAAGATCCATTAGATTACAACTTCAAACCTCAAACTTGCAAAAAGATTCAACAGGAGAAAAAGGGAGATTTAAAATTATCATTCCTTTGTTTTCTGTTAGGTTTTCTTCCTATTTATTTTTATTTCATTTCATATGATTAGTAATTAAACGTGATTAGCGTCTATGTATGATTACATTATGTTTCAATCTTTTATCCAACGCAAATATCTTCATTGCTTATTGTGATTTAATTATGTGTTTTGTCCTTATTCTAATATATCCAAAATATTAGTGCATGATTTGATTTCATATGATTGAGATTGAGAAATGCTTTTGTTGTGATAAATGTAAATTGCATCGTCTTTTAGGACATAGTTTGATATGTGTTTAGCCGTTAATTTGATAATTTAGTATAAGTTAATTTCCTAATTATTTATGTTTTAAGTGTTTTATGGGTCAATACAAGCTTTTGAGCTTAAATATAATGTTTTTGAGATATCTTGATGTGTTTGCTAATGTTTCAGGGTCAATATCGAAGAATGGAGGAGTTTTAGAGGGAACCCAGGCTATAACATAAGCCTACGATCGTGGTAGGCAGGCCATGATAATGACAAAAGCACTAGGATTGGCCCACGATCGTGGCCTGTGATACATGTAAATTGCATTGTGTTTTAGGGCATAGTTTGATATGTGTTTAGTCGTTAATTTAATCATTTAGTATTTGTTTGGGATAGAATTGTGTTAGTCTGTTAATTATTTATGTTTTAAGTGTTTTATGGGTTAGTAAAAGTCTTTGAGCTTAAATATTATGTTTTTGAGTTATCTTGATGTGTTTGTTAATGTTTCATAGTCAATATCAAATAGCGTAGGAGTTTTGGAAGGAATCCGGGCCATAACACAGGCCCACAATCGTGGCAGGTAGGCCACGATCATGATAGAAGCTCCAGGTTTAGCCCACGATCGTAACCTACATGTCACGATCATGACAGAAGCTCAGGGAATGGCCCACGATCGTGGCCTGCATACTATAATGGTGACAGAAGGCTCATATGTGACCCATAATCGTGGCCTGCGTCGGGCAGAGGCATAGATGCTCACGGACTTCATGTTTCGAGGGATTTTTTTAGACCTTTCAAAGCTTGAAACCCTAAGGTTACCCAAAACATAAAAGAGTATAAAAAGAACATAAAGAGGTAGAGAAAAGAGAGCTTTTTCATGCAACCACTTTTGGTAACCTTAAAGGGAGAATATCGAGAGAGAGAACAAAGAGGAAGCAAGAGGAAGACGAAGCTCACTAGATGTAATTCCTAGATTAGGAGGTTTTTCGACATAGCTGCCTCCCATCGTCTATTCCAAATTGTATTTCCTTTTCGTTTCAATTTTATTTATGTATAGAATTGAGATGGATAGTGTGATGATGAGATTTGGAATATTGATGATATTCTAAACTTTTCTTTTTGATTTAATGATAATCTAGTTGATTGTGTTTATTAGATGATTGCCATGATTTGAATGTGTTCTTGCATAATTCGGTAATAAATTGAGAGGGTGAACTGAATGAAAAATAAAAATGATTAAATCGGATTAATAAGAGTTAGTTGATTTAATAAAAACCATTAAAAATCATATTGGTAATTGTGTAGAGAGAGATCCCGTGTGATATTCTAATAGTTTAACAGAGTGCTTCAGATCTAATTAGGGTTTTGAATAATTTTTGAATTGAGAGATTGCAATTTTCATAATCCAATTAGGGTCTATAATTTAGGATTTAATGGTTATAACTCGAGAGAGAGTAATCAGCCCTAGGATCATCTAGAACTGACATCCTATTAACACATAATTAGCTAGGTTAGCATTAATCATAGTTAAAATCCCCTTTCTCATAACTTGCTAACTTTTTAGTTGATTTCCATTTTGCGTGCTTATTGCTCAATTAATAATTCCTTTTGTGTTTAATTTCTGATTTATTTTTTTAAACTCAATTCTCATATTTACTCTTGTTGCATTGTTTAATTTTAGTTTTATAATTTTTTAGCCTTAGATAACATAGAATTAGATTAGTCCCCCTTCTCATGGGATTGACACCTCTTATATTACAGTGATGACTAGTGCGTTTGCGGTATTTGAAAGCTTAAATGTTTTAAAGCTTGAATGACACGATCAAGTTTTTGGCTCCGTTGCCAGGGAAGGTGAAGATTAGTTTACTTCTCTTAGTCTAAGGCATTTTAGTTAGTTTTAAGTTTTTTCTATTCTTCCCATTCTTTTCGTGTTTGTCCATGCTCTTGTATGAACACAAGAGTTACAAGGAGTTCGATTCATATAGCTGAAGCTGTAGATCTTGACATCATTGTCTAGAACATTCAATTAAAAGAGCTTGGTATGAAGAAGAAGAAGAAAGCTCAAAAGAAAACATGGTTGAGGAGTTTTAGCAAGAGTTGGATTAGGGAGCGAACCAAGAGCATCAAATGAGAACCCTTATAAACTTTATGAGATCGGGCTTCAATGCAGCTAATCAAGGTGTAACTAGGCCACCCGTGCAAGTAGCTTCCTTTGAAATCAAACCAGTCCTCCTAAATATGCTTCAACAAAATGTGCAATTTTATGGATTAACAAATGAGGACCCGAACGCACATATTATTAATTTCCTTGAAATCTATGATACCTTCCGTTATTATCAAATGTCGGAGGATGCTGTAGGAATTAGACTCTTCCTTTTTACCTTAAGGGATAGAGCAAAAGCTCAGTACCATTACCTCAACTTGAATAATGTCACCACTTGGGACCAATTAGTTTGTGCCTTTTTAGATAAGTACTTTCCCTTAACCAAGACTATGAAGATTATTAAAGAGATCACAAACTTTTAGCAAAGTGGAGGGGAATCGATTTATGAAGCATGAGAATGATACAAAGTCTTGCAAAGAAAATGTCCACACCATAACCTACCTAAAGAATTTATTTTACAAACGTTTTAAAACAGAGTAACCCCGCACACGAGAGGCACAATTGATGAGGCTTCAGGAGGATCACTTATGAGGAAGACGGTAGATGAAGCAGAAGAGCGGTTAAAAGAAATAGCAAGTAATAGCTATTTGTGGTCTAACGAGTGGAGTACACAACTCACAAATCTCCGAGAGCAAAAAGGAGTTGTAGATGTCGATCAAATGATATAAATGTAGGTTAAAATTGATAATTTAACTCAACAGCTAAACAGTATGAAAGCTTCATTCTTAAATACAGTAAAAGTTGTTCAAATGAAGTGTGAGCTCTTGATGAATGATAATGGATCAGCGCAAGTAAACTACATGGGAATCCAATATGATCGAGGAAGGGGAAACAATCCCTACTCCAACATATATAACCCTGGGTGGAAAAATCACCCAAACTTCTCTTATTTAAACAAAGCTAGAGGAAAGTTCAAACTTCAAGGGCCACTAGGTTTCCAGCAAGACAAACCGATTTCGATATAATCCAAACTGCACAAAATTTTAGATAAAATTGGAGGTATGGAAGGTGTACATAAGAGGCTTGAAGGCAGTTCGAGCAAGTTACAAAGAATTATGCCTCCTCGATACATAACCTGAAGGTTCAAATAGGTTAATTGGCAGAAGCAATAGTGACCCAAAATGCAGGAACCCTTCCAAATAACATCAAGTCTAATAAAAAAGAACAAATCATGGCGTTTACACAAGTTACGGAGGAGGAATCACACCAAGCTAAAGATAATGAAGGGAAGGACAAGAATAAGGTTGATAAGAATGTTTTTCAAAGTGATCCAGAATTACAAACAACCCAGATGCATCAATATAAGATTCTCTTCCCATTCTGGAACACCAAAAGCTAAAACCATTCAGGGATAAAGGGATGGCAGAGGTGCAAGAGAATAAGGAAGACTCTCTGTTGGCAAGGTATAATTGGCCTTAGATAAAAAATTATCAACACCTAATTCCATTCCTAATTAAAGCCATTGGGAAATCGAAGGAAGCTGAGCTGAATGAAGTGTAGACCTGATCAGGCAACCAGAAGCACGACTTACATTGATGGAATCAATAAAGGGAAAGGTGGAAAAAGAATTGGAGGTTTTATTTATGAATGATCATATTATCGTATAGTTCGATTGTTTGTGTATAAACCCATAGCTAGAATTTGAATATAATTCGTAATTGTTATATTTGAAATTCATTTGTAACGACTAATGGTTCTTAATTATTAGGGATAATATAACCTAAATTGAATGACCCAAACATAAATGGTTATTGATTAGATTAATCAGTTTTCCTAATTCGTGATGTGACTATTCAATTGAATCTAGAGGTTGTATCCTAGGTTATTCGGTAGTTAGGTTTAATGATTATATCTTAATTAAATATGACCTAAGGAAAAACTCAGGTTAACAGAGCTTGTAATTAATTTACAATTAATATTTCAAGGAGAGGTAAAAGAGCAATAATTCAATAAAATATGATTAGTTAGGGTATAGGTTGATATTTAAACCGAAGAACCAAACTCCTAAAAAATTCACCACTTTCATCATTTTTGCATGTTTTATTTAATTTGCTTCAGTTAGTTAGCTTTATTTTATTTTCTTATTTTAAACCAAACTCCCCTCCCAAAACCTAAACACTGATTAATTTCATTTCAAAAGCTAATTGAACACTTTCTGAGGGATCGATCAAGACTCACGAATGTTATAGTAGTATGTCTAGTTTATTTTGCATAGCATTATGACACACTAACGTCAATTTTGACTATGAGATACCTCTTACGACCATTAGAGGTGTTGAATGGGCATGAGAAGTTGTCTTATGCCTATGTAACTTCATGCATGATCGTGAGCATGCTCTTTCACTCTTCACTCTTCGTGTTCTTTAAATTTCTTCTATTTTCTTATCTACTTCTCACTCTAATCTTCTTATTCTTTATCCATGAAGACAAGTGAGTGTGATTCTTCAAAAAAAGGCTCAAATATAGTGCTTTCGACTCACTTTAGCTCTTTCGCTTCCGAATTATGCCTAAAACTACATATGAATCAAAGTGAGTATGTTAAGCATTTTCATAGCAATAATCATTAAGTGTTATGAAATAAATTTATAATCAATTAAACACATATTAGTATAATTGGATAAAATGTGTTTAAATAAGATATATTCATAGTTACACTCAACAACATTCAAGATCATGATATTCCACAACTTTGCAAATCATTTCATTTCTCCACCACTAAAGGTCATATGCAAAATCATGAATCAAAGGACTTTTCAAGGTTGTAATTGTTAGAGTAGTGCTTTAAAGGCAATCACCTTTAGCACTTTTGTACAAACTTTATTTTGATTAATAAAGTGAAAGGAATTTTTCATTAATTTGATATTCATTTATATATGAATTGATATTGATCTTAAATTGAATTAATGAAGTCCATGATACAAAACATAGCATGAAGGAATTCATGATGAGATCATAATAATAAGATTCTTATCATGTGCAATTATATTACCATCTAAATAATCCCTAGTCATAGGATTAATAAGACAGGACATTATTAATCCAGACAAACTAACACATGTTATCCTCCTTGATTAGATCAAGCAGTGGATCTCACAAACTATAAGCATAAGTTGTTTAGAGTTAACATATGGATGCTTACTAAGAGTAGTAAGTACATTGGATGACCCGCTATAAGAATATCGTATGGATGATCTATCGAATGTCAATGATTAATCTTATCATAATAATGGTGCAAATATCCTAGAGTTGAGGTACTCAAGGATACCTTGGATATAAATCTTATGCTTTGACATCATGCCTTGTTATCTTAAGAAGAAGTCAC
Source organism: Erythroxylum domingense (assembly GCA_025594535.1). Classification (NCBI taxonomy): domain Eukaryota; kingdom Viridiplantae; phylum Streptophyta; class Magnoliopsida; order Malpighiales; family Erythroxylaceae; genus Erythroxylum; species Erythroxylum domingense. The sequence continues at coordinate 14,674,243 of JANQBM010000005.1, read as the reverse complement.
TCTTAGGGTGGTGATTGAGTACAGCTATTTATATTTGAAAGTAATTGGGTAGCCAATAAAGGATTCACCACTCCTTATAAAAGGAGATGATACCCAGGGCCTCTTGTTAGGGTCATTACTCGTGAGTCTTTGGCCAGAGCAATTATGTGTCATGAAGAGAGTCTTCAATGACACATAGAGTAATGAGATCCCAGGACAAGAACTAACATCACTTGGACTAGATTTGATGTAGTCAATCTAGTGGGAGTTGATATATAGCCCATACTCCGAACTAAGTGGGGTATAGTATGGTGAAAGGATGAATTGCATGGTAATTGTCTATAGAAAGGTTCATAAGTTAGATAATTAACTATCAACGAGTTTGTGTATTAATCCACTTATATTCTGGTAAATTGGCATCATGAAACCCTTCATGATGTGCTTGAATTAAGAGTTAATTCAAGTGCTTAAAATAACTGGGAACCTAGGGTCATACGCATAAAAGATCAAATGAAAAACAAGTGTGTATGACCTAATTTAAGCAAGCCATGATCATGACTCATAGGGCCACGATCGTGGCCGATGGTGAGAAATGCCATGATCGAGGTAAATAAGGCCACGATCGTGACATAAGGCACTAAATGGTATTTAAGTGAGTTTTTCACTTATGTACACTAGTTTTCTCCACTTCTTACACAGTCAGGTAATAAAGAAAGGATTCTAAAAGAGTTCTAGAGAGAATGAGAAGAGCTCTTGAGTTTTCTTCATGCAAATTTATACAATCGTTGTATAGATCAAACATGCATGCAAGATAACCTTAAACTATCATCCATTTGAACATCTACTTGAATTCATCAAGTTTGGTGTTATAAAACCCTTACATATTGTTTCATCTTCCTTCTTTACATGGTCATAGGTGATCAAGTAAGGGTTTTGTGTTTTTAACAACCCAAAGAAGGAGAAGAAATAAGAAAAGAGGAGATACACAAAGTAAAAAGTTTACATTTCAAGTTCTCTTATACATATCCTTGCATGCATGTTATGATCTTGTGAATTTAAGGTTATCATGGTGTCGAAATCTTGATTTTCATACTTCAATTGCATCTGCATGCATATGATGCATGCAACCATGGATAACCCAATAGTAATGTCGGTAAGGGTAAGGGTAAAGGTAAGGGTAAGGGTAAAGGTAAGGGTAAGGGTAAGGTGAGATGTGTTTGGGTAAACTAGCATAAAAGCCATCAAAGCTAGTGAAACAATAAAAACACTCAATATAATATCAAGAGAAAAAACCAACATTCATTCACAATTGTGTACATCAACTGTGATGAATGCAAAAACCATATTTCCTAGCTTAAATTCAAGCTCTAACACCACAAATCATATCAAGCATATATCACTCATAAGAGTTGATAATAAACAAGACCTCGTAACCATAGGGAGTGACCCTTAAGAACTACACCTCCCTCATTCACATTATAAACAAGTAACCCTTTCATTGCAACTTTTAGAGGAAAGACTAATAATAAGTAACATTGCAAAACATATGCATTTCCTCCTTGATACTTTTATTTAAATATTTATTATTTTCATTTTTCCTTCATTTTTTCTTTTTCTTTTCTCTCTCTTTTTTTCCTTTTGTATAAAAATTGAAAGAAGAAACTACATCTACATGGGAATTTCATTGAAAGACATAAAATAGCATCCCAATAATTATAACCATCCTACATATTTGCACACTCCCACACTTATACGTTTGTACATCCACAATCATCAACAATCAACCAATGCTCCATTAGTTTTAAGGTTTGGGTATGACATTGACCAATTACAAAAGTAAAAATACATGTTAAAGTTTTCATAGATTCTTCTAGTAAATTCATTCCCTAATCATAACTATATAGTCCTAGAAGTAATAGAAAAAAGATAATGTTTATTTGTTTATTTATTCTCTCTCTCTCTCTCTCTGTGTTTTTTTTTTGTTGAAAACTAAAACTAAAAAATAAGTAAGAACAAACAAACTTAAAAACACACATGCATATGAGAAAGAATTGTAAAAATGTAAAGGAAAATAAATTAACTTCCCTTGGGTTGCCTCCCAAGAAGCACCTTTGTTTAATGTCACTGACTTGATTCCTTTTTCTCCTCATATGACAAAATTATGATCCTCAGGTGTCACAGTTTGAGCTTACTCCATATGAGGTTGTTCAGGATAGGGTCTTAGTTGATGATCATTTATATTCAGCATCTTCCTTATCCTTTAACTCTTGATCTCTACTTAGTCCCGCACTTTGGAAAGATATCGAATGCCTCTTCACCTTTTTCTTCTACATTCAATTTCTCTAACTTGCTAGGTAAAGGTAAAGAATTATTATTAACAATAATAAAGAAGTCAGTATTTACCTTTGAGCTAAACGATATTTCATTTTCTTCTTTAACCTCCTCCTCTTCTCCTTCAAACCAATTCCTTGAGTAGTTATCTCAAGATGCTTAAGCTCCTTTTCACTCTGTAAGCTTTCTCCGCTACCATCCACTAGGTACACCTTGAGTTGATATGGCTACTCATCTTTATTTTTTGATGCTAGGTGGTCAAGATTTTACATCATCTGACCTATTTGACTTATCAAGTTCTGGAGTTAAAATGTTGTATCTTGGTAGAATTGCATCATTTCCTGCTGGAACTGTTGTTGTACACCTTGCTAAAACTGCTATATACCATATTGAAATTACAAAGTATTGGAATTCATAATATTAATCAGTTCTTTCAAAGAAGTACCTAAGGTTTGTTGGCCCTCTAAATTTTGAAAACTAGACCAAAATTGCCTTTCCTCCTGCTGAAATTGTAGAGTATTATGCTAAAATTGTTGTATAACCTATTGAGGCTATTACATACCTTGTTGCAATTGAAGATTGTTAGCAGTAAAAGTTTTGAAAAAGTCATGCAGAGATGTACCTAAACTGGAAGAAGAGGCTTCTGATATATGTAGAAATTGCTATATGTCCTACAAACTATCAAGGAAGTAATTATGTTGATTATCCCATCCATAACTAAAGTTCATATGATCATTCCAAACTTAGATATAAGATTGGGAATATGAGTTATAGAAAAATTTACTTCCTTCCATAATTTTTTTACAAATAATAAACAAAAAGTGAAAAGATTAAGAAATAATTGAAAAGAAACTAATTACAAACAAAGATGTACAAATCACCAATTAAAATCAAGAAAAAATTTAAAGCACCAAACTCCCCTGCAATCGTGCATAAATTGATGTAGCGTGTCATAATACTACTCAAAATAACTAAACCTACAACTATAGCAGTGGTGAGTCTAGATCGATTCCATAAAGATTGTTCGATTAGATTTTGTAATGAAAATAATCA
>JANQBM010000005.1:14644570-14665481 GCA_025594535.1 Erythroxylum domingense | reverse complement strand
TTTCAAGTATTTCAATAATTTTGCCATAATAATCAATCACTTCTCCTTGTATGCAAACGCCACTATTTATTGTTGCCGTGCTATGACCATGTGAATCTGTATGAAATTTGTATCCATTAATGAAATATACCGGATATGATTTAACAGTTAGCAAAGGCCCCTTCGTAAGATTACCCTTTTCATTTGGACACACATATTAACAATTCTTTGGTCTTTCAGACTATGTAACTATTCCTAAGTACATTTTCATGAAAATTCAAGCTTATTATTAAGAACACTTTTTTAAATATATTTAAACACGAACTTAGTCTTTTACTTGGAGGCAAACATTAGTGATGAATGTTGATTCGGTTACTTGACTAAGTCATTTATTAACAGATTGGTTCAAACATCATTATAGCCTTTTGACGTAAAGGCATACATTTGGGATGCGTGTCAATCCAGTTACTCACTTATTATCACGTTTTCAACTTACTACTAGCTCTATCATAACCCGAAGGTCAGCATAATAGTGATTTATTAACAAAGTATACTTTTTTTTCACCTACCTTGTTGTTTTTAGCTATTCGTTTTCATGAAAAAAATATTAGTGAAGCTACTTAAGTTAAAGGGCTTTAAATTATAAATGAATGTGACAACCTAGAGGGTGCTAAATTTACACTATGTCCTAATTAAGCTGCAAAGAACCCTAATTCACTAATTTTACAAGCTAATGATCATTTACAACCTACTAGACTATATTCAAAATTAAATGAATTTCACTCATCCAAGCCATTGACACATTCAAACAATTTGCACAATACAACCTATTAAATATCATGAGGTATGCAAAATCACATTTAAGAGCAAAAACACAAAATCCCTCCCTACACTTGAAGAACACATTTGTGAGAAGGAAGCACACATCACATAAGATAAGTAAAGATAAAACATAAATTAAAGTGATAGAAAACAAATAAAAATAAATATAAAAACAAATATAACTGAAGGTTAATGTTGAAAAGAAAAATTGGGTTACGTATAAATCCTAAGGAGATGGAGGTGGTGATGGTGTCGGAGGCGACAATTGAATGCCTTGAGACTCGAAATACAGATGGATTCGTCATATATCCTGGCTCTTACATCTTTCTGTCCGGGCCATTTCCTTCATCACTTTGGTATTCTCTATAAGTGTCTTGTTAGTTTTATAGATCGCATCTAGAACTTCCTTCCAGCCATGTTCTTCTTCCTCTTCCTCGGATTTATCACTAAACTTATCTGCTTACTAAAGTGGCGCTGAGCTCAAACTCACCTGACTAGACCTAATGTAGACATATGTCATTTTGTTGATTTCCTTAAGTTCCATATTATGGGAATGAAGGATCTTAGCTCACCATAAGTGGTGATGGTTGAGGAATTCTGAGAGATGAACAATTAATCCCCTCTGTTCCATGTCAAAATGTTCTACAATGGTAGACATTATATACCCCATTCCTAGATTGTTGCTTCTCTTGCGCGAAGTCGCAACAATTGTAGTCAGCACTTATGTGGATGTGCAGACTGGAATACTATGGTCCATGCAACACAACATAAAAAGTTCCTTTATGGAATAATTGTTGGTTTCGATTTTCTCAAAAACCAACTGACATGTAAATTTGTGCAGCAACAAGTGTTCATGGGACCTTATAATGTTGTTATGAGCATTCTTTGCATGAAATTGCTCAATTCTAGTAAGCTCATTCCATTACTGGGAAGGATGAAAGTCTTCATGATTATTGATGATGGAGGATTCAGGGAATCCACACATCTGGCACATGATTTCGAAATTTAATTCATAGGCTCGTCCTGCCAACCTAAACCACAATTCTTTAGGATTTTTATGGTCATAAGTCAAGGAAGTGAAAATTTCTAGTGTAAGCTCGTGATAAACAAGAAATTGAAATCGTATGAATTGGAACCACTGGATCCTCTCAGCTAGGTTTGCTACTCGCTCACGCAACACTAACCTATCAAGTGTGTCAAAATAAAAGTACTTAGGAACTACAATTTGTCTAGCATGAAGGGATCGGAAATGAGTACCTTCCTCTTTTGTATAGATTGGGAAGGGTGCACTAAAGATTGCTGCTCGATTTCTTTGTCCACTTCACATAACTTGCTATAGTCTATATGGCTCCTGTCGAGCTGATTGTTTAATGCGTGGCATAATTGGGTTGGAATTTGGAAGAATTTAAGGGTTGAAAATTTTTTAGAGAGATGGGAAAGTGTTTGTAAGCCTGAAGTCTAGAGAGATAAAGTTTAAAATGAAAGTGAATTTAAAAGGAAAGTTAGAACTGAATATATAGGTGGTTACAAAGGTAAAATGGTAAAAAAAAAAAATTAAAACAACGTCCTTCCTCATTTTTGCACAGTCGCAAGGCCTAGCCCACCACTTTTTGATTTTTTCCTTCCTTTGTTCTTTTTGTAATCTTTCCAGTTTCACTTCTTAATTCTTTTGTAACCCCTTTTACCTCTCTTTACTTGCTTGCTTAATCCATCCACTTTATTTCAAATTCTTATTCCTCCTTGATTTTATTCAAAAACAAAAATAATCCTAACTACAGAATTCAAAAGTTCTAATAAAAACAAACAAGAAACTTATTTTCCATGGGTTACCTCCTGGTCTTTCCTTGGAAACTCAGCGAGGATCAATTATGAGTAGCTTGCATCCATCATTTCCGTTCAATATTAGTTTTGTAGCTTATAAGTAAGCTACAAATTACAAGATAATCAGAAGGATAATGTTGGTAACATTATGAAGCCCAATTAGGCTCAATAATGTCCTTCGTTCAAGTGAATTTTCAACAAAGCAGGGAATAATAAAATTCCCTGAATCATCCATTGAATCCAAAAGTTTGTCCTGTACGAAGTTGAGTTGCTCTCTTTCTTCCTTAATCACCTTCGTCTCCTTTGCTTCTTCCACTTTATGAGCAGAGATTTTCATCACTTCTTCAAACTCTATATCTGTTGTAGTCTATTCTTCATCCTTTTGTTCTTTAGAAGATTCGAACACATCAATTATCTTGAATGAGCTATATTAATGGGCATTTTATATTTATTTTAGATATATAATTTATTAAACTCTTGTATATTTAATGTTTAAATTGCACTAATTAAGATCTGTTTGTTTTAATTTTAGGTACATATTGGATTTGGAACATCTAATACCATAAATCTAGAAAAGCTTTTAAATAAAGCAAGGGTAAAAATGATAACGTTTTACCTACCTAAAAATGTTAACGTTTTGGAAAACAAGAATCAAGTTTGGCGTGACAAAAAGAAGAGGGTTAGGCGTGAATCAAGGTTGGAATTTATTCAATACAGAAAAACAAAAAAGAGAAGTTGGCGGCAGCAAAACAAGGAATGAAGAGTGTGAGTGTGTGTGAAATAAGGTGGACCAAAAACCTTAATTGTCACATCATTAGGAACAAAGGAGGCAGCTAGCAATATAAGATAGGAACAAAAGCAAGTGGCAGCTGTATTGATGGGAGTAGTAAAAGCAAGAAGAGTGTTAGCATGAATAAGGTGGAGTGGACTAACAAACCTTATTTGTTATGTCAATGAATAGGAGAGAAAGAAGAGAAGCTGGAAGTTGAGAGAGAAGAGGAACGAAGACAGCTAGGCGTGAATAACGTGACCAACAAACCTTATTTGTCACGTCAATGAATAAGAAGGGGAAAGAGAGAGCTGCAGTTGAAGCTAGTGACGCAAGAGAAAATATAGCAACGGGAGAAGAATAAATTTTGGATGTTTTTAATTTTTTTATTTTTGTGGATTTAATCAATGCAAATATATATTATAACCATGATTTGTGTTACATTGATGAATATATGTGAGTAAGTTTTTTTTCGGTTAAGGTTAGGATTGATATTGGATTAGGACAATTTTTTTGGTATTGGTTTTTGCTTGATTGAATGAATATTTAAGCATAATTTAGCTTGATCACCTAGATTAAGGCCTTAGATGATTGAATGCCATAACCAATGGGATTTAATTTGTTGAAAAATTAATCAAGCAACATACTTGAGACCAAAGTATAGACCAACTTTAGGATCTTGTGGAGGATACCTAGGATTAATGAACTGAATTTTAGGTTTTTTGTATTGAATGTCTTTTGTTCCAAATTATCTATGAACTAAGTAAGTAACTCAGATTTAGAAGAGAAGGGAATTCCTATGAACATTGGGTTCAACTTACTTAAGTGAAGTAATTCGTAAATCAATCCACCGTTACAAGTTTTGGTGTCTAATGCAATTGAAATTCAATACCCTAGCTAATTTCTATCATTTGATTAAATCTAATCATTTTTAATTCGTACTTTGTATCTTGCATATTTCCTTGATTCGCTTACTTTATTTTATTTTCAAATCAATCAATTCTTAATCGTCAGAGTTATTTTGCATTGTTTAATTTAATTGTCTTGCGTGTTGGAATCCCTTGGGTACGATATCCGATTCTTACTATTTTATATTACTTGTCGACGAGGTACACTTGCCTCTAGTTGGTCTAGATAGAATTTAATTTATATTTCTTTGTTTAGACCGTAATAAGTTTTTGGCGCCATTGCTAAGGATTTTCTTTATTATGAGCTATTAGGTTAGATGGTGTTAATTGCCTCAGATTTAATTCTTGCTTCGTTATTTATTTGCGTATTTTAACTATTTTCTTGATTGCTTTACTTCGGTGTGTTTTATTTTCAATTTTTAGCTCTATTATTATTTTCTTTTTATTTATTTCATTTTGTTTATGCTCACTTGTGGTCAAAGGCCCGAGAATTTGCTACTTGATATTGAGATTGAAAAATTGCTCGTAGGTTATGCAAGGAAACCAAATTGGCTCGAAATAGTAATAGAGAATAGGGGATTAGTGAAGCGCAGTTTGTAGAGATGGAACAACATGATGAGGGGCTGATGGCACGTCCTGAAGAGAGAAGGGAGTTGACTATGATGGATTTGACTATGGGACACAACAATAGACCCATGCCTCCCATTATAAGGCTGACGATCACAGCTGTGAGTTTTGAGATTCCTTACAGTATTACATCCATGGTGAGAGCATCTCAGTTTGGAGGATTACCTTTGGAAGATTTGAACACCCATTTGGAGACCTTTCTAGATGTTTGTGATCTGTTCAAACAGAATGGAGTGTCAAATGATGCGGTGAGATTAAGGTTATTCCTATTTTCTTTAAGGGATAAGGCCAGAACATGGTTGGCCAGTTTGCAGTCAGGATCGATTACTACGTGGGATGAGATGATGAGATTATTTCTGGATAAATTTTTTTCCTCCTGCCAAGGTTGCAAAATGAAGAATGAGATCATTTCCTTCACCCAATATGAAAATGAAAGTCTATATGAAGCGTGGGAGCGATTTTGAGATATATTGACACAGTGTCCTAGTCATGGGATCACCATAAGGCAGCAAGTCAATACTTTTTATACAGGAATGACCATCAACTAGGAGTACCATAGATGCTACAGCAGGAGGTAGTTAATGAGGAAGACGCCAGATCAGGCCTACAGGTTGATTGATGAGATGGCCACTAGCAGCTTTCAGTATCATATAGAGAGGCATCCCAAACGACCTACAGGAGCTCATGTGGTAGAAAATACAGTGGCTTTATCAGCTCAGATGGATGTTTTAACGAAAAAGCTAGATAATCTAATGCACAGTGTGAGAGGAGGGGCTAGTTCTTCATTGAGGAGTTATGCTATATGCGAGCATTATGGTGGAGATTCCCAGGCATCTTCTAAGTGTAAAGTTGGGAATCCTTTTGCTCAAGAGATAGAAGAGGCTCATTATGTGGGCAATTATAACAGACAGAGAGGGGATCCATATTCTAACACCTACAACCTAGGGGGAAATCATCCAAACTTCTTTTGGCAAAATAATCAGATGGAACAACCACAGTCATCCAATGTTCAGAGACAACCACCTCCATGTTTTAAGGCTCCTAATCCTACGACACCAGAGAAATCTAATCTCAAAGAGCTACTCTTGAAGTACATCTCCACCACTGAGGTTAGGATGCAGAATCAAGAATCTTCTATCAGAAACTTGGAGAATCAGATGAACCAGATTGCAAGTTTGTTGAAGGAAAGACCTTTGGGTTCATTGCCTAGCACTATTGAGGCCAACCTAAGAGAACATGCAAAGGCAATCTTATTGAGGAGTGGTAGACAACTTGAAGAAGTTAAGGAGAAGTAGAAGGATATAGAAGTGGAAAGGAGTGAAGAAGAAGAGAGTTAGGAGGGTAGCAAGAAGGCTAAGGAAGCACCAGTTGTAAAAAAGGATCATCCAAGATTATTTGCTGACTCTATCACACATCCGGTAAGACCTCAGATCCCTTATCCTCAAAGATTGAAAGGTACATAATTAGATAAGCAGTTTGGTCATTTTCTTAAGATGTTTAAGAAGTTACATATAAACATTCCTTTTATTGAGGCCATAGCACAGATGCCTTCTTATGTTAAGTTTTTGAAAGAAATCTTATCTAATAAGAGGAGGCTTGAGGAGTATGTCACAATGAAGCTGAATGAGGAGTGTTCAGCCATATTGTAGAAAAATTTGCCACCGAAGCTTAAGGATCTAGGGAGTTTTACTATTTTTTATGTTATTGGTGATTTGCATATAGATAGGGCTTTAATGGATTTAGGTGTGAACATTAACTTAATGTCTCTTTCTATTTTCAGAAAGTTAGGATTGGCAGAGCCCAAACCCACCACTATTTTGCTTCAACTGACAGATAGGTCCATTACTTATCCGATGGGAATCATTGAGGATGTATTGGTTAAGGTCAAGAATTTCATCGTTCCAGTAGATTTCTTAGTCCTTGATATAGAGGAAGATAGAGACATCCCCATCATTCTTAGGAGACCTTTCATATCCACTGCACAGACCATCATCGATGTGCAGTGTGGAAAGCTCATTTTGAGACTTCAAGATGAAGAAATAGTGTTTGATGTGTTCAATGCTATGAAGCTTCCTTCTGCTCTTGACTCTTGCCATTTTATTGATATTTATTCTTCTGATGCTGATAATTCTTCTATTGGTTGTGTAGAATTGTTAGAAGGGGGAGTGTAAGGAATGATCAAAGAGTTAGGGGAAGAATTGCAAGAAGAGTTGGAGGATATTGGAGTTGAGTTAGAGCAGGCCTATTGGACACATTATAGAGCATATGAGCCTCTCCAACATCCAACCAAGATATTTTTGACGCCTTCAATCAAAGAGCCTTCTTCTCTTGACCTTAAACCTTTTCCGAATCATTTGAAGTATGTTTATCTTAAACCACTTGAGCACTTACCCGTTATCATTTCTTTTTGTTTATCAGGTGCCATGGAGGAGCAACTGTTGAGGGTACTGCGGGATCACAAGAAGGTCATTGGGTGGCCCATTACAGATATTAAGGGCATAAACCCTTCCTTTTGCACGCACCGTATTTTCATAGAGGATGAAAGCAATGTGATGGTGCAGCCCCTGAGGACACTTAATTCACACATGAAGGAGGTAGTGAAAGATGAGGTAGTAAAGCTTTTAGATGCAGGTATTATTTACCCCATTTCTGATTCTTGTTGGGCTAGTCCTGTACAGGTGGTGCCAAAGAAAGGAGGCGCCACTATGGTTGAAAATGAGAAAAATGAATTAATAACCACTAAGAAGGTAACTGGGTGGAGAATGTGCATAGATTATAGAAAGTTGAATGATGCCATTAGGAAAGATCATTTTCCTTTACCTTTCACTGATTAAATGATTAAGAAATTAGTTGGACATGACTTTTATTGTGCCTTTAATGGATATAGTGGATATTTACAGATTCTGGTAGCCCGAAAGATTAGGAGAAAACAACTTTTACATGTCCTTATGGTACATTTGCGTATAGACGTATGTCATTTGGTTTATGCAATGCTTCAGCTACATTTCAAAGATGCATGATGGCTATTTTTTTCTAAAATGCTTGAATCTTGCATTGAAATTTTCATAGATGACTTCTTTTTGTTTGGTATTTCATTTGACGCATGCTTGGATAACTTAGAGAAAGCCTTAATTAGGTGTGAAGAGACCCATTTAGTACTTAATTGGGAAAAATGTCATTTCATGGTCCAGCAGTGCATTGTTTTAGGTCACAAGATTTCTAGCAAGGGTATAGAAGTAGACCTCGTAAAAATTGAAGTCAATAAGAAACTTCCACCACTAATCAATGTTAGATCCATTAGAAGTTTCTTAGGCCATGCTAGTTTTTACTGTAGTTTCATTAAAGATTTTTCTAAGATTGCTAAACCTTTGACTGAGTTGCTTGAAAAAATGTTGTATTTGCTTTTGATGATAAATGTTTGGCATCTTTTCAATTGTTAAAAGATATGCTCGTGACTGTGCCTATTCTTATATCTCCTAATTGGTCTCTTCGTTTTGAATTAATGTGTGATGCCAGTGATTATGCATTGGGTGTTGTTGTAGTCCAAAGATGAGTTAAGACCTTTCATCATATTTTTTATGCAAGTAGGACGCTGAGTAGTGCATAACGCTGTTACATCACCACAGAGAAAGAGATGTTGGTGGTTGTGTTCGCTTTTGATAAATTTCGCCCATATTTGGTTTTGTCTAAAGTGATTGTGTATACTGACCATACAACCTTGAAATACTTAATGACTAAACCCGATGCCAAACCAAGACTAATTCGTTGGGTTTTACTTTTGTAGGAGTTTCACATTGAGTTAAGGGATAAGAAGGGAGCCTAGAATTTTGTAGCTGATCACCTGTCAAGGTTAGATGAAACTGTCATGGACGAAGGACATTCAGGAGACTTTTCCTGATGAGCATCTGGTGGTTATGACAGTCATTCCTTGGTTTGCAGACTATGTAAACTACCTTACTGGTAATATCTACCCCCCTGATTTTTCTTATGCTCAAAAGAAAAAAAAATTGTCTGAGGTAAGACACTATCTTTGGGATGATCCTTTGGTTTATAAGATTTGTGTGGATGGTATTGTTAAGTGTTGCATTTTTGGAAAGGAAATGTCTTTTGTGTTATATCATTGTCATTCTAAGGAGGCTGAGGGACATTATGGTTCATCTAGGACAACTCATAAGGTTTTAGAGTGTGGTTTTTATTGACCCACCTTATTTAGGGATGCATTTGCATTTGTGAAATCTTGTGATAGGTGTCAAAGGGTCAGAAACATTAGTAGGAGACATGACATGCCATTGACTAACATTCTTGTTTGCGAGGTTTTTGCTGTTTGGGGCATAGACTTCATGGGACCATTCCCTAAGTCTTTCTCCAATTAATATATATTGGTTGCTGTTGATTATGTAGCAAGTGAGTGGAAGCAAAGGCATTGCCCACAAATGAGGCTAGAGTTGTTAAGTTTTTAAAGAAAAATATTTTTACACATTTTGGCACACCTAGGGCTATCATTAGTGATGGGGGTCGTATTTTTGCAACAAACTTTTTAATTCATTATTAGCTAAGTATGGGTAACCCATAAGGTTGCTACTCTATACCACCCCCAAACTAGTGGACAAGTTAAAGTCTCAAATAGGGAATTAAAGAAAATATTAAAGAAAACTATTAATGCCTTTAGATGGGACTAGTCTTTAAAGCTAGATGATGCACTTTAGGCATATAGAACTGCATTTTAAGACACTTATAGGCATGTCACCATTCATGATAGTATATGGAACGTCTTGTCATCTTCCAGCTGAGTTAGAGCATCGTGCATACTAGGCTACCAAATTTCTTAACTTTGATTTGTCTTTTGTAGGTGCTAAGAGGCTTATGCAACTTTATGAGCTTGAGTTCCGTTTGGATGCTTATAACAATTCGAAGTTGTATAAGGAGTGTGTGAAGAAGTGGTATGACAAGAAGATCCTCCACCGAGACTTTAAATTAGGCAACCAGGTATTGATCTACAACTCCCGTCTTTATTTATTTCCAAGGAAGTTTAAGTCAAGGTGGTATGGTCTATTCACAGTGATTCGAGTCTTTCCTTTTGGGGTCCTTGAGGTAAAACAAGAAAATGAAAACCCCTTGAAAGTAAATGGACAACGAGCTAAATTGTATATGTGTGGATAATTCTGAGGAGCAATTGTCTCTTTATGATATTTTACCTTCCCCTCCTTGGTAGCAGTGCATGCTGTTCAGTAGGACTGTAGTTTTCTTTTTCTTCTTTTCTCGTTGTTTTCTTTGTGTTTCTTTCTAGTTTAATTCATTTCTTTGAGTTATTTTGAGTTTTCTTTAAGGTTTAAGTGGTTGGTGGAAAGGAGTTCTTGGCCGATTCTTTTTCAGGGAAGTTTCTTCTTCCTCTTTTCCCTCTTTGTGTTTGATTGTTAACTACTTGAACATTAGGGACAACATTCATATTAAGTGTAGGGGGATTGAGATTATGTGCATGCTGATGTTTATGATATTGATGTTGATGTTGAGAGATACACACTTGAAAGGTTGTGACTCTTTTGGTAGCTAACTTGGGTCCCATTTGACCATATGATTCTGTCAAAGTAGTTAGAAGGAGAGTTGAGTTGTATGTATGAATTTGGATTAGTCAGCTTGAGCGGATAGTGAACCATGTGGATTGATTGAAGTAGTTGATTGCATAAACTGAGTCAATAATTGATGTTTGAGTGATGAGGCAATGTATGGAGTTTTGATGGATTTTTATTTAAGCATATGTGAGGTCTTAAGCTATATGACTACATCTCATAGTCATTTATTTTCTTTGCTGTAAATGATGCTTCTCTATAAAGTTTACCTTCAGAACTTGCTCTAAATTTGTTTAATACTGCTAGTTACATGCTTTATGGACATGATAAAGGCCTTCTTTGTTAAATTTACCTTAAATGACCCCACCAAGTCATTTTTCCCTTGCTACCCCCTTTGAGCCTTTGACCTTATTTATTTTCGTATTAATCACATTGCATTGAAACCTGAAAACTTTTTAGCCTGACCCTTTCACAAGTTGAATGAAGTACTAAGTATTTGATGTCATTGATTTAGGGGCTTTTGTTTTATATGCTATTATGAGATGTTTTAGAGGTACGTCTACTCAGTTGTTGTTGATTTGTGCTACTACTATGTTCTTTTATGTTTAGTGTCATGAAAACAAAAAAAAAGAAAAAAAGAAAAAGATCAAACAGTAGCATTGGATAATGATGAGTAGTTGTAGTCCCGTGTTTTTGTTTACACATCTCAGAATTTCTTTTTAATTGTCCCACGTTACTTAGTGCTTTGTGAATGCTTGTGAGTAGCCTTTTCTCTTTTTATCTTACCTTAACCTAAGCCCCATTGCAACCTTTAGTAAAAGCCCTTTTGATCCATGATGGCATGTACTCTATGTAGTGGAAAATGGGTAAATTTGCAAGCCTATGGTAGTGTAATTTCTCAGAGGAAGCTTTGGGTGAAACATAACCCTTATACACTTGAGTGACATGAGTGAATATTGCGAGGAAGGTCTATTTTAATTTTAAGCTTGCTTTTGATCAACGATATCTACCTTTGATTTTGTTTATATGCATTGATGAAAAGATTATGACATATGCATTAGCTTGATACTTGAGTTTGCTGAAGTTTAAGGGATTGCAAGCAATTGATTTTCGTTGAAAATGAAATGATAGAATACGTTGGTTGTGATCTAAGTATGTTGCTTAAGGACAAGCAACAATTCAAGTGTGGGGGTGTTATTAATGGGCATTTTATATTGATTTTAGATACATAATTTATTAAAATCTTGTCCATTTAATGTTTAAATTACACTAATTAAGAGATGTTTGTTTTAATTTTAGGTACATATTAGATTTAGAACGTTTAATACCATAAATCAAGAAAAGCTTTTAAAGAAAGCAAGGTAAAAACGTTAACAATTTACCTAACATTAACGTTTTACCTACCTAAAAACATTAACGTTTTGGAAAACAAGAATCAGGTTTGGCGTGACAAAAAGAAAAGGGTTAAGCATGAACTAGGGCTGGAATTTATTCAATACAGAAAAACAAAAAGGAGAAGTTGGCGGCGGTAAAACAAGGAACCAAGAGTGTGAGTGTGTGTGAAATAAGGTGGACCAAATACCTTAATTGTCACATCCTTAGGTACAAAGGAGGCAACTGGCAGCATAAGATAGGAATGAAAGCAAGTGGTGGCTTCGTTGATGGGAGTAGCAAAAGCAATAAGAATGTTGGGTGTGAATAAGGAGGGGTGGTTGTCATGTCAATGAATACGAGAGAAAGAAGAGAAGCTAGCGGTGGAGAGAGTAGAGGAACGAAGACTGTTGGGCGTGAATAACATGACCAACAAACCTTATTTGTCACGTCAATGAATAGGAAGAGGAAGGAGAGAGATGCAGCTAAAGCTAGTGGTGCAAGAGAAAATACAGCAATGGGAGAAGAATAAATTTTGGATGTTTTTAATATGTTTTTATTTTTTATTTGTTTTAATTTTTGTGGATTTAATCAAAGCAAATATATATTATAATCATGATTTGTGTTACATTGATGAATATGTGTGAGTATTTTTTTTGGTTAAGGTTAGGATTGATATTGGATTAGGACAATTTTTATGGTATTGGTTTTTGCTTGATTGAATGCATATTTAGTCCTAATTTAGCTTGATCACTTAGATTAAGGCCTTAGATGATTGAATACCATAACCAATAGGATTTAATTTGTAGGAAAATTAATCAAGCAACATACTTGAGACCAAAGTGTAGACCAACCTTAAGATCTTATGTGAGGATGCATATGATTAATGAACTTAATTTTAGGCTTCTTGTATTGAATGTCTTTTATTTTAAATTATCTATGAACCAAGTAGGTAACTTAGATTTAGAAGAGAAGGGAATTCCTATGAACATTAGGTTCGACTTACTTAAGTGAAGTAATTCCTAAATAAATCCACCGTTACAAGTTTTAGTGTTTAATCCAATTGAAATTTTATACCTTAGCCAATTTCTATCATTTGATTAAATCTAGTCATTTTTTAATTCGTACTTTGCTTCTTGCATATTTCCTTGATTCTCTTACTTTATTTTATTTTCAAATCAATCAATTCTTGATCGTCTAAGTTATTTTGCATAGTTTAACTTAATTTTCTTGCTTATAGGAATCCCTTGGGTATGATATCCGATTCTTACCGTTTTATATTACTTGTCGACGAGGTACACTCGCATTTAGATAGTCTAAATAGAATTTAATTTATATTGCTTTGTTTAGACAGCAACAAGCTACTAACCTGCGGAGTCTTAATTACATCATTCATGTTGAATGTCATTTGATCATTATCAATCCAAAAGATAGAGTTCTTTTCCTGAACATCTCCCCAAGATTTTTCGATGCTCACATATGGTATATCAAGAAATGGTGAGTAAAAGGGAGGGTTGACATTATTTTATTCATCCTCTTTTTTGATTTCTTAGTCTTCTCTAAGGTCAGGTTTAGCTTGATTTTTCTAGATCTACCCTATTCCTAAGTGTGATAGCCTCATATTGGTCTTGTAGATTTAATTCCATATTTCTTAGAGAGTCTTCCACACTTCTCTTATAAAATTCATGGGAAAGCTATCTTACTTGAATCTCCAAGTTGTGAATAGAAGGGGCATGATTTTTCATTACTTGATCAAATTGCTCTTCCAGTCTCTTCTGGTTCTCTTCCATATTTGGTAGCTTATCTATGATTTTTTCCAATTTGGAATCCCAATTATCTTGCTAAAATTTTGATAGGCCTTGATGTCTTAACTAAGTCCCTACATTATTGGACAAACAGAAATCGGGGTGGTTCTGCCACCTCGAAGTGTACGAGTTCATATAAGGATGATAATTTCCCCAACCAAATTGGGGCTCATTAAAATCTATAAGAGTCCCTTGCTCCCTATAATATACATTCTCTATAATCATTCTTTTTATCTCTTTTTAACATTTAACTCTTAGATCTCTTGATGTGTCTCTACTTTACGCACGGGTCGTTCACGTAACACCTAAGATATTGATCCCACGAGGAGGGAAGTCTAGTCCTAAAAACTAAGGTTGTACTAATGACAATAATTCAAAATAAATAATTAATGAAAAAAATAAACCAACCAAATAATTAATTTCAAGAATTGAATTGCAGAAATCTAAATAAGATAACTAGTCACACAAACCAATCCCAAAACAAACCTAGAAACCATCAAGTAAGAGAAAGGGGGTTTTAATTCGAAATTAACGAAAACCTAATCAGTTGTGCAATTATCAAATAAATGGGTCTAAACAGTCTTAGGGTGAATTACTCTCTCTCGAGCTATAATCCTTAACCCTAATTGATAATCCTTAATTTAAATTATGAAATTGTGATCTCTCGATTCATAATTGACCCAAAACTTAAATTAGCTCTAAATTGTCTAATAACCTACCGGGAACTTATGCTCAATCTCTCGTTACACAATTCTACCATTTTAATTTAATTCTTTACTTATCAAATCACCTAACTCTCATTAGCCTAATTTGATTATTTTTACTCAGCTCACCCTCTCAATCTATTGCCAAGTTATTAAGTGTATAATTAAATCAATAAAAAACATAATCAATCAAACTTTATTAATTTGAAAAATCAAAATCCCAAAGGTGAGTATAAACAACACTCAACATTCAACACAACCTATTCTCAACACTTATTTCAATTCTATACATGAATAAAATTGAAGTAACTGGAAAATACATCGGGAACAGAATTACGAAGGTAGTGACAGTGGGAAACCACTTGTTTCGGGAAGTACGTCACGCCAAGCTTCTTCTCTGTGTTTCTCTTCTTTTGTCTCCTTCCTCAATCTCTCGATTTCTCCAGAATTGGCTGACGTGAAGGCTCTCCTTTTCAAACTCTACAAGACTGCTGCATCTGTCTTATAATGATGTATTTATACTTTGGATCCTCTAGGTTAAAGTCGGGATCAAAGTGGACTAAAAAATCTTACAAAACATTAGTTTTTGCTTCAGCCCAATAAAGGGCACGATCGTGACCAACGCCTAAACCTTTTTATCATGATCATCGCCTAGAGTGCACGATCATGGTCTGGATCCAAGCTCTTTATCACGATTATGCCCAAAGTGCACGATCGTGGCCTGGCTGCCTTGGCTCATCCGTATTTGTCAAGATCATGGCTTATTGTGCCACAATTGTGGCTTATGTTTTTGACCCAAAACTCTTCGCAACTTCTCCATTCTTTGCCGTTTACCCTGAAACACTAATAAACACATCAAGGTATCTCAAAAATATAACAATTAAGTTTAAAGACTCATACTAATCCATAAAAACATTTAAACACATAAACTAACATAATCAAACCATAAATACAAACTCAACACTCAAATTCACACTAAATACCTAACAAATTAAACCCTAAAACACAATGAAAATGACAACTATCACATTCATATTGAATTTTCTAACTACGTCATTATTTGATGGGATCGACTTGTGTTAAATAGGTAAATGAACCACAAGAGATCTATTGACAATTAGGAGAATATAAAGGCAATCATGAGGAAAGTTTTATTCTTAATCATAATGATATGGATTTGTTTAAAAAATTGAAATGCTTCACTTAATTGTAAAAGAGTATTAAGAGATACCACAAGGAGGTGGAGATTGTCATAAGTTAAATTAATGTAGATGAGAATTGGGAAGCCACCTTGATTAGATTTCCAAATGGTCTAAATCATGAGATTGTTGATGTGATATAATCACAACATTATATGGAGCTAAAAGATATAGTTCATGTGGCCATAATGGTGGAAAGGCAACTAAAAAGAAAGGATAAATGTACATAACAAAATTATGGTTCATTTTTATGGAATCAAGTTGGGAAAAGATGATAAGATCGCACTTACAGTCAAATATGAACCTCGTAAAGAAGGAGGGAAAGTGCTAAGTAAAGTGAAAGATAAATCTAAAACTCAAATTCATACTCGTGATATTAAATATTTTTGTTATCTGGGAACAAGACATATAACTTTGCAAGTCCTAATAAGAGAGAAATGATTATAAGAGATGATGGAGAGATTGAGACAAAAGATCACAGTGACGAGGATTTTGTACCATCATTAGAAGATTATGATGATGATGGTGTTAATTATCTAATGGAAAGGGACACACTTGTGATTAGGGATACTCTAAATGACCAAGTCAAAGATGTTGATATGATTAGTAAGAAAACATATGATATTTTATATTAATAATAAAGTATATAATATGATTATTGATGTGGGTAGTTGTATAAATGTAGCTAATAGTTGTCAATTGCATTGTGTTTTAGGGTGTAATCTGTTAAGTATTTAGTGTTAAATTAAGTCTTGAGTGTGTGTTTATGTGTTAATTGTGTTAGTTTATGTGTTTAAGTGTTTTTATGGGTTAGTATGAGTCTTTGAGTTTAATTTTAATATTTTTAAGGTACCTTGATGGGTTTGTTAGTGTTTCACTGTAAACGGTGAAGAACGGAGAAGTTGCGAGGAGTTTTTGGGTTCATGACATAGCCCACAATCATGGCACAGCAAGCCATGATCGTGATAGAGAGGGACAAGCTAGCAGTAGCCAGGCCACGATCGTGCACTTCAGGCACGATCGTGACAGAGAGCTTCCATTCAGGCCACGATCGTGACAAAAAGGTTTAGATGCTAGCCACGATCGTGGCCTGTTTGCGTCAGGCTAAAGTAAAAAATCAAATTTGAGAAGATTTTTCGGACCGTTTCGAGACCTAGAGCGCTCAAAGTATAAATACAACATTATGAGACAGATGCAACAACCTAGAGAGTTATGCAAGAGAGCCATCATATTAGTCAATTCCAAGAGAAAACTTAGAGAGAAATCAAGAGATTAAGGAAGGAGACGAAGTAAAAGAGACACAGAGACAAAGCTAGACGCGAAGTACTTCCCAAAACAGATGTTTTCTCACTGTCACTGGCTCCGCAATTCCATTCCCGAGAGTATTTTCTGTTTATTCAATTTTATTGATGTATGAAATTGCAATATTCGTTGAGAATAGGTTGTGTTGAATATTGAGTTTTGTCTATACTCACCTTCGAGTTTTTAATTCTTGAGATTAATAAAGTTTAATTGATTGCGTATTGTTGATTTAATTGTGATTCAATTTTTGTTCGTAATAATTCGACAATAAACTGAAAAGGTGAGCTGAGTGAAAATAATCAATTTGGGCTAACAAGAGTTAGGTAAATTGATAGACAAGAATTGGATCAAATCGGTAGAATCATGTCATGAGAGATCGAGCATAAGTTCTCGATAAGTTAATAGACAATTTTAGAACTATTTTAGGTTGTGGGTAAATTGTGAGTTGAGAGATCACAATTTCATAATTTAATTTAGGGATCATCAATTAGGGCTAAGGATTATAACTCGAGAGAGATAGTAATCTACCCTAAGACTGTCTAGACCCATTAAGTCGATAATTTTATAATTGGTTAGAATTTTTATTAGCTTCGAATTAAAATCCCCTTTCTCTCACTTGATAGTTTCTCAGTTGATTTTTGGATTGGGTAGTGTGATTTTGCTATTTTGTTGATATCTCTGCATTTTAATATTCATAATTGATTGTTTGATTGATTTATTTCCTGTATTATTTTATTTCTTTTGAATTATTGTAGTTTAGTACAATCTTATATTTTAGGACTAGTTTAGCCCTTCTCGTGGGATCGATACCTTTGGTACTACACGAATGACCCGTGCACTTGGGGAATTTACCAAGGTTAATAAATATAAAAACTTAGCGTATGTAACCTTGCGAACAGTAGCCATCACTACCTTAATTGAAAAGTGGAGCTTTCCTACTGTGAAACATCCTAGGCCATATAAGATTTAATAGCTAAATGAATACGATGAGGTGATGGTCAATAAATAAGTGTTAATTTCATTCTCAATTGATAAATATTATGATGAAGTGTTGTATAATGTGATGTTTATAAATGTTGGCCTTATTCTTTTAGAGAGACCTTGTAAATTTAATAGAAAGGCCATAAAGGATAGGTTTACAAACATATATTCCTTTATCATGAATGATAAAATTATTACCTAAAGGATTAATTCAAGTTAATAAAAGATAGTGTCAAAAAGGAAAGTGAACTGAAAAATAAGGATGAGAGATAAAAAATAACAATGAAGAGAAGGAGTATATTGTAAAAATAAAATGAAACATAAAATAATAAGGGAAGAAAAGGAGTGTTAAGAGAAGAATAAAAATATAAATGAGTTTTTATGCTAGAGAGATTTAGATCAAGAGAGCTTTTGTTCTTAGAGTAATGCTCTAAAGGCAACACTTTTAGCACTTTTATACAAACTTTATTTTGATTAATAAAGCCAAGGTGATTTTCATTAATTTGATGTTCGTTTATATATGAACTGATGTCTATCTTAAATCGAATTAATGAAGTCCATGATACAAAATATAGCATGAAGGAAATCATGATGAGATCATTATAATGAGATTCCTATCATGTGCAATTATGTTAGTATCTAAATAATCCTTATTCATAAGATTAATAAGACAGGACATTATTAATCCAGATAAACTAGCACATATTATACTCCTTGATTTGATCAAGCAGTGGATCTCACAAACTATAAGCATGAGATGTTTAAAGTTAACATGTGGATGCTTACTAAGAGTAGTAAGTACATCAGATGACCCACTATAAGATTATCATATGGATAATCTATCAAATGTTAATGATTAATATCATCATAGCAGTGGTGCAAATATACTTAGACTTGAAGTACTCAAAGGTATCTTGGATACTAATCCTGTGCTTTGACGTCATTCCTTGTTTCCTCAATACAAGGTTGCTCTTAGGGTGGTAATTGGGAACAAATATTGGTATTCGAAGGTAATTGGGTAGCCAATAAATGACTCACCACTCCTGATAGAAGGAGATGATACCCACCACCTCTTTTCGGGGTCATTACTCAGGAGCCGTTGGCCAGAGTAGTTATGTGCCATAAAGAGAGTCTTTAATGACATATAGAGTACTGAGATCCCAGAATAAGAACTAATATCACTTGGACTAGATGTGATGTAGTCAGCCTAGTGGGAGTTAACATATAGCCTATACTTTGCACCAAATGGGGTATAGTGTGGTGAAGGGACGAATTGCACGTTAATTGCGCATTAATTCACTTATATTCCAATAAATTAGCATTATGAAACCTTTCATGATTTGTTTAAATTAAAAGTTAATTCAAGTAGCATGAAACCGTCTATGATTTTTTTAGATTAAGAGTTAATTCAAGTTCCCAAAATAATCGAGAACCTAAGGGCCACACACATAAAAGATAGAATGAAAAATAAAGTGTGTATGACTAGTTTTAAGTAGGCCACGATCTGATTGAAGGTGAGGCTATCAACTAAGTGGGCCGCGATCATCTCATAGGCTACGATCGTGACCGAAGGCTTGACAGATGTACATAAGTGAGTTCTTCACTTATGAACAGATAAGTCTAACAAGTTCTTACACACTCAAGTGAGAGATAAGGGGTTTAGAGGAGTTCTAGAGAGAGAGAGAGAAGTGGTCTTAAGTCTTCTTTATGTAATTTATGCAATTGTTGCGAAAATCCAATTGCATGCAAGATATTCTTAATATATCTCTTCATTTGAACATCTACTTGAACTCATCAAGTTTGGTGTTCTAACCACCCTTACACACTGCTTCTTTTTCTTTGCATGTTCCTGGATGATCAAGGAAGGGTTTGGTGTTTGCTATAACCTAAACAAGGAGAAGAATTAAGAAAGGAGGAGAACAAAAGGTACAAGTGTTTAAATTTCATGTTCCTATGATCTGTCTATACATACATGTGTGTTTCTAGATTCTCAGGGTTGTTATATGGTCAGAATTCAGATTTCGACACTTCTGCGACATTGTCACGGATGTGATGCACGAATCCATGGCACCTCCGTTTTTTTATTTTAACTAGTCTAATATTTTACTTTTATATAAAGATAATTATTGTAATACTAATAATTTTAACGTTTTCTCACCTAATTTTTTTGTCTTGTTATTGCAAGAATTTCAAGATATATTCCTTAATTATGTTTCAAGTGATTTACCACCAATAAGCGGGATAAAACATCAAATTGATTTCATATTCATTGTTATCGTTCCTAATTGACTAGCCTATAAAAGTAATATGGAAAAGACTAAGGAGCTTCAAAGGCAAGTTGAGGAGCTTTTGTCGAACAAGTATGTTAGAGAGATCTGGGAAATTCTGGAAATCTGATGAACATGCATGCTTGTAAATTCCATATTAATTTTTATTAAAATTATTTTTATGAATTTTATGTATGCACATGCAAGGTAAGACGTTGCCATGTGTATGAGATGCATGACACTTGTTATTAAAGTGGTTATCTTATGCATGCACGATGTGGAGTATGAATAGTGTTAGAAGTAATATGACAAGTGTCATAGACATGTGATGTGCTGGCTAATTCCACTTAGTTAATAAATAATTCCTAGGAATTAGTTTCTGGAAATTTTTATTAGACACATTTATAATGTGTATAAGGCTTTGGAGTTTTAATAGAATTAATTGACTTTTCTCAAAATCAAGTCAAAGTCAACATTGGTCAATTTTTGAAAGTTGATGGAGTTGACTTAATTAATGACTTATGGTGTATGTGTTTTGGTTATAAGACCTTAATAAAGTTTTTATGAGGTTAGAAATGTATTATGTTGATGGTAGTAGCATGATTAGTGCATGTGTTTGAAATTAGGGTTCCGAAAATTTTCCAAACATCGAATCGGTCTTTTTAGTGTCTAGTAGGTTAACTTCTTTATCTTGATGATTTTGGTTGTCAGGCTATTTTTGGCTTGAGTTGAAATTGTTTAGATAAATTAGAGATGACCTAGGGATATTATAGATGACTTATTAATGTA
>JANQBM010000005.1:14628899-14643701 GCA_025594535.1 Erythroxylum domingense | reverse complement strand
CTTAGATCTATTTTTCCTACTTCATCTCCTTTTTCTCACACTTCTAAATTTCATTTTCCCCTTATTAGATGGAATATTAGACTGTGCACGTTCTTCTAAATTAAACAAGGCTTAGGAGGCACTGCATTAGGAGTTTTGTTTTGGTTCACCAGTTGCCCATTGGCTTGCTTAGGGGAAGAGGGAGTCAAGGTTTCATCAGTAGTAGTTGTAGGAGGTACATGCGTGGCATAGACAAGTATGAGTGAGAAGGTTACTACGCTTTATAGTTATGGATGTTACAGAAACAAAATCATAGAGAAGTTATTGATAGTTTTTAATTGTTAGAAATCATTTTGATAGTATGTAAAACCATAGGAGATCCAACAAATTTAACCCTATTGATTAATACATAATTGATCGAACACTACTAGAGAAAAGAAAATGACTCCTCTACTTAAAAAATGAAATGTTCCAACCGTTCGTGAAACTTGTTGCTCCAATTAAACTGGTTGTATTTAATAGAAAATCAAATCATTATTCAATCATTTTCAATTAATTTATAACAGATGTGTGACAAATCAGTGTATTGGATAAATTATGTGGCACTCCACGTAAGTAATGTCAACGGTAAAGTGAACAATAGACTATATTTGCAATCCAATTTGTGTATTTGTTATTTATATAATTTATAATTTTGAATATTATTATAAAATTGAAAGTTTCAAATTAAAATATAATTTATCCTTTCTTAAGCATACCCTATATATGAAGATACGTAACTAACTTAAGTGTTATAGTGTTCACGCCCGATATTCTTCCAATACCTTGATGATGGTTGAATTTAGCAGGATCAATAGATTCCTTGGACAGTTATGGCTCGAATTAGAATAAGAATTCAAATTTCGTACTATTACGCCTAAATAAAAAGAAGGTTTATGTGCACAATTATGACTGGAGATGATAGACTTTACTCTATCAAGTAGCCTGACTACATGCTTGTTATTGTTACTAATTTTCTTCTCTATCAATACATCACTAAATAGAAAGTTCTTAGGTGAAATGAATTTTGCTTGTAATGTTCAACATAGCGAATATTTGTCATCTACGTATATATTGTTTCCACTTTGCTATAGGAAATGACTTTTTGTGGAGAAAAACAAACCACAAAAGGCTGAGAAGATTGAAAGTTCTTTCCCGTGATTCTTTGTTATTATTACCTTTTATTTTCAATGGAATCCAATGCCTTTTCGCTTTTCTATATATATATTACTTTAGCAATGAACCGACCCCTCTCATCTTTCTTATGAGATAACTACAATCCCATTGCAAAAAAATGAATGCGTTCCTGTTTCTTCTGGAGAAGATCATGCAAGGTTAGGGAGAAGTAAAATATTATTATGGATATTATAAACTAAAATATTTTTACATATTATGAAAATATTTTATTAATATATAAAGATAATTTTGTTTATATAACTATGATGGTCATATGATAACTTTTTTCTTTTCTATATTGCAACTATTTTTCCCCAATTTTCTACGTTGAAAAACTTACGTTTTATTATTTTGAATGGCAAAAATAGCGATAACAAAATGTTCTCACTTCCTATTTTCTTATTATTTGTTTATTTTGTGTCTGTATATGTGTGTGTATATATATATATACACGTTTATAATATTTGAGGTTAAGACAAAGCTTAGACCATAAATATCTCCACTCCGTGGTGGGGCTACCAGAGCATGTGCACATTAATTCACTACTTAAGCTGGACATTTGTCTCCTGGGACTAATATAGCCCCACCACCTCACCGCACTACAACTTTCCATAGTTATGCTTCCACCAACTTTAGTCTCCTTTCACCAACATCTCTTTGCAATTGAAACTCTTTATCTTCCATTTACGCTCATTAAAGGAGGAGGACAGCTTCCCACTTCCAAAAGCTATCACCACCTCATAATTTTGACATTCTCAGCTACCACGTAAATCCTTTTCCTCTCCTATTCCCATGCCCACCACCAGTGGCACTCCTTGTCCTCATCTCTAGCCTCCATCTACCCCCCACCCACCTTTCTCACATGCTTTAACCTAATGGGTCTTGCTACTAGTGATTTTAAAGTAAGCTTGGT
Source organism: Erythroxylum domingense (assembly GCA_025594535.1). Lineage (NCBI taxonomy): Eukaryota > Viridiplantae > Streptophyta > Magnoliopsida > Malpighiales > Erythroxylaceae > Erythroxylum > Erythroxylum domingense. The sequence continues at coordinate 14,641,594 of JANQBM010000005.1, read as the reverse complement.
CTATTGCCTCCTTTTTCACATCGGTATTTGAATCTTCAAAGTTGCATGTAGTGAAGTAGTGTAAAATTGATGTCCAGAGCAATTACGTGGTTGGGTTGGTTCCATTCGGCTGGGAACTAAATCTTGCCATATTGAGGTGTAACTTCTTCAATTACTCTACCGGCCGTTTCGTTGAAAGATGAGCTCTTTTGTTAATTAAGTGAAGTAAAAGTGAAATAACACTGAAAGCACATTCAAGAATGACAAATCTCTCTCCCTCTCGTTTATTCAACTAAAGAGCTGTCGCATAAATAAATCTCCATAAACGACCTCTCTCGTGAGTCTCCCCTCACAAGTCACTAAATGCTGCTCCAAGAATAGTTGACAAGGAAACAAAAAACAGAAAAAAAGAAATGACAAAAGAATACACAAATGAGGATTTATCACAATCTACATCCAAGTTAGGCTAATATCAAAATGATCCTAGGCTCGCAGCCTGCGGTCACCAGCAAGCTTAAACAAACAGTAATACAATTCCTCCAAGCAATGCTAACAAGGGCATGGTACTTCCAAGAACAAAAGCTCCTGATCCAGGTGTAGCTTGTGCTGTTGGCTCCATTCCCATAGGAGATGGTGCTGACCCCATCGACTGTGGGGTAGACGGAAATTCTGTCGGAAGAGACGCCGGAGCCATTGGTGGTGGTGGCGGACTTGAAACTGGGGCCGTTACTGGTGCCGCTTTAGGGGGAGTGGCGGTAATTTCAGGTGGCAAGGAGACTGGTGGAGTCGTCGTTGTCGTCGGTGGAGGTGAGACAGCTGGTGGAGGAGTCGTCTGCGGCGGAGGGGAGGAGATTGGTGAAGCAGGAGGAGCTGGTGTTGAACTGGATGGCGGAGGGGAGGAGACAGGTGGAGGTGTCATGGAAGGGGGAGTCGGAGTGTAGGTGGTCGGCGGCATTGCAGCGGTGGTCGGTGGCATTGCGAGGCTTGTGGGTGGCATGGCGATGGACGTTAATGCTTGTGCAGTGGAGGACAGTACAAGAGAGAATAGCAGCATGGCTGACATAAGCATGGTACCTAAGACAGGCATGACTACTCACTACTGTGTGTGGATATGTCTGTGAGAGGTTTTAACAAAACAAGTGGAGAGCGAGATATGGGTGTGTGTGTTTGTTTTGTGAGGTGTAAGAAGATGGATACTATGGCTGATATATAGAGGGAAGAAGAGGACAGTATGCGATGATATCTGGGGAATCAGATATGTAAAACACGCAGACAAGTGAGGGCACGGAAGTTTCATACAACTATGTAATCGAGATGATTGCTGCGGGTGGACCACGGGGGGTTTTGAGATTTTAGGCTTTAGTGGAGGGAAAAAAAAAAGAATTGAAGTATTTTTCCAATAAATTAAAAAATGGAAGTTATCAATGAATATTATTATAAATAATTAAATATATTATTTGTGTAAAATTAATTTTTCTTTATTTAATAAAAATCACATATATAAAATTGTAATTATAAATAAGAGAGATGATTTTGTTACTTTAATATTTAGTGATGAATTTTATAATGGTCGTTAAATGCATGACTTTTGGCAAAGATTATAAAATTCGTCGCCAAATGCTACTCTTTGGTAAGGTTTGATGTTAAATTAAGACTTGAAATATTTTTCCAATAAATCTAAAAAGTAGTAGTTATTCATGAATATTATTATAAATAATTAAATACATTATTTGTGTAAAATTAAACTTTCTTTATTTAATGAAAATTCCCCCATTTTTTTAGAGTTGACGGAAGGATATTAATATACAACCTTCCTTTATAATTTTTACAAAAACAAAAGTTATTTTTATGTTCGAACTTGTAATCTTATGATTATAAAGAAATAACTTTTTCAAGATAATCTTACGTTCTTCCTCTTGTCTTTATAAAATATTAACATTAATTATAATATCATTCTCCTAAAACAGTTATGTACTGAAAAATATATTATGTTTGTTTTTATTTTTAACCTATAATCTATGCAGAAAGGGAATATGTTATTGAAACATTTGGTGTTGAAGGAAATTAGATACAAGATCAATTAATATCTGTTAACTAATAACGCTCTCAGCCAAAATGTTTAAAGTTATTTTAGATTAATTGTTAAACAATTTAAATGACATAATCATCAGGGCCCACAAAATTATCGGAGTATAGGATAGAAGTTGCGTCATTTCGTTGAAATCTACAGTTGAATAAAAATTGACTTACATCAAGCACACCATTCCAAGTTTAAATTTTGTTCACTACAACGACAAGGTAACCATTTGACTAATTTTTTCTTGGCGACCAATTTTGAAAATCATCATCAATGGGTTAATCCTTGGCGAAGTTTGTAAAAATTGCCTCTAAATGACAAGCTTTTGGCAATGATTCAGTAAAGACGATTATAAAATTCATCATCAAATGCTTAAATGACAAAATTATCTCTCTTATTTATAATTATAAATTCACTAACTTTCACTTCATCATTTTGTAACTAAGTATCATATTAGTAAAGGAAAATTTTAATATTATTGACAATAATTCTAAGTCTAAAAATAAATTTAGCTAACAATGTCAAATCATTTCAAAAATTTATGAAACTATAAAGTCAAAATTAATTAATATTAAATAGATTTATACTTTTTATTTTTCTCTTTCAAATTATATGATTTGACAATTTTATATGATGTCAAAATATTTTCAAATTGTTTTAACTTGAAGTTTTTAACATAATGATATATGATTCTTAAGAAAACAATAAATAATGATATATGGTAACTAATATAATATAATGATATATGGTAAGTAATATAATATTTTAATGACAACTTTAACAATTCTTGCAGACAAAAAATAAATAAAGAGAAAAAGATAATGAATTTCATGCATATCTTATTGAAGAGAAAAAGATATGATTATTTTCTAGATTCCAAGTGATATGTTTATAGATAAGGCAAAGGAATTCTCTATATCTGGATTCTCAAAAAGGCTCTTTGCACATTTGAAGACATCAATTGAAACAGCAAAGATCTTTCCCCATCAATTGGTTTATTAACACCCTCTAACAATAACTTCTTAGCTTTAACTAAACTAGCAAAAGATACATTAAACAATTTCCCTGTAATATAAAATAGTGAATTATATGAATCGCATGTACCATTTGTTTCACCTGAGGAACAAATAGTATAGAACAATCACTTTAATTTCTTAACAATTCTTTTCAAAATTAAATGATAAAAAATTAAAAAGCCAAATCAAATGATATAAGGATACATGCATACCTGATTGAATGACTCCATCATCATCAAAACAAACAGGCATAGCTTTCAAAATCGATGGCTATTTCAAAACTACCAATTTGCCTAATCCTATATGGACCATCGGGATATCGTCACTGCCTTTATTTTCATCTATGTTCTTTTCAAGATTTGAGTAAGCTTTACACAACACATAATATATATAATCACACGTTTAGATTAGTATATACAATCACACGTTTATCTAATAGCTTCTTAATAGAAAAAGAGATACAGATAATAAAGAAAGAGAGCTAACTCAAATGATACTAAAGAACTTGAAGAAGAAGATCAGTCATTGAAGGCAAGTGGTGATTAGACTTTGGTGAGCATATTTGTTGTGCATTGATTTGTTGTTCAGTAGGGAGAATTCTGCTAGATACCTCCCATCAGAGCACATTTTCACCATTAAAAACTATTTGACACATTAACATTTTGTAATGATTTTATGTTAATAGTTTTATTTTGAAAAATAAAATAGAAATAAAAACAAGTTATAGATATAATCAATACAAAAGAAGAGTGTACAATTAAATAAGGAAACAAAAAATTGTATGAAGTTATATCCAATTAACAAAATATTCAAAGAAGAAGTAAAGATCATTGAAACTTAATTTTTTAGCCAACTAAAAATCCACTACACAAGAACATTCTAAATTTGCTACTCATCCTTAAAGATTAATAAAACCCATAGCACATGCCACATATTGATAAGGGATTTGACATCTTTAAGAATACAAGACTTCTTATTTGAATGTTCTTTTCACATTTGACACACTTCTAACATTATTAATGGATATCAATAAGTCAGTATAACTAGTTGAAGTTTAATTTATAACCTACTCACATAAGAAAAGAAAGTTTACACACACAATCAGTACTTTTAAACATTGTCTATTCTAAATATAGCTTACATAAATACATTATCAAATTATATAACGTAGAGGATATAACTTTTTTAAGTCTTCTATCATCAAATCTAATACAAAGATGCTTATCAATCAAGGTAAAAGTCACTACTTATCTTTGTGATTGTGATCAATCATTGTATTAATTTTGAACATGGGTATAAATATAATGCTTATTTATGACTGGAAGCATCAACTAGAGAGAACATCTTAAACCTGAACTTATAACAAACAATAGAAACATTGGAAATAAGAAGAAATGGTGAGGAAATGATCGTGCAGATCTAGACTAATCATTCATACACATAAATATCCCACTTCCCTACAAATTTTCAACATCAGATTCCTTGATCCCCATATCACTATCAATATATACTTTTTCACTTTTTAATTCAAAATTTTTTTATAATATTCTAGAAATGTTAATTTTGTCTATTAAATGAGAAAATTTGATAAAAATTAAATGAAAAATAATCAAACATATAGAGACAACTAAGGTTTAAACTCACCCAGATGAAGTCTAAGACACTATGTATAAGTATTGTGGAAATGAATTACTTGGAAAACCAAAACCCTCGTGTGGAGATGAAGCGAAGATGCACACTGGTGATGAAGATGAAGACGCATACCGGAGACGAAGACCAAGCTGGGAACTCAGGCAATGTACTTGCTAAAAACTTAATCGCAGCTAGGAAGATGAAGATAGGTGACAACGACAATTTCATCCTGTCTTTGGGTAATTAGGTTTTTAATTTGTTAAAACGATGTGGTTTTGGCTTCACCTTTGGCGAAGAATACAAAAACCATCAAGAAAGGTCAACCTTTTGTGACGATTTTTAAAACCATTGACAAAAGAGGAAATGTTTAAACGTCTATAATATTAATTACAATTATTATCTACAAATTTATATATCATTATATTAATTCCCATATATAATTATATTAATTACAATATATTTTAAAAATAATTACAACATAGTAAAAAATGGAAATGAATATTAAATATTAATATCAAATTCATAAAAATCAAATTTAATATTATTGGCAATGATTGAAGTCTAAAAATAAATTTAGCTAACAGCAATATCATTTCAATAATTTATAAAACTATAAACTCAAAATTAATTAATATTACATAGATTTATACTTTTTATTTTTATATTTTAAAATATATGATTTAAGAAATTTATGTGGTGTCAGAAAACTCTATTTATTATATACAAATTGTATACTATTTTATAGAGTTTCTATATTACATAAAATTTGTTAAATATATGTATATATATATATGATAAGATTTGCCGACAATTCTATAAATCATCGCCAAAGCTTTAGACTTTAGCGGCACTTTAGGAAAAATGCCACCAAATGGATAGCCTTTTGTGATGCATCTACTATATCTTTGCAAAATGGTTAGCCTTTTACAACGATTTGGTTAGCATTTTAAAACATTTTTTCTAAATCGTCATAATTGAAAAACCATTAGTGAAGAATTATGTAATCATCGCAAAGTGTTGTTGTAAATTGTCTCCATATACGCATTTCTTTGGCGAGCCTTTTCATAAATAATTGCCAATTGTCAACCCTTTGGCAATGTTTCTCTAAATTTGGCGATGTTTTCCTAGAATCATCTCTAAATGTTGGTCATAGATCTGCATAATTTAACCTCGTTTTCATCTCATTTTTAACCTAATGACAAAGTTGTCTTCGTGTTCGTCATTTTTCCTCTACTTTTTGCATTATAAAAGCCTAGCATGTCGTCCATCTTCATCAACTTCATCTCCAGTTGTTCGTCTGTCTAAGTAAATCGTCCACCTTATTTACTGCTTGTGTTCCGCTTGCATTTTATGGAGATATAAGGCAAATGAATTCTATAGGTTTTAGCATTCTAGAGATTCTTTATGTGGGTTTTTATGTTCTGCTTTCCTTCATTTTGTTGTTTCGAAAATGGGTTTTGCTTCTTCTTTCTTGGTCTAGAAAGGATTGATTTTTTTTTACCACCGTGTATGCTTGTTTGAGGTTAGCCTATCTAGAGTTCGATGAATATTCTGATATAGACGTCCTCATCCCTGCTTCATTTTGTCTTATAGATGCTTTAGTATGTAGAAAGAGAGACTTATTAAGAAGCTTAAATTCCCCTTTAATACCTTTAATTCTTTGCATGAATATGAATGCCTAATAACCTTAAAATTCCTTTTACATTCCTTTCATAATTAATAGTTATTGTATAACCTAGAACATTGAACAAATAATTGTTGAATCTAAAAGGGGCTTTAATAGTTTTGTCTTTGAGAAAATTATTAACCTCTATATAAGAGTGACAAGAACTGATTGAGTTACCAAAATAAGCTAAACTATAAGGAAATTGCTTTATCTATTCATCATTAACCATAAATCGATCAAATTTCTTGGCAATTTATTCCATAAAATCTTTTTTTAGAAAGCTATGTTAGTTATATAAACAATTGACACATTGATCCTCAAAGGATTATTATCCACGATAATTGTTAAATTCACTATCTTATCTGTAAAGTATCAATATTGAACATGCATTTTGTTTACAAGTTATAATTATATCAATAAAAAGTATATTATTTATCATGCCTAGACTTTCATAAGACAGAGCGAGAACTACAAGGACAAGAGTATGATATGATTACATTATACAAAGTCAATTACTATAATGAAGGTCAAAGGTGGATGTCAGACGAAGTGGAAAATAACTATATAAATATAAGAGGCATTGAATATTGGTTTTGTTTTTGTTTAGAATAAAAGGCAAGATTTGTTGCAGAAATCAATGTCTGAGTGGAATGAGGTCAATGTAGAAGACATTTACAATACCGTGCTTGGTACATGTTCTGGTCATATGAAAAGTCTTGGATTTGGCCCTAAGCCAAATGTTTCAATCTCATCAAGATCCACATACCTTCAACAACTTCAAGAGGAAAACAAGACACTGAAGGTTGAATTACAATATACTTGAAAAAAGTTAGTCAAGTATGATAAGTACATCAAAAAAGTACTTGGCTTGAATTATAATAGCGGTGAATATGAAAGTGAATGGTAGTAATCACATATCTTATACTTTTTTCTTTTAATTCTTGTTTGTATTATAATTTAAATTTAATACTTGTTTTTTGGATTATAGAATTGAAGAAGATGCGACAGTTGAGTGATTATATCTAAATGGTAAAGTTATTTGATGTTTACTTTAATTATGCAATATTGTTTTAATAATCACAATATTTTAACTTCAATTAAGCTTTTTGGATTAGTATAGGCTCATCGACATGTTGTAAATTTTTTTGTAATCTCAACATTTATAATTTGTAAACTAGTCTCCATGTTTATTATTTTATATATAAAAATTATTGAAGTTGTAATTAAAATCTTTTTTATGAAGAAATTTAATGATATTTTTATATACAATGCTTCAAATTAACTTTTTGTAAATTAATAATAAAATATATCAATCCATTTATACAATGATATGGATTAAAATGTAACAAATGTTTTATTCCAAAATGGTATAACATTTTGTTAAAATATAGAAAAAAATTTGACTACATTTATAGAACGTAGTTAAAAACATTTGGCTATATTTTCAAAAATATAACTAAAAACATTAGGCTATATTTTTAGAAATGTAGCTAAAATCTTGAAAACGTAGCTAAAAAACAGTGTCTATGTTTCTAGAAATGTAGCTACCAGTTTTTAGGTACAAAAAATAAGCGTAGCCAAACTAATTAGCAGTGATTTCCCAAAAAGTTGCTAATAGTTTTTTGCTACGAAAATAACACTTAACCAAAAATTGTTAGCGACAATTAACACAAAACGTCGCCTATAGTTTTTAGCTAAAGAGATTTAGTGACATTTTGGGCGACAAAACTAGATCATCACCAATTACTATTAGCGATGGTTTTTGTACCTTTAGCTACAATTTTTTCATAGCCAATGATCAACTTTGTTGTAGTGGTTTAAGAAAAAGAATTTGAGAAGATAATCATTTTATTTATTTAATGGTATCTGTTTACTGTTGATTGCTTCAAATAAATAACTCATCAGCTGAATTGTTAAAAAGTTAAAACTGAAACCTCACATCAAAGTTTAAAAATAAAGGTGTTTATAGTTGATTTAATGAAAACATGAAGCTATCCCTCCATCTCTGTAAAGCATCTTTGTCAAAGAAGAAAGAGATGAAATAATTGAAGAATTCAATTTAGGGTGTGGAGTCCGACCATATAACCATCATTTTTATGGATTCAATGTTATTTAAGTTCTTCCTGTGCAGTAACACATAGTTTCTGGGCTAACCTCAGTTATGAGTGGTGAATGATACTCAGTCTCAGATTGGAGACGTACACAGGCCGTCCAGCTCACTCACATAAATTGGAATAGGACCACTAATAGCATAGAGCGGTTTGTTGGCAGCACCTAGTAGGAGTAAATATGGCCCAGAAAACTTTTGTGAGTTTGCTGACTTATTCACGAGAATCACAGTAACAACAGCAGCTAACCCCACCATTCCCAACACTTGTCACTTGTCTGCAGAAACGCTATCATTGTAATTACCATCTTATGCTCGATACCTGCACTGCAAAATGCCGCCTCTACACTTGAGTCCCATCTTTATCTTGCATTTCTTACACAATGTTCTGGTTGTCATACTTTGCATATACTTGTATATGTGTTTATATAGTATGTATTCGTCCGTAAATTATAAAGGATGCCATTTCAGAAATTTGACTTAAGGAAATCAATCACACTCAGATCGAGAAAGTAGGAGGGAAGAAACCTCAACAAATTATAGAGAGAAAATGAGAGAGAGTAACAACTTCTGAAAATATTTATTGTCAAAAAGACTCTATGTATAATGTTTTTAATACAAGGATAACCAATATAGGATAGACACGCATCTTATAAGCTTAATGGTGGCAAATAAATTCAGGTCCAATCAATCCTTAAGTGAACGGGTTAGGCCTAGTTTGATTGGGTCTCAAGACAAGCCTAATTTCTTTTCTTTTTAAAAATTCAAGTCGGACTCTAGCTAGCTTGACTTGTCCCTGTCTAAAGCCTAAAACTTATAGGAAAAACGAAGTTGCTTTTGACAAAATGATGTCATTTTTTAATTTTTAATTAAAAACAAAAATTCAGGTTGGGTTGAGCCAAGTTGAGCCTTGGGTTGTCAAGGCTCAATCAGGCTCTGGCTCTAGCTTGAGCTTGGATGCCTCCAGCCCAATCGAGTCTTGGACCTAGGTGCGAGCATCCACGGCCTGGCCTATTGCCACTCCTATCTAAGCTATTAGGTTTAACTGTTATTTAAACAACTCATTTTTAAGTATTGACAATACAAAATAATGACATTGAATTTGTTGTTTTCCTCCTTTTAAATATCCCACAACAACTCCATCCTCGTTTTCAATTTGAAACCATTTCCTCTCCTTTAATTTCTTATCCACAAGGTTAGTTTATAGAAGCTGCTTATAGAGCTCAAATAGATACTCACAAGTGACTCTCATTCATGACATCAAACCAATGCACTAACATCCAATCCTTTTAACCATCCTTTTTCCCAAATTTGTTAGTAGAACATGTTTTATAATGACTAAGGTTAAAAGAAGCTTTATAAAAGTAGCTCTTCACTCCTCATACATTCTTTTCAATCGGGACATACAAAAGACAGGGTGTATAGTAGTTCCTTCTAATAATGTTTTCTTCATAATCTTATAAGGATAATAATACAATGGCGATAGCTTTTGGTTAACCCTCCTATATAACAAGTGTTGTTTGTAGTATTATAGCTTAAGCAAAACTCACTCTTCTTCCACCCTATGCTTTCTTCATAATCTTGTAAAGACAATAATACAATGGCAACAACTTTTGGTTAACCCTGCTATATAATAAGTGTTGTTTGCAGTATTATAGCTTAAGCAAAACTCACTCTTCTTCTACCCTATTAATTGTATTTGAGGCATTCTCTTCCCCTTCCACTGAATATAAGTGAAGTTACTTCTTCTTACATTTTTAACTTGGAATATATCTTATGTCATATTAGAAACAAAGCCTCTTGGCTCTCTTTTCATCAAATTCCTTGCTATTGATTGGTCTTGATAATTCATTAAACTTAAATTGATTGGGTCATGCTTGATTAATGATCCATATGGCACGCACCAGAAAACAAAACCTAAATCTACACACTACAATTGAACTAGTGGTAAGTAAGAATCGTATCTACAGGGAGTGTATGTGTCACTTTTGTAATGAAATAATCAGTGTTTAGGATATAGGGGTTGGTTTGGTTGAAATTGACAAAAAAAAAAGTAAAATTAAACTAATGAAAGTAAATTAAATCAAACAGTAAAAAAGAGATAAGATTGGTGAATGAGTTTAAAATCTGGTTCCCAATTCAATCTCAGCCTACTCACAAATGAGCATACTTGATTGTTATGTTGTTCTTATACCTCTATTGAAAACAATTTAATCTTTGTAGATTAAAAATAAGCTCTGTTATCCCCGATTTTCCCTTAGGTCATAGTTAATCAAAACAAGATGAAGTTGAGGGTGGAATGTAATATATCACACCCATAGAGCATATGACCAAATATACCAGAAGATATTCGAGAACATACCCTACAAAAATGGTGTGTTAGAGCATTCACATTAACTTATTTAAGGCATCAAACGTATCACAAAGTTTTAAAATGATCAACACTTCCCATTTCATTCGCAAACATAAACTTACATGTTGTCATTACAACTCACAATTTATGTATATACATTACATAAAATTTGAGAGTTTAACCTCAGCTACAAAATGTGCCACATAAAATGGGATGCTAAACCAAAATATTCTAACTAGACTCCTTAGTATCGGTTGACCAGACTTTTGAGCCATTCTTGTCCCCAAAAGTGTAAGTACTATACTTCTACTCTATCACTTTAAGAGCTAGAACTCCATTGAACCTAAAAATCAACGTTGCAATTTTGATGAGTGTGTAAACTTAGTGAGTGAACCATCATCGATGTGTTCACTCCAGCTAAAACATAAAATAGGTACATAACCCAATTCAGCAAGTATATCACATCACCCAGTATCGAATGCCATATCACATTTTCTCATATTTCAACAAGTACTAAATACCAACATTGCATATCACTATTTCAGAACAATTCAATAATTCATCACAATCATTCATTTGATACATGTATAATTGTATATGCAAATGCACATGCAATTTCTTTCTTATTTTGCTTTGTTGTGACCGAGTGCCTATTAACCTAAATCACCATCTCGTATCTGTTGTGGATACTGAGCTCATTTTATTTACTGTCTCGTATCTATTGTAGATACCGAGCTCATTGTTATTTGAGCCTGTGGCTCTTTATGCACAATCTTGAGCTTAAAGCTCTTTCTCACACTGGTCACTCTAGTCACAACTCCTTTATCTGATCATGTATGTCAATTTAATGAGATACATCAATTAACATATTATGCTTTCAATATTTTTCATTCAATATGCTCATGATATATATCAAATTCTTCGGAACTATGTCTGGAATTCATCAGTCAATTGATCACACATTACACATTACATATAAAATTTGAAAGCATTTTTATGTACAGTCCTAAGAATCAATCTCCTTGGCCCAACAATGTTCGGTATTATACCAATCATACAAGTAACAATTCAATAATAGAAATTTAATAAAAAATAAATCAATCATAGTGAGAAACATATAGGTCATGGTTAACTCACAGTACGCTCCAAATAAGCTATTTCCTTTATAATCCGGCAATTTCTGGATGCTGGCGATCAACTTATGCGCCTATGGTCATGCAATATACACATGTTTTTCACACATTACTAAGTTATTAAATCATATGAATAATCAATCATGAATATATATATATATATATATATATATATGTCATGTTTTAATGCATGCTTAATTGACTTTCCCGGGTATGTATTCTTATACAAAGATCTTGATTCAATCTTAGTTCATCAATCATATGTTTACCTAATTCTCTTTACCCATGTTCCTCACTATTCATATATCCATTACTTATCAAACTTTTTACTAATTAATTAAGTAATAATCTAGATTCATTCCTAACCTTAATCAAGTCCAAATACAACAAATTAGAGTGACTTGTCTTCATTTAGTTCAACAAATACATGAAGTTGTAGTTAACTTTCCAGAACTAAGGCCACTATCATGAGGGACTATGCCACGCTCATGACAGAAGCTTGTGCAATAGGCAACGAATGAGGGGACTATGCCACGATCACGATATAATGAAAATAACGAAGCCATGTTTGTGCCCTACATTGTTTCCCCCAATTATGCACAAATTTATCAAACTTAGAAACATACCAAACACTTGAATTTTCTATATTACATGCCCTTTAAACCTACTTCATTACATGATCATCTAGCTTCCATCTTGATTACACTAAGGTTCATTAAACTTTGCTCATTT
>JANQBM010000005.1:14618221-14628894 GCA_025594535.1 Erythroxylum domingense | reverse complement strand
ATGTGGTAATTTACCACATCTGGACCCGTTTCTTTGGTCCGACCCGTTCTCTGGAAACGGGATGTTACATTCCATCAATTATACCTCAATTCCATATCAATTTCACCTTAAATCCCAACTCAAAATCATCCATACAACAACTCATAAACTATTATTTTTCATGCACACAAAAACAGAACATGATTGTATCCATTTATTCATTAGCATCCCATCACTCATTAAACACCATTATCACAATCAATCCATTCCTAAACAGTCATAAAAAATGTTATGCTAATATATGTCACAATAGGTCAGTAATTCAGTTACTTGTTTAGCTCAAAAGACTGCTTAATTATCAAGCTAACCTAGCCTTCCAAGCATGCAAACACAACTCAAAGAACAAGATGGGAATAGAATTGGGCTTCAACAACAAGAGGAAGACAATAGAATATTGGAGTGGTAAAGTGCATAATTTAGGCTTTTCAAAGTTGTGAGGGTTGTGTATGTGTGTCGACAGTAAGAAGAAGAAGAAGAAGAAGAAGATAGCATGTAGCAAAAACAAAAGAGAAGATGGTTATGTCATATATGCGTGTTGTGTGGGGTAGGTGTATAGTGAGTGTTGAGGCACTTGTCAAGTAGAGACACATGCTACATGTCTTTTGCTTAAGTTGCCAAAGTCATTTAAATACCTAGTCCATTTGTCACTCAATCTCCAAGTCATTTTCATTCAATCTATAAGCCGTTTGTTACTTAATTATGCTGCCATGTGTCACTTATTTCCACTACCATGTGTCAACTTGTCTTGCCATTTAACATTTTTTCTAGACTAAATGTACATATTAATTCACCAATCTCCCATTTGTAACAATTAATTTGAAATTACTAATTATAATCCATCAAACCAAAATTCAAGCCATAAATAATACACAATCATATAATAATCATTTTAAATCTTTCATACCTCGAAATATGTCAATTGAGTGCATATACTATCCTTGCAATATCTTTGAATCATGATTCATGTTTGTATGCAAATATTATGCATATGAATGAATTGCACCTCATTAATTCTCAAATGATATGACTCATGTGGCTCAATAGTCTAAGACTCAAACCCTCAGTAAGTTTTGGTAACAGGTTATTTATATGGATCCTAATGCAAAATTAGTACAAGTAGAGAACTAAATAAACTATTTAGACGGTGAATTTAGTGGATTTAAGCTCAACAAGAAGGCTCTTTAGATGGACAAATAAATAGTGAGGAGAAATTTTCATAAGGAAGAAATTAGATAGAGCATTGTAAATCAAGCTTGGATCAGTATGTTCTTGCAATCATTTATACATTTTGGAGAAAATGTGTTTTCAGGTCACTCTTATCTACTCATATAGAAGATAATTGAACCTAGAAGGCATAGTTCACCATTCAAGTTCTTTAATGGAGTCACACAGTTGGATGGTTTCATGGAGATAATAAGTAGATGTTGGAACCAAGAGGTGCAAAGGTATAAAACTTATCAACTGATGGTAAATTAAAGCTAGTGAAGAATACAATTAAGAATTTTGTCAAAAAGAAGAATTAAAGCCTTAATAATAATAAGTAGAAGCTAAAGGAAGCTCAAGCTACCTGTTATAACCACCCTTATAACACTGATTTTAGATTGTAAAAGCTCCAAGGCTGAAAGAGTACCAAGAAGATTTGGCTTTCCAAAACTTTATACTAAAGCAAAAAGCTTGATTAAATAATATAAAAGATGGTGACTCTAACACAAGATACTTTCACCCATCTCTTCTTTCAAGGAGAAACATAAATAAAATAGCTGAACTGCTAAATAACCTGGGAAACTTTATTTCAGAACAAGGTGATTTCCAAAACCTAGCCAGAAGTTACTTCCAATAATTGATGGGAATAACTGATAATTACAAACATAGTTTTAGTGTGAAAGATGTACTTGAAGCTTCACAAAGTTAAGCTATCAATGATTCATTAATTAATCCTTTCACAGATCAAGAAGTTAGGGAAGTCCTCTTTAACTTGCATCCATTAAAAGCACCAGGACCTGATAGTTTTCCAACTTAGTTCCTTTAGAAAACATCAGAGATTATATGCAATTTATTCACAGAGCTGTCTTGGAGTTTTTCTTCTCTAAAAAAATGCTCAAATAAGTCAAGCAAACTTAGATATGTCTTATACCAAAGAAACAAAACCCCTCTTCCACATCTGATTTCAAACCTATTTCTTATCGCATAACAGTATACAAAGATATTGTTAAGTTCATTACGAGGCTAAAGTTAGCTCTAAAAGAAGTTATAAATCCTACTAAAGGAACCTTGTTACCTGAAATAACTATTGGAGACAACATCCTCATTTTACAAAAGCTTTTAGTGGAGTATAAACTAGGCAAAAATATCAAAAACTACTTGATTAAAATTGACTTCTTCAAAGCTTTTGACACAATTAGTTGGAGATGCTTGCATGATTGCCTTGAAGCAATAGGTCTATCAGCCATCTATAGAAAATGGATATTGGAATGTATTCAAGCTCCCTGATTTAGCATCCTAGTCAATGATATTCCATCTGTACCCTTCAAAAATGCTAAAGGGATATAGAATAGGGACCCCCTTTCCCCTTACCTTTTTACTCTAGCTTTAGAAGGGATCTTTATATTAATTTCTAAACTTATAAAGTGCAATGGTAGATTTCTATACCACTATAGCTGTAGAGATATTAAATCAACATCTTACTCCCCTCTATTCAAATATCTTGGAGTTCCAATTGTAGTAATCAAACCTAAGTTTTCATATTTCTTCCTCTGATTGAAAAGATTAAATCTAGGATAATGCTTAGCAAAATAGGTTCCTCTCTATTGTAGTTAGGCAGACTCTCATTACTTTAGCACTAAACAACTTGACCATTCACTGGTCTGCATGTGTTGTCCTTCCTAAGAAAGCCACTAAAGAAATTGATAAAATCCTCAAAGCCTTATTATGGTCTGGAAAACTAGAAAATAGAAAAAATTATATAATGAAATGGAATGATCTCTACCAAAGAAGCAAGGAGGGCTAGGAATTATTCCAATCTCATAAATGCAACAAATGCTCTTATGTAAGAGAATATAGAGAATTTTCATGAACAAAAAAGCCTTATGGATGAAATGGGTGCATGAATACCATCTTAAAGATCAAAATTTTTAGGTAGCAAACTCTTGTGAATTTTTTTGGTTTTTCAATTATCTGCTCAATTTGAGAGGTATGGTATATCTTGACATCAAGAACAAATTGGAAAATAGAGCTAATATTTAGTTCTATTTCGATAATTGGACTATCTTTAGCCCACTTATTCAAAGAGCAAACATATCACAACTTAGAAATAAAATTTCTAGGAATGCTAAAGTCTGCTCACTTATCCACAATAGAGAATGTTAATGTAGTTTTAGCAGATTCTCTCTACTTATTGAATACTTAACTCAAATCCCTGAGGTACATAGAGAAGATAGCATCATTTGGTCTCCTAATCTGAAAGGGACATTTACTAATAGCTCTTGTCACAAGATAATTGCAAGCAATGCTGAAGAAGTTCCTTGGCATGCAATCCTATGAAAGCAATCTTAAACCCAAAAGCCTTATTATTCCTAGTTAGCGATCAAGAATAGGTTTAGAACCAAGGATAAATGGTTTGGCGTATATCATCCCATTTATGTCCTTTGCAAAAATGCTGAAGAGAACAAGAATCATCTATATTTTTGTTACAGTTATACCAAAGCAATCTAAAGTAGAATTCTACATTGTACCTTGTTACAAATTTGATTGGGGTAAGATGCTAAACAAGATCATTGAAATCATCAAGAAAGGAAAGTAGAATGGATTGCTTATTAAAACAACTTTTACTATCACCATTTACTCTATACGAAAGGAAAGAAACAAGAGATTATATAAGAGAATTGAAGAGGAAAAATACCAGTTTGTAGAAAAATATTATCAACTGGATCCGGGAAGCTCTGATAGAAAATAATAAATAAAATTCACTCACTCTTGATTTAAAGAACACATGCATGCCGTAATGCTAAGTACCAAATGATGTAAACTCTTGTTATTTCAATTTTGTTGAATTGTAGAGAGATAAAGCAACTTATTGTAATGTTATTTTAGCTTTTGTTATTATCAATACAATTCCTCTTATTTTTTTAAAAATTCTTTTTATTTAAACCTAGATATAAAATAACCTAGAATAAGCTCTTTAGATTTAGTAGAACAATCACATTACGAAATAATTACATAGATTAATCTAAGCAGCAATCACACAAGGTCAGGTCACTTAACCTATGTTATGTTATCCCCAATGATTCACCACCATTAGTTTACCATAAATGAATAAAAATATAACTATCATGTATTGTATTCTAGGTTTTGGCAATGGATCCATGCATAAATAATCTATTGAGAATGAGAACATCAATCATTCATACATGAATACTCAAAACATTAACCAAAGAATAACATAAATAATTTCTAGAGAGAGAAAATACAAGATGAAGAAATGCCCAAATGTGTTCTTCAGCTTTACTTTCCCCTTCGACTAGATGGAAGAAGTTTAGTTCTCTATAGATCTTAAATAGGTAAAGAGTGTTGTCCCATTTTATGCTTCTAAAATGATTCATACCTTCTTTTACTGCTTAAATGTCTGTTTATGGCTAAAATTAGGGTATTGGGAGATGCATAATTGGATACATGTAAGTGGTAGGTTGCATAATGTTTTAGTGGGTAGTTTGGTATGTTTTTAGTTGTTAAATTAAATGATTAGTGCATGTTTAGGTTATGATTGTGTTATTTAGTTAAATGTTTGTGTTTTGAGTGCTATAAGGGTTAAAACATGCTTTTAAGCATTAATTATATGTATTTGAGGTGACTTTATGTATTTGTTAGTGTTTGAGAATAGATATGGAAGAACGCAGGACAATCGAAGGAAGCTTAGAGCCAAACCCAAGCCCAACAAAGAGCTTAATGAAGTGCCACGATTGTGGCTGTGCAACAGACAACCCAGACAGCCTCTTGAAAGCGAATTACCGGGGGACATTTACAACTTTTTGGACCTGAAAAACCTAGGGTTTACCTAAAATAGAAAACACTATATAAAGAAAGAGAAAGAACCCTAGGGAGAGCTCCAATTTCTGCCACTTTTGGGAAAACTACAAGAAGAAAGAAGAAGAAGAGAGAGAAGAGGAGAGAGAAGCGGGCTTCTATTGCTACTTTTTTCCTGAGCCATCCCTATCCCGTCCAAATGAAATTTTCTTATCTTTTTATTTTTTCTTCAAATGTGTAAAATGGATATTATGATGTTGATGGATATGGGATTGATGATAATGTTCTAACTTTTCTTTAGGGATTTAAACCTGATTCAATGTTGATCTAGTTATTTTGTGTTAATTCATTTGGGTGTTGTGATTATTTGTTATAAATTTATGCTTTAGTAATAAATCAAGAAAGTGAACCAAATGCAAAATGATTGGGTTAGTTAATTAGAGTTAATCGACCTAATAGACCACGCAAATAATCAAATCAGTAATTATATGGAGAGAGATCTCGTGTAAGACCCGGTTGTTTATTGTAAGGCCTAAGAACTGATTAGCTTATAGGCTGATTGTTAATTGAGAGTTGAAATTTCGATAATTAAACTTAATTAGGGTTTATTAATTAGAATTTAGCGATTATAACTCGAAAGAGGGTAATCCAACATTCGATAGTCTATAACTGACACCACATTAACAAAAAAGTTATTAGGTTAACATTAATATTATGATAAATCCCTTTCTTATAATTTAGTAATTTTTCTTGTGTGATTTTCTATTTTAAATTTTATGGTGGTCATATTCGATTTATTTTGTGCTAATTTTACAAATTAACTTTCTGTCAATCATCTTCACATGTTTACTTTTCTGTCTAATTTTTATTTTCATTTCAATAATTTTTTAGGCCTTAGATAACATAGAATTAGATTAGTTCGAAAACTCCTTGAGGGATCGACATCTCATATACTACACCCATAACCTGTGCACTCACAATATATTGATGGTTTAAAATATATTAAAATTTACCTTAACAAGTTTTTGGCATCGTTACCGGGGAGTTAGTAGGACTAGTTTAATTCTTTTAGGCTAAGGAGTTTTTGCCACTCTTGTGTTTGTGCAATTACGTGAACACAAAAGTCACTCAATGTTCAAGTCAGATCGTTAAAACCTAGCACTCAACATCACTTGCTTGTAATGAGCCATTCAAAGAGCCAAAAGCCAAGAAGAAGAAATTGAAGAACCAATGACGGATAGGTTCATCAAAAGTTCGGTCCGGGAGAAACCCAAGGGCACCAACCACAGACACTTATGGATTTCATGAGACTGGGATTTAATGCGACCAATCAAGGTGTCGCTAGTCCACCTGTTCAAGTACCTTCATTCAAAATAAAACCAAACCTACTAAATATGTTGCAAACAAATGCCCAATTCTACGGATTGACTAATGGGGATGTTAATGAATATATAGTGAACTTTCTCGAAATATGCGATACCTTTCGATATCATCAAAAGTAGGAAGATGCTATTAGGCGGAGGCTTTTCCCCTTTACGCTAAGGGATAGAACCAAAGCTTGGTATCACTCTCTCAGTCCCTCAATTGGTACGTGCATTCCTGGACAAGTATTTTCCCTCACTAAAACTACAAAGATGATAAAAGAAATCATGAACTTCTAATAGAGTGATAGGGAATCACTTTACGAGACGTGGGAGAGATACAAGAAGTTGCAAAGGAAGTGTATACACCACAACCTACTAAAAGAATTTGCAAACCTTATACAATGCAATCAATCCACCCACGAGAGGTACTATAGATGCAACATCAGGTGGATCACTTATGCGAAAGACTATTGATGAAGCGAAGGAGTTATTGGAATAAATGACCAGTAATAGTTGTCTTTGAACGAATGACCAAAGTAGACAACAAATAATTGTCCAAGAATAGAAGGGAGCTATAGCTATTGACCAAATGACAAAGATGCAAACAAAAACTGACAGCTTAACATGACAACTGAACAACATGAAAGCTTCCTCTTTAATCCCTATTAAGACCATTCAACAAAGATGTAAGTTATGCATCAAGTATAATCATAATACCATCGACTGCTTCCTAATACAAAGTAATGAAAAAAAGCAAGTTAAGTATATTGGAGCACAGTTTGGTCCTGGTGGAGGGAATAATCCCTATTCAAACATGTACAATCTTGGGTGGAAGAATCATCCAAACTTTTTGTGGTCAAACAATGCTGGAGGTCAATTTTGACCTCATGGTCCTTCTGGATTCCAACAGAAGAAACCTAATTCCATGGATGCCAAATTAGACAAAATCTTAAATAACATTGGAAGCATAGATGATGCTCACAAAAGATTTGAAAATTTTTTTAACAAGTGACAAAGAATCATGCGTCCTCCATCCACGACTTGTAAGTCCAAATGGGCTAGTTGGCAGATGCACTATCTGTACGAAATGCAGGAAGCCTTACAAGTAAGACAGAAACAAACCCAAAGGAAAGAATCGTGGTTATTACCCAGACCACTAAGGAGAAGCTCGAACAAGCTGAAGAAGATAGGAAAAAGGAAAAGAAAAGGGCTTACAAAAATTTCCTATTGAATGAGCATAACCTGAAGGAAATCAAAGAGTATCGACCTGTAATTCCATACCCCATTCTAGCATAATGGAATTCAAAATAAATGGAGTTGAAGGAAGTCTTTGAGGTAATAGAGAAATTGAAAACACAACTCACTCTTATGGAATCCATAAAAGAGAGATTAATTAATAGAAAGGAGCTGGAAAAGCTGGCTAATGAAGTAGGAAGCATGAAGTACTCTAATGAAATGACAACATTACCATGGAAGCAAAATGATCTAGGGGATTTTTACATTCCTTGCATTATATATAATGTCAAAGTGGATAAGGCTTTTATAGACTTAGGAGTTGGCATAAGTATGATGCCTTATACTTTATGCCAAAAGATGAAGTTGGGAGAAATAACACCAACTATGATAAGTGTGCAGATGGTTGATCGATCAATTCATCATCTGAGAGATATAATCAAGGACGTTCTTGTTAAGGTGTAAATTTTTACCTTTCCCATAGATTTCATCATTTTGGACAAAGAGAAAGACTTAGAGATACCAATTATCCTTGGGCGACCATTTTTTACCACCGCCTGATCTATTATAGATGTTGATGGAGGCAAGTTGACTTTAAAGATGGGGAATGAGAAGGTGTCCTTTTACGTGTCTAATGATAGAAGAAGTTATCACAATTCCATAGACATCATTAAGAGAACCAAGTATCATAGAGATGTTGAATATAGTGATGAGCACAAAGATTCAACTAAGAAGTCACAATCTCGATGGAATAAGTGGAAGAAGAAGTTAAAGAAGAAGGGTGGTGGAAATCATAGTTTGGTAGCTTATTTGCAATTTATGAGACCTATGATTATGCTACCATTACATAACTCATTCAAACCAGCATGAGAAAAAGAAGTACTTCAAGCTACCGACGATACAAGAAGCACTAAATGGTAGGCAAATTATGATTTTTTATCATTTTTTATGTCATATTTTGTAGTAAATAGGTTTTGCATTATTTTTTGTGTGTTTCGAGTTCAGTTAAATATCTTGGAGGAATTAAGGATTAATTGACGTGGAAATGTGTGGAAGATAATCACAATGATGTCATAATGTAATTATAAGGTATGGAAGGATTTTGGGGATGAAATGAGGAAAAAGAAGTGAAATCGAAAAGCATGTAGAATTTTTATAGGGCCATAATCGTGGCCTGTGACAAGGTAGACATGTTATGCACGGCTAATTTTATTCCAATTTTACCCCTTTTACCCTTCCAGGCCTATATATTTACACTTAACCTCATTTTTCTTAAACCTTTCACTTTCACACTCTCTCTTTAAACCTAAGAACTCAACTCCTCTCACTTCTCTCTACTCGTGTTCAAGTCTTCAATTCTCTCCAAACCTTTCACAGCTACGCACATCAAGCAAACAGTTAAACACACCCAACCAAAAGGCAAAGTTCACGTATTAGGCCACGGATAATGAAACAAGGCATCAGATTATGATGTACCGTTTTTGATCTTCTCACAAGAGGAAGGTAATTGGTTCCAGACCTTTAGTCTTAAGAAAATAAGTGTGCCTAAATACTTCAATTTTGATATATTAGAAAGAATATGATTGAGAGAGAGAGGGTTGAGACGTTAAGAGGAAGAATTCATTGGGATAAATTTTTGCCATTTAATTATGTTGTTTATAAAGAACCAACCCTAGAATTCTTCACCTCCCTTCAATATAAGCCAACCAACCTTAAGGACCTATTGTTTTGATTATGGGATCAACCATACGGCTTAGACTATGACATTTTATATGAAATCGGTGGATTTCCCATTTCAACCATAGTAGATCAACATGATGACTTTCGTGTCACCCACTATTCGATGAAACTGATTAGGTTGGAGAGCTTTGAGGCTAAAAATGCCCATAATAACATTATTCAAAGCCCCGAACACTTATTATTACATAAGTTCATGTGTCAAACTATATTTGACAAAAGCAAAAAAATAAGTGTTCAGCAAAAGGAACTTTTCATCTTATGGTGCATGGATCACAGTGTCAAAGTCTACACCTCTACCTATATATTTAATGCAATTACTACTACTTTGAGAAAGAGAAGCAATAAATTGCTCATAGGGTACTTGGTCATAGCTATTACAGAATACTATAGTGTCAATTGCAATGGAATAATTGTCCATTATCCTGAGTTTCTCAACATTTGTCACTTGACGAGAGTTGAAGTTTTAAAGTCCTATAATATGGAACTCCAAGATATTAGAGCAAAATCTTATATCAAGATCAGGGTGGGAAAGGGCAGTTTGAGCTTGACACCACCACAACAAGAGGAGGACTCAACCAACGAGGAGTCAGAAGAGGAAGAGCCAATGGGATGGGAGAAGGTAATTGAAGCCATCTAAAACACTAACAAATCCATTTCAAAGAATGTCAAGGTGTTGAAGGCAATGGCTAGAGAAAAAACACCTAAGTTGGGACATACCACGTATTCACAAATATTTCGAGGCTCAAGGTGTTCAACTAGCACCTCGGACACTATCATTACCTCAATCACCTTGAAGGTTCTATACGCTACCCTTATGTTTTATTTTTATTGTTATTTTGAATTTTTATTATGCTTCTCTTATTTCGTTAATTTTTATTCCCACCTTATGTATTGCTTGTTTGTTCTTCTCACATTGAGGACAATGTGTTGTCCAAATGTAGGGAGGGTTATAAGCATTATATGATTTTATTTGAATGTGAATTTTGCATGATGTATGTTAAATTTGTTTAGGTTTGCATGTTATGATTTGTTTGAATGTGTCAATGGCTAGGACTTAACAGGATTGATTTAGCTTTGAACATAATCTTTAAGGTTGCTAAACTTTATTAGCTTGAGAAATTAGTGTTCTAGGTTACATAAATTAAATATGCATGTTAATTAAGATACAATGTTAGTTCATTCCATCTAGGAATTTACCACATTCATTTATAATTTTAGACCAATCGAATAAGTAGCATCGTTAGTATCTTTTCATGAGAATAATTAGCTTAAGAAATG
>JANQBM010000005.1:14548222-14585454 GCA_025594535.1 Erythroxylum domingense | reverse complement strand
TCACTATACATTTTCAATATTTCTAACCCATCCAAATTGACCAAAATGCCCTTTTCAATTAGTGAGGGGATGTTACACTAAATTCCTCAAAGAACTGTGTACATATAAGAGAAAGCTGAGAGGTGATGAAAAGGTAATGATGGGTGAGAACGTATTTACAGTTTTTAAGAAGAAGATACCATCAAAATGCTGGGATCCAATTATGTTTACGATTCATTGCAAAATTGATAACATTGTGACTAATAGAGCTATATTGGATTTGGGAGCTTCAATTAATGTTATGCCCATTCAATTTATGCTTCCTTGAATTTGGGTCCTTTAAAAGGAACAAGTGTTATTAAACAATTGGCTGACTGCACCAACACTTACCCTAATGGTATGGTTCAGCGTGTTTTCGTGCAGGTGAATAAGTTAGGGTTTTCTGTAGAGTTTTATGTTGTTGATATGAATGATGATACTTCATACAATCCAATACCTATCTTATTAAGGACATCGTTTCTCAATACGGCTCAGAATAAGATAGATGTTTATGAGGGCACCCTCACAATGGAATTTGATGGGAAGTGATTCATTTTAACATTTTTGATGCCATGAAACATTCTCATAATCATCACTCTATTTTATTTGTTAATGTAATTGATCCTTTAAAATGCTTAAATTGAGTTATGAGGATAATTTAGAAACGGTCTTGACTGAGCATATGGAATCAAAAGGCAACAATGATGTTGAAGTAGGAGAAGAGCTAGATGAAATGGAAGCTGTATTGGATTCACTGGGGAACTCTCCAAAAAGATATAATTTGGCTTCCATGCAATTATTCAAATCTCACCAAAAGTTATTACCTTCTAATGTGTAAACACATAAAGTGGAACTTAAGCCACTCTCTACACATCTCAAGTATACCTATTTAGGAGATAAGCAGACTCTCCTAGTTATCATTTCAGTGGAGTTGACTTCAGATCAAGAAGATAGGCTGGTTCGAATGTTATCTAATTCGACTATTATCTAATTAAATCAGTATAAAAGAATCTAATGCACACCACAATGAATTCTATAATATAACTAAAAGTAATTTTAATCATCTTTTTTTATTTTTGCAGATATACAATTATATCAAGACTACAAAACTTCTTTAAGAGTTCTAGTATCAATAAGAATACTAGTCCTTATTATTCATACGTTATGACATGAAGAAAAAAATGTCACCTTTTTACTAGCAAAAGCAATAAAAAGTAAAAAGAAATTTAGTTACAGGGATAAAGAAAAAGTAGGTTTAGATTAAGGCCCATGTCATAGAAATCCTAATCATTTTTTTCCTTTCCCTTTCGCTGAGGACAATGTTGCAATTTGGAAATGATGATTAGTTGATTGCACCCATAAGTTTTGTACAACAGTAGTTTATTTTGTACAACAGTAGTTTAACTTACTTATGACAACTTATCTTTAAAAGAAAGAGAAAGAAAAAAATAAAAAAGACAAGGGTGGAAAGGAGAAAAAGCTCCTCAAATTGCAGTGAATAGAACTAGAAGTTTATGATTGTTTCACATATACCACATTTTTTGTTTAGGTACATATGAACCAAATTTTGGCACTAAAGAGTAGTATAGCTAGAATTTAGATGAAATGAGTGGCGTTGCATGTACTTGTAATGATATATGCACTAGGTTAAGACTACTAGTGAATATTAGTCATTTGGAGAAACATAACTCAGGTATAGTTCGACTTAGACATAAAGAATACATTACTCCTACACCTTACACCCTACTATTTTCTATAAATGAAGAAAAGAGGTCTCTAGATACCAAGTTTAGCTTTTGTGAACTTGAAAAAGAAAATTGTGTGAAAGATATAGTTCTCAAGGTTTAAATGAATATGTTTTTGGCTCAAATTAAGGAGCAACTACTTCTGTAGACAAATTAAGTAAAAGAAAAGTTATAGAAATAGGTATTATCGATGCCCTTTGTTACAGAAGGTTCCAAATGCAACACTTTATTAAAGCTACACAGAGCATGTTTTGTAGTTGTTTTTAATTCACCTATACTTGCAGTAATATTTGTTTTTTATTTTCATTTCTTACTATTAGCATAGTTGTCAAGTGTACGAGTTCCATTTGTGAGTTTGTTAGGTTGTTGTAGGAAGTTGGGGGTCCTTCTCTTCCTTATAACCTTCATACTTTTCTCTAATTTCCATTCATTCTTACATTCCCTGTTTTTACTAATACATTTTGGTATCAGATCAGGTTGTGAAGGTGACCACATCAGAGCTTCAAATTAGAATCAATTATATAGAGAAGGATTTGGCTAAGAGATTGGATGAGAGATATAAGAACTTGGAGAAATTATCTATGTAAATAAATACTAAGTTTTAGGAGTTGTTGAAAGCTATCAACCAAGGAAAGAGAGTTGAAAAAGAAGTAGAAAGCAAAAACTATAGAAAAGGGAGGAATTCAGAACATAATCATGGATCTGGAATAGAAAATCAAACCATGAAGACGACATTCCCTAGTTTCAATGGTATAAATTTCATGACTTAGAGAAAAAAGGTCAAAAACTTCTTCGCTCTTGAGGAGGTCCAGGAGGAGAAAAAGGTGAATCTCATCTTATAGCATTTAGAGGGAAAGGCATTCTTCTGGCAACAATAATATCTTAAGAATCAAGTTAATGTAACTCTTACCTAGCTAAAGTTAGTCATAAATTTGGGTTATAGATTTAATGAGTCTCTATTTGATGATCTTATTGCTAAACTAATGCACCTAAAGCAACTTGGTGGTGTTAAAGAGTACATGGAAAACTTTAATGAACTAAGTACTATAGCTAACTTAGATAGCTATGTAGCACTGAGTTATTTCTTGGGTGGATTAAAGGGACATTTGGAAAAGGCTATATGGATACAAAAACCTAAAATAGTTAATGAAGCTATGATGCTCACTATATTGCAAGAGAGTATCCTCACAGGGTTACAAGAAACCCACTTAGTCACTAATAGCCACAACCAATCTAAGTATTTTCCAAACAATAAGTACTCTTTAAACCGTAACCACTACCATAATCAAACCACCTTCTCCTCAGGTCAAAACATATTCAATAAAAAAAGTTACCTAACAAAACCTCCATATCAGAACCAAAAATTAGTTCAGTTTAACTCTTATACTAACCCATCGAACCTAACATCACACTCAACTTCCACCAACTGAAACATAAACTCATCTACAAGCAAACCTATATATATACCCCTACATAAACAACAAAATAGAAATATAAGAATAGTAGTCTAGAATACCATAGCAGAAAGAAGATCGAAGGATCTTTATATCTTATATGGGAATAAATATACCTACAACCAAAAATGCAAAAAATGTGAAGTTGTTTGCTTTGATTATAAAATAGTTGTATAGGAGGAAGATGTCGAAGGAGCCATAGAACCAAGAGTCACAATCAAAATTACAAGTTTGTAGAAATAGATAGTAAGGAGACCAGAGAGGAAGTTCATGCCTCGTTGAATGGTATACAAGGAGAAATCAGTAATCACACAATAAGGATGATGTGCTTTATTAAAAGATAGCCAGTGTATTTCCTTATAGATACAACTAGTACAAATAATTTTTTGAATGCTAAGATGGTGAAAGCATTGGGTCTGAAACATTAGGTGGTTAAAAGATATAGTGTCATGGTTAGGTAATAAGGAGATGGTGGACATTACCTCTTGCTACGAGAACCTGAAATGGACATCTAGCAATGTTGTATTCAACAAAGATTTCCTCAAAGGAGAATTGGAGTTATTGGGTGCTGAAGATTAGTCCTATAACACTATTATGAAGTCCTTTGCTCTACAACTTGAGGACAAAGCACGTGATAATAAAAGGGTGGATCAAAACTCATTAACCAAGGAACAACATGATCAACTGAAGTAGTTACTCAAGCTTTCACAACGGTTTTTCAAGAGCCACGTAATCTACCACCCTCAAGGCCATAAGATCATAAAATACCTATGTTGGAAGGATCCTCACCTGTTAATTGCAGTCTTTACAAATATACTCACATACAAAAAGGATTCATTGAAAAATTGGTAGATGAACTATTGTAAGATGGATTAATCCGAGAGAGCACTAGTCCCTTTGTAGCTCCCATTGTGCTTTTTCAAAAAGGAAAATGTCACATGGAGGTTTTGTGTTAATTATCGCAAACTCAATGCAATTAATATCAAAGACAAATTTCTTGTTTCATTGATTGAAGAACTACTTGTTGAGCTATACAAGTAAGCGTTCTTCTCTAGGATTGATCTTAAATCAGGATATCAACAAATTTGAATAGTTCATGAGAACATCACAAAATTTATTTTAAGACACATTTAGGTCATTATGAGTGGATTATGATGTCATTTGGTCTGACCAATGCACCTGCAACATTCCATGTAATAATGAACTCTATATTTAGACCTTTTTTGCGATAATATATGTTAATATTTTTTTTGATATTTTAGTTTACAATAAGAAATTGAAAAGTCATTTACAACACTTACATAATGTTTTTCACAAGTTGCAACAACACATAATTTTTTCAATAAGGAAAAATGTAGCTTTGGCAAGGACCATATTGACCACTTGGGCCATATTATTTCTAAATAGGGTGTGTTGATGGATGGAAAGAAAGTTAATGATGTCCTCAATAAGCCAATTCCCACAAATCTGAAGCAGCTCTGTGGGTTCCTTAGCCCTATAGGATACTATTGTAGGTTTAGTAATAACTTTGCAAAATAGCTGCTCTACTCACTCAATTGCTAAAGAAAGATGCTTTTCAATGGGATGTCACTAACCAAATAGCCTTCGAAAATCTGAAGCTAGCGTTGACTCAAGATCATGTACTTCATTAACTAAAATTTGACAAGGTATTCGTTTTAGAGGTGGATGCCTCAGGCTCAAGTATTGGTGTTGTGCTTATTCAAGATCATCATCTAATTATATATTACAGCAAAACTATGGGATCACATTGTCATGCACTGTCTATTTATGAAAAGGAATTGCTTGCCTTGGTGTGTGTTATAAAATGATGGAGCTCTTATTTACTAGGATGCGAATTCATCATTTTCATAAACCAAAAGTCTCTTAAATACTTTTTAGAGTGATCTACAACTACCAAAATGCAACATTAAGAATTGAGAAAATTAATGAGCTACCAATTCATTATTCAATACAATAAGGGTTTTGAAAATAAAAGGTTAATGTCGTATATCGCAAAGCTGCACCATCCTCACATTTTGCATTATCGATGGTCAACTCACCTTGTTGGATCACTTGAATGCTAGCTGGCAACATGATCCTGAGCGACAATAGGTTATTCAATGATTGGAAGCCAATCCTCATGACTTATCCAAGTACTTATGGGATAACAATATACTCGTACGCAAAGGAAAACTTGTGATTGGTGATGGCAAGATGCTTAAGAAGCAAATGTTGGATGTATACCATAGTTCACCTTAAGGAGGGCATTCAGGGCATGATACTACTTATCAGAGGCTATGGGAATCATTTTATTGGAAGGGAATGGAAAAAGATGTTAAGGTTTATATGAAGTAGTGAGTCAATTTTAGTGCAATACACTGGAATTAACCAAATATCTTGGAAGCCTACAACCATTATCTATTCCATAAGGTGCACGGCAGAACATTTCACTTGATTTTGTAGTGGGGTTACCTCGTTCGAATGGAAAGAACGTTGTTCTAGTTATGATCGATCAGTTCATGAAATAAGCTCACTTTATTTCTCTTAAGGGACCAATCACAATGACTTTGGTTGCTAAGAAATTCATGGATGTGGTTGTCCATCTCCATGGTTAGCCCAAAACTATCATATCTTATCGTGACCAGATCTTCATGATCTTATTCAAGGATGAGCTATTCTTGGAACAAGGTGTTAAACTCCTCAAATCCACTACTCACCATCCGCAAATGAATAGCCAAATAATGGTTGTTAAAAAAGTCTTAAAGTGCTTTTTATGATGTGCAATAGCTCTTAGGAAGTGGGATAGTTGGTTGTCTCTTGCAGAATATTGTTATAACACAAAGTATAACTTAGCCATTTGGATGACACCATTCCTGGCTTTGTATGGCTCTCTTAACAGAGGTGATACCTACTTGGCAGGAAGCTCTGTTGTAGACTTGGTGGACAGAGAACTTTAAACACGCAAGCAAATCTCATCCATATTAAGGAGAAACTTAGCCAATTCTCAGGTTCGCATGAAGAAACAAGCAAATACAAAACAGATGGAACTCACTTCTCAATTTGTGGACTATGTATACCTAAAGATACAACCTTATCGCCAATCAACCATACCTAACTGAACATTTCAAAAATTGTCTCCCAATTACTACGACCCTTTTGAAGTAATTGAAAAGATCGAAGGCATCACATACAAGCTAGTGTTACCTCCTGGATCCAAAATGCACTATGCTTTTCATATGTTGCTCCTTAAATGACACCATGGCACCAAACCACCATCTTTTATTTTGCCTATCATGGACAAACATAGAGTAGCAGCCCCACAACATGCAACCATGTTATGGTCAAAAGAAGGGGACATTTTGTCACAAAGGTATTGGTTAAGTGGGCTTATGCTTCTTAAGAGGATACTTTATGGGTTGAATACCACAAGTTTGCTATGTAGTTTTCAAATTTCATGGCTAGCATTGACATTACAAATTGTCCTTGAGGACAAGAACGTTCTATACGGTAAGGTGTTATTATAAAAGTTTCGAAACGCAATCTTCTATTAAAGCTACATAGAGTGTGTTTTTGTAGTCATTTTTAATTCAATATACTTGCTAAATATTTGTTTTTTATTTTCTTTACTTACCGTTAGCATGGCTGCCAAATGTAAGAGCACCATTTGTCAAGTCTATTAGGTTCTATTAGGTTGTTGTAAGAAGCTTAGTATCTTAGGAGTTCATATGGTAGGGAAAATTGGGACTGTACCCTTAATTTAGGTCCTCTTTCTTGGATACGATATCATTATCAATACAACTTTCAAATTTTTCTCTGATTTCCATTCATTAATGCGTTCCACGTTTCCGTTTTCCCCGCTACACCATCATTTGTGTGAGGACCCTATAAACTCTCACAAAATCGAATAATAGCAATGATGTTGTATCAACAACCAACTTAACAACATCAAGTATAAGTAAAGCCAGTTTCAGAAGACACAAGAGTATAGAGTTCATCCTTAACAATGGTGCCATTCGACCACCTAAACTGGCTTCCTCCAGAACGATTTATGAAAATCGAGAGTCCTTTGAAACAAAGGATTGACAACGCTACAAGTGTTCATTAGTTTATAGATATAACAAGATTGTGGAATATGTGATAGTATGTGATAATAACTTATACAGGGAGACAAAATTTTTGTGACAATTATTCAAACCATCACTGAACTAGTTTAATAAGCTGATCCCTTAGACTTTGGCTCTAATAGCATCATTTTCACCTTTGATTGCTTAGAAGAGGCTGGGATGCAGTAGCTACAAAAAGGAAAAGTGATTAATGAGGTGAAATAAGGATCATAAAATCATATACACAAAAGAAGAAGCTGACAATAGAAAAACTAGAAAATCACTCAGCTATAAACAAAACAGACAAGTGACCGATTAAAAAACAATTTTAACAGGGTTGTGAAAGTCCATTAGATCGAAAGCAAAAACATTTATCAAAAGAAGCTAATAGAGAGAAGACATGGAAACTTTTTATTCTATCCGAGATTCTTATTTGTCTTGTGATTGTAAGGTAGGCATGCAATGTTTCATGGTCAATAACATGCAACTAACTATGACAAATTGATCTACATTGTCAACTCATCTTTCACTCACGATGAAAAACGAAATAAGAGATGCCAGAGCATTTCAAATGATGGTTGATTTGGAGTGGTTAAAGGAATAAGGGGCCAAAGGGAAGAAGATAAAATCAACAGTAGATCCAATGACTTGTGTAGTTCTCTTTTGGCATTGGAAGATTGTTTCCCTCTTGAAGACCAAGAGATTATCAAAAGAACAAAGCAACTAAAGTTTGCTGTTATAAGCCAGGAACTTCATTATGGGAAGAAAAGCTAAAATCCATATAAGAGACGGTCAAGATAGCAATCTTCAATTCACAAACATAATCAATTATTTTCCTTCCTTCGACTAAATTTAGTTCCATTAACAGGAGCAACCAATTTTTATAGGTCCCTAGTCACAAGTTACGAATTCCTTGTATTTGTAAGGCAATTTTTACTACAATCAAGTTATCATTTATGCACATATTTCCCCTAATTTCTAAGCTTTGGCCACTCATTCTACCCTAAAAGATATTTCTTAAATAAACTTTTATTTCAAACATTCAAATACATTTAAATTGGTTGTTTAAGCGTGAATGAGTTTTAAAATATTTCTTAAATAAACTTTTATTTCAAATGTTCAAATACATTTAAATTGGTAGTTTAAGTGTGAAAGAGAATGTAATAACTGGGCAGTTCATGGCATTACCTTTATGACTGTGTCGTTCACTAGATGAAGGCATCCGTTTATTGATCTTCTCTGCAATTTCAGCCTTGACCAGGCGTGACAAAAGCAGTCCCGCAATAAGAGCACAAATCATCAGCATCAGAAAAACAGAGTCCCATCCCTTTGTTGAAAGAAACCCGGTGAGGAGAGGACCAAGGGCTGCACCAATTGAACCGGTGCCATCAATAATGGCAGTCACTGTTGCAAGGGCTCGAGAATTTCCCCTTAGAGAGCTGTGGGTGCCTAGATCTGCAGAAACTGCAGTTGTGATAAGTGCATAGGGTCCGTTAACAAATAACCCCGCAATCATCATCAGCAGAATATTCAGTTTCTTTGAGACACCACCATAAGCACGATACAAAAGCATTGAAGGAATTGCAGCATACATGAAACTGGCAGCTGTAGTGGCCCGAGATCGACTTCTATCAGACACATATCCTGCAATAATTCCACCAAAAATACCCCCAACATCAAACAGAGTAGACAGGTTTCCAGCTGACTTCACAGACATATACTCTCCTCCAATTTCTGAAAGAGAAAAACATCTTTTAGTGCGAAATCAAACATAATGTATGATGAACATCTGTAACAATCTAGCTTCGCATGCCCTCAACTGAATAGTATTTGCAACAAATAACCTTTCAGATGGTACTTATAGTTCAGAATTTTACATGGTTATGAAATGCATTCATGCAGAAGTAGCAACGAGTACATTAAATCATTTTGTTCTGGTGGAACTGTGAGTTAGTTTACAACCCTTACATGAATCCCATTCCCTAAAGAAGAAAAATGAGCACGAGAAAAAAAAATGCTCTGCTTAACGCTTTCTGTCCACTCCTAATGGGGGTAGTCAAGCATGGGAACACATCAGATAGTATTCATCTGATCACAGACATATTTATTCAATAACTGAAATACTTCAAACCAAAGAATTCAGGTTTCCAGTACAAGTTGCTTTAAAAGTAATACTGTCTAATCAGACAGCCATAGTCAACGGAAATCAAAGGTTACAAGAATTTTAACAAATTACAGCCTCCAACATAAAGTCACAAGCCTGACCAATATAAAATCATATAAAGTCCAACTTTAAATTATTTGAACCAACAATACATGTTTATTAATTGTAAGAATTAATCATAGCAATTTCTTCTCACTCCTAAGCACAAACATCAACTAAAATCAGAAGAAACTTGACGAGAAGATAAATTTAGAGCAGCTATCTAAATTGCAACGAGTTAACTCAAAGTCAAAATTGGAGAAATTACCCGTCTGGCTTAGATAAAATGGCAGCCAATATAGGAACGTATAAGCTACAAGTTTGGAGAAGAATAGGCACAAGGCAAATGGTATCACTCCAGGTATTAAGCAAGCTTCATGAAGCCCAACACTTGTCCTAAGTCCTGATCCATTCGGAACAACAGCAACCTTATAATCTTCCGAAATGCTTCCTTTTGGAGCTTGAGTTTCTACATCACCACCTGCAGAGTCATTTGGGCAAGGGAATCCAATGTCTTCAGGATAAGCAGGCAAGAACAAGAAAACCAATACACCTCCCATCGCAATAAAAGCACCTGGAACTATAAAAGACCATCCCCAACCACAGTCTAAAACACTAGCAGCAAGAAGAGATCCACTGATATTCCCAACTGAAGTATGTGCGTTCCAAATTCCCATTATTAACCCCCTCTTTCTTTTCCCAAACCAATTCCCAATCACAGCTACAACAGAAGGCCAACCGGTGGCTTGAAATAACCCAGCAATCATTTGCATGACTAAAAAGTACCAAAAAGCGTGAACGTTCCAAAAGTACCCTATCCCAAATAACCCCACAAAAATGCCGCTTCCAATCATCCCAAATGTCAAGAACAACCTCAAGTCCAATGTGTCACCCAAATGCCCAGCAACATACATACCCATAGAGTAACATGCAAGAAAAGCCACATCAATCTCACCCAATTTGGAAGTCCCATCTTTCCCATTAAACGGATACCAACCTTCATGTGTGACCCTATCCTTGTTCCTAAACCTGAATTCGTCATTAATGAAAACGTTTCCAAGTGGCCATGGATACTTGTGCAAATGTTTAGGCTCAGGATCCAACACACTCTTGATTATGCTACTAGGTTTCCTGGATGCATGATAACAAGTATACGCTACAAAGGTAATTAACAAAACCATATACCTATATGTGCTCAGGCTCCAATCTCTGCCTCTTATGCTTCTTATAATCAAAATCCCAGGTGGGGTTTTCCTTACAGTATCAAAATTTCTAGACATCTCTATACAACCAAATCCAAAAAGCACCAAGAAAAGAAAGATATACCGAATCCCTTCAACTTCCTTGAGACAGAATCAACCTCGCTGCAAATGAAAAATACAATCATATGGACACCAATAATAGAAATGAGGAGAAAGCAAGGAACTTACCCACTATAACAAAGCAAGAATCGAGCCTGAAACAAAACCCATCTTGGATCATGGTTGAATTAATAAAGCGTTGGTTTAGATATTGAGAAAGTGCAACAAAGAGAAAATGCCTGAGAGAGAGAGATATGTGAGGGGGGGAGAGAATGGCGGGAGTGGCAAGGAGATACAACTACGCTAGACACGTGTCGATTTTATGGTATATTTCAAACTGCAGTAAGCAACTGCATCGTTAGCTGTCTGGATGGAGATTTGGAGGGTGTAACGTTAGCTTTGGTTTGCCAAGGCGCAAAAGAGAAACGTGTCTTTGGTAAGTGTCCTCTTTCTTCGTTCGCCGTAAATTTTTAGGGTAAGAATAGGAAAGCAATGCTTCCACTCGTTATAAAGTATAAGATTTCCTACGATTACTTAGTTTAGGGATTTATTAATGAAATAGAACAAAATGTAATACTATTCTATTATTTTGGGATAAGAATTTATAATGAGATGAAATAAGATAAAAATAAAAAACTTTTAATTTGGGTAGTTTAGAATATAATATAAAATAATAATAACTTTTCACTATATTACATCGTAAACTCTTCTTCTAAATAATATTTTACTATATTACATTTTGAATCTTTCAATTCCTCTCAAATAACAATTTTTTAATATCACATTCGTTTATATTCTATTTCATTATAAATCATTTTATTTTGTTGAAAATTTTACATCTAACAAAACATAGTTTTAAGAAAGAAGGCAAATATCGTAACAGATTATATTCAGTTTTGGAATACTGTATCGATCAATATTTAAGATAATTTTTTTAAATTCTAAAATATTTCTTAAATTTAATAAAATTATAAAATAATCCCTTAATATATTTTTATACAATTTTTAGTTTTATATCATATACAATCATTTAATTATCATACAATACAAAATTAAAAATATTACAAAAATATTTAAAATATTATAATTTACAACATATAATAGAGAATAATTATATCAAAACATCCATAAACATTACAATAAGAGTTTATGCCAATCAACATAATAAAGTAGAAGTAATGCTTAAAACAAAAATAATTATAATTAAAATTTTTATATGATATTGCATATATAGAATTTAACATATAAATCATACACTAGTGAAATTAAAAGAAAAGAGAGAGTAAAAAAATGGAACTTCATTAAATAGATATTCTCTCAAACCTTACTAATCACAATTTTCATTTAGTAAAAAATTCTCATCATTAAAAAGAGTCTCATCATCACTATCAATCAAATTTGTTACATCATATGACATGTTAATATTTTTCCATCTAAGATTATCATCCTTGTCACTCTCATCTGTAAAACTTAGTTCCTCAGAAATTCAATCAGCTAAAAGATCGATATAGTCAAGGCAAATTAGATTCATATAACTACTTGCTCTATTAAAAATCATAATAAACAAATAAAATTAAGTTGTTAATAAAATATAAGAAATCATATTCAGCAAAGCTTTCAGTTGTATCATTTAAAGACCAATTTCAATCTTTTGTATCCTATTATATTTCTTTTTGTGAAATGAATAAATTAGAATATGCTTTAATTCCTTTCATACCTAGTTGCACTTCCATATTGACTTAAAATTTTAATTGCAATCTTTGCAATTCTATAACGTCACTTTTAAATTGATCCCACCAAGTAAGTGTAAGACAACAAAAGTAACCTTATAAACAAAATAAAGTGATGATCAATTTTAAACAAGTAATAAAAGTGAAGAAATACATAGCTAGATTAAGTTTGTCTCTAACAAATTGAAATAAGCATCCTAAAAATCATCGAACGGATCTTTGATGCCTCTATTTGTTAGCTAAGAAGATCTTATATTATCTCATGTGCAACAATTATTGTCATAATTAGTAGCATTCCCCTATTAATTTCAGTTTTCTTTGTAAATTTTGGTCTAACTCAAGGGAGGAGAGGGATTATAACAAACATAGAGATAAATTGAAGGTGATTTTGAAGGTGATCTTAAGGAGAGGGATTTGTTAAATATTTCTATTATAGGATCGAAGCAGTTGAAGTGAATGATCTATTTTGCGTTAGTCAATATTGTAATAACCGGAAGTGCATGATATAGCTGTAGCTAGTATTAGCAAGTATAGGTCGATCTCACGAAAACTGTAAATACTGGTACTTACCCTTCTCCTATTATCTAACCTAAGGATTGAATTTCGATTTTTAATGAAAAGAAACTTAAACTAAGGCAAGTAAAATAAAATAGGAACAAAATTGAACAGAGAATTCATGAAGCACTAGGAAATTATCAATATCGAGTAATTAGTATTTAGATTTTGAATCCCCTTAACCCTATAATTTGTAATGTAATTGTGTTGTTGAATAGTTAGACCGTGGAGATTCCTAAAGTATTCTAGTAGCTAACGTTGACTCTATTAACAACTAATCCTAAGGTTTCTAACCAAATTACTCAGGTTTAATCTTATAGGATTATATTATTGATTTATGAGTCCCTCTATTAGGTTAGACCCTAATCTAGAAGATTTATGTCGTTATATCTTTAGGGTTGCAATCAAGTCTTTCCAATTATCTTGGATCTATTCAAACCTAGGATTTCTCAATCGCTATGTTGAAATCAGATTATGGTCTAATATTTTGGATTACTAGAACATAAATAAAAATAGATAATTGGAATGCAACAATCAATCAACTAATTGCATTAACAAAATAATCAATACATGTTAAAGTATCCAAACAGGGTTCATCTAACCTAGATACTAATAAGACAATGAGTTACATATTGCCAGATTTGAAATTGACACATATATACAAAAACTTGAATCAAATACAACATAACCATAATTTTAAATCTCCCTGATTGTTCTCTATTGAGTATCTTGATGACGTAGATGTCTAATCTTATATTTTGGTGAATCCATCAATAAAATCTTCATGTCTCCCTCTCCTCTAGCTCAAAATTGCCTCTGGAATTGTCTTTGGAACTTTCAAAACGATGCATGCCACTTTCTCCTTGGATTTGCCTCTGAAATGCCAAATTTATATGAAAACCTAGTTTTCTGGGTTATGCATGATCATATGTAAGGTTGTGCATCGAAATGTGCATAATTAGAATTCACTAAGTATTATGAAAATGCATAAACATGTAAAAGTGCACGATCATGCACTCCTTCTAGATTGCTAAGTTTCTATTTTGCACCGTGTTTTCATCCAAATTCTTCAAGTTTGTGAAGGCAATTATCACCTTTAAACACATTTGAAGTAGCAAATATACAACAAAATTATAAAATATCAAGCAAGAATGCATTAAATATAGGGTTAAAATATAGTCAATTAACTATCTATCAAATATCCCCATACTTAAGCTTTTGCATATCCTCAAGCAAACTATAATTAAAATTACAAATTTTACAATATCAATCCATCATCAATCTCAACCTATCCATTCATACTATACAACAATATACCCTTCTTAATCAATTTAACATGAAATCATAATCAAGTTGTCATGAAATTAACTTCCTGAGTAATATTAATAATAACCACATCAATAATCGTATCGAAATCAAAAACATACATCTTTACACCCTCACCAAGATTTCACTCAATATGCTCAAGTGTTTAGGGTGACAAGTGTTAAGACTCTCAATCAATGCATAGTAGAATTCTTACTATAGCCTTACAATAAAATTGCATCTCAACCACTTATGTAAAAACTAGAAACAAAAATCAAAAGATCTTTGTATTAATTGTAATGGAGCTTAGGTAAGGTTTGAATAGGCTGACAAAAAGGGTTAAAGGTGAAGGAAATTTACTCACGGAAACATTACTAGACTTGATTACAAAACACATAGGTCCTTTCAATACAACTTTATTGGTACCATAACTTTGTTCATCTCTCTCTTTTTCTTTTTTTTCCTTCTATTTTTTTATTTTTCTCTTTTTCTCTTTTTTCTTTTATTTTTCTTTTCTTTTCTTCTTTTTTTCATAATAAGCATTCAATACCACAATTCAAGAAATATTGGACCTTTTACAAATTTCAAGTTTCAACAAATAAATAAAATAAATAAATTTCAAGATTCAAAATAATGAAATGGTCTTCAAAGTAAAATAGGATAAAGATTAATATGTAGGTAAAATCAATGAAAAAGACTAACTCTTAACTTGGTTATTCTTAAAGGTAAATTTTTTTTGGTATGATAATTTTCAAAGAAATAGGCTAAAGCAAGTTGTTGAATCTAAGTGCCTTCATCGTATCATTGCTTTTAATTTAACAAATATGGTCTCAACATGTATAATAAAAGCAAGTTCTAGAATTATCCTACTATGCAATGATAACACACACATGAAAGAATAATAAGAGCTTAAAAATTTTTGAAAAATTGCTACGAGGCTTAAAAGCTAACGAAAAATTTGGGTATATATGTGCAAACAATATGCCATTTCATTCAAATTGAATGTTTCAATGATTACAAAAAATATGACTTAGAAAACTAATTTCATTATA
This sequence comes from Erythroxylum domingense, assembly GCA_025594535.1. Taxonomy (NCBI): domain Eukaryota; kingdom Viridiplantae; phylum Streptophyta; class Magnoliopsida; order Malpighiales; family Erythroxylaceae; genus Erythroxylum; species Erythroxylum domingense. The sequence goes on along the minus strand of JANQBM010000005.1, from coordinate 14,569,988 downwards.
ACTATCATCCTTTTGTACACGAATTCAAGTCAATATTCAACAATAACATATAGTATTCATGGATAGATTCAACTAATTCATGACATCATTCATAAAATAATATAATCAGGATTATAAGCTCAAAAAAATTGTTAAAAATTCATTAAACTCATCCTTACACTTAAAGTTGTACATTGTCCTCAATGTACACAATAAAAACATGTATGATGAGTGAGAAGGTTTCTTGGTACTTTCCTGATTGTGACGATTTTCTTTGATTTGATCCACCCAATATGAAGATAACATGCTTGCAAAATATAAAAGAAAAGGATAAAAATAAACAAAAGAAATAACAAAATAGAAAATAAAATTCTATACTATTATGAAAGCAAAAACAAAACAATATAGAAATTGAAATAAAATTAAAACTAATTCGTGGGTTGCCTCCTATGTAGCACTTCTTTAACTTTGGTAGCTCAACGTCACCTGTATATTTAATGTCATCCTAGATCAATAATTAGCATATTGCTTTCACTCTTTGCTCCACAAAGCGATTTCATAACTTGTAAATAAGCCATATTTTGGAAGATAATCATAAGGACATAATTGATTAGATTAACAAAATCAATAAACTCCTTCAATGTTGTTTTTAATAACAGACTTTTAGAAAGGTAAAGAATAACAAACTCCCTATATCATCAGCTAGCTCGAAATGTTTGTCATTGAGGAAGTGGGAACCCTCTATACTTAAGGTCACTATTAACACCTCATCAGTAGTTTCCTTACTTAGTTCCTCTGCCAGTTCTTCTTTAATCACTTATGTACACTTTTCTTCTTCTTCATAGACAAAGGTTTCTGACTCATCTTCTTTAGTTATCTTCTTCCACTCCTCGACTTTCTCTTCTAAGATGGAGGTTTCTTTGTCTTCTTCTTCTTCAGGAAGCTCTTCTTCACTACTAAGGGTAATTGCCTTTTGGTAGATAGTTCAGTAGAACTAGGCAAACTCCCTTACATCTCTTCTGCATTTCCTGATGCCTTAAGTTTGAATCTTGAATATACTCGGTCATTATATTCTTCAAAACAACAGTTACCTCCTCGCCTTCTTAAAATATATCTTCATTCATGAAATCGACCGTTGTCTCTTCTTCACACTGAGATGATTGGAAGCTAAAATTATACTTATCATATATAAGTGAAGAAAGTCTTCCATCAAATTCATGTTGACTAGCTACTTTCTTAGCAAGGCATTCCATTAATCGATTTGCAATACTTTCTTTTTCTTCCAGAACCTCTTTATAAATTGTCCCTCCATTCATGAAACTAACCTTTGTATTTTCTTTATTTTCAAATACGTGTCGATTAGCTTTTAATTTGGTAATGGCTTCATTAACTTATCTTTTAGATTTAGCGCATTACATGGAGATGCTTGGTGCTATAAATATCCAGCTGGAGTATAATCGTTCCATCCATAAGTATAAGAGTTACTGCACTCTAAATTGTAAATGTTCTTATATACTACACCATACGGATCCCTTCAAGGAGAACATTTAAAACAGAAGGGTAGGACGAGTTAATTAGGATGGACTCTAATTTAAAATGAATGAGAGTACAGAAAAGGCATTACAAGTAATTATAAGGACATATATTGAAAAACAGAATCAGTCATTGGCTAATATTGAAGTTGGTGAAATAGGGAACTTAAATGCTAATGTTGATACTACTGAGGATACCTATGTGAATCATAATATTGGTACTAGGTCTACGGATATAAAGGAACAGGATTTAAAATATCTAAATGTAGTTGTAGAGGAGGTTGAAATCAATGGGCAAAGAACTATCATGACATATTCTCCTAAGGGGATGCCACCTAAGAACGTAGGAGCTTAAGAGAATATTAATAGGATGTAGGCTTGTCAGACTAATCTAAATGATACTCAAGAGGGATTGCCTAGAAGTGCTCAAATGATGGTTGAAGGTCAACAGGATCTGGTGGCTCAGGATTAGTTGACAGATAGTCTGGAGTAGAACAACCATATAATAGAGGAACGTGACAGTAGGGAGGAGCAATAGCATGATAATTCAAGACATGATACTGCAATAAATAATTCTCAAGTTTTTCCTACTAAAACTAGAAGAAGATCTGTTAGGCTCAAAGATAAACCAAAGGCGTTTCCCCTTAGATGACTATACTAGTGTGGAACATAAGGGGGTTAAATGACCCTCTTAAGCAATTAATGGTGAAGGATATAGTAGTTCCTAAGAGATCTTTTTTGGTCAGTCTATTAGACACTAAAATAAAGACAAATGGTGTATTATCAGGGTTGACTATTTTGGGCACTCAATGAAAATCATCTATACCATTATAATGGTTGTATCATATGCTTATTCAATTCGGATGTAACTGAAGTTAAGCAAAGTAGTAGTAGTGATCAATATATTCATCTTCACTGTCAACTAAAGGGACGAACAACTCCTTTTCAAGTCTCCCTTATATATGCTTCCAATTTTACTTTTCAAAGAGAGAGGTTACGGAAGGATCTGCAAATTCTATAAGCTGGTATGTCGAATTCATGGCTAGTCATTGGGGGTTTCAATTTCTCTTTGAATGCTTGTAAGGTTGAAGGTGGAGCAAGATTCACAACAAGGATTGGCAAAGAGCTTACTTAATTTTTACAAATGCTAAATATGTTAGATCTAATGGAAATTGGTTGTTTATTCACCTAGACTAACAAACAACAAGGAAACATGATGATTTAGAAAAAATTAGATAAAGCATTAGTGAACCTTCATTGGCTTAGCCGATTTCTACAAGCCTATATTCATTTTAGTGAGAATGTGATATTTGATCACTCCTTTATTCTTATTCAACTTATATAAGAAATGGCTAGAGGTGGGACTCCCTTTAGATTTTATAATGGCCTTACTCAACAGGAGGGCTTTATGGAGGTAATCAGCAGCTACTAAAGGAACGAGGTGCACGGGTATAAAATGTTTCAAATTATGCAAAAAATTCAAATTGTCAAACAAGCATTTAAACAGTTTCTCAAGATGTAGAATCATAATGCCCATAATTTAAAACAAAAATTGGATGAGGTACAGGAGGCTTGTTACCAGGATCCACACAACTCGACATTAAGACATATGGAGCTTATCAGGCTGAAGGAGTATCAGGAGGGTCTTAATCTTCATAATTCAATTATCAAACAAAAGACTAGACAAAATTGGCTCAAAAATGGGGACCCTAATTCTAAATTTTTCCATGCATCTTTGATGGCTCGAAGAAATTTTAATACCATCTCCAAACTAAGAGACATTGATGGGAATGTAATTTCTGATCACAATGAACTGAATAGTTACGTTAGGGGATATTTTCAACAACTAAAGGATATACATGAAGCTCAAGTAGTGGGAATTAGTGTACAAGATGTGTTGGTCGTGAATATCACCTACATGCAACAAGATATGCTTTTAACTCCATTCTCTCCATAATATGTCAAAGATATGTTGTTTAGTCTAAATGCTTCAAAATCCCCTCATCCGGATGGATTTACGACTAACTTTTTTCAAAAAACATGGGACATTACTGGTTTCGTATTCACATATGCAGTATTGGAATTCTTTGATTTAGGTCAGATGTTATGGGAAGTTAATCATAATTACATATGCCTCATCCCGAAGAAAAGACATCCTTCTATCTCCAATTTTTGACTAATATCTTATTGTACTATAGTGTACAAGATGATAGCTAAGCTTCTTGCATCAAGATTGAAGGTAGTGTTGGCAGAGCTCATTAGTGTGGCTCAAGGAGTTTTCTTACCTAAGCATAATATAGGGGATAACATCCTCATTCTACAAGAGCTCTTGAGGGCATATCCGTTAGGTAAACATATTAAAAGTCGTGTGCTAAAAATTGATTTGCTTAAAGCATATGACACTATTAGTTAGTCTTATTTAAGTGTATGCTTCGTAGTGCCAACTAAATTCATGAATTGGATTCTCCAGTGTGTATAACCATTGTTTATTAGTATATTGGTGAATAGGATTCCTTCATTACCATTTAACAATGCTAGAGTGATTAGGAAAGGAAATCCCCTTTCCTCTTACCTATTTGCCTTAGCTATAGAAGATTTTCTAGACTCAAATCAAAACTAGTTGATTGCAATAGGTTGTTTTAGTATCACTATAATTTTAGTGAACTCAAGTTGGTTCATTTACTATAAGCTAATGGTTTAATAATGCTTTATAAGGCTGAACTATATTCAATTCGAATGATACTGCACATGCTGCAGATTTTTTCCATATGGTCTGGCGTTATGTCTCATAAAATGTTAATGAGCCTGAGCAGATAAGTAGGTTAGTTGGTTTTAATTTGCACTCTTTACCATTTACCTATCTGGGATTCCCAATAACATCTTATAAAACTTAGTTCTCATATTTTATGCCATTGATAGAGAAGCTTAAAATCAAAATCACAGCAAGGCAACACAAGTTTATATATATAGCTAGTCAATTGACGTTAATCAGTTCAATGTTGAACAACAAGTATATACACTGGTCCACACATCTAGTTCTACCTAAGAGATTCATCAAGGAAATGAATCAGATATTAAAAGAATTTTTATAGTCTGGTAAAGTTGAGAATGGAAAGCAATTCAAGGTGAAATGGGTTGATATAACAATAACAAAGCTTTTAAGGGGACTTGGGATTATTCATATTGCCAAAATACAAAAAGTTATGCTATTTAAGAAGGTCTGGCATTTATTTATAGATAAAACAATGTTATGGACCAAATGGGTCAATCAATATCATCTTCGTAATTGGAATTTCTAGCAAATCCATCAGTATAAGGAATATTCATGGATATTCAATGATTTGCTTAGCTTGCAAGACATTATCTATTATCATATCAAACATAAGTCGGGTGATGGTGAGGATACATAGTTGTGGTATGATAATTGGACCAACTTTAACCCTCTTATTCACAAAATTGAGTTGTCTAGTCTCCGAAACCATATACCTTTTGATGCTAGAGTGTCGGTACTCATACATAATGGCATATAGGTTAAAGCATTTAAAAAGTTCCATTTATTAGTCAAATATTTTCCTAAGATTTTTGCAGCATAGAGGTAAGATAACATTGTCTGGTTACCCCATTTCAGTGGAGTGTTCAACAACAGATCTTTCCACAAGTTGATGGCTCCCACGATGGAGGTAATATCCTAGTTCGATATTGTGTGGAAATCTATATTAGTCCCCAAAGTTATGTTTTTTAACTGGTTGGTGATTAAAAGTCAGTTAATAATAAAAGATCGATAGTTTGGAGGAATTGACCCTATTTGTGTCCTTTTTAAGTAACTAAATGGGAGCCAAAATCGTCTTTTCTTTAAATGTCAATATAACAAGCAGACTGATGGTGATGTTGTAATTACCTCTGTACACTTTTGAGTGGTTGAAAACCTTAAATCTAATGATCAGATATACAAAACATGGTCAGTGTAATAGTATGATAATTAAGACAACTTTGCATATTCTCATTTACTCTCTATAGCAAGAACTAAATTGAAGAATTTATAAAAATGTGGAAGCAAGTCATCAACAACTTATAGAACAGATAGTGAATTAGGTCTGAGCTGCCATTATTGTTAATGACAAACAAGGATTAGTAACTTATGAAGTAAAACGGTAATGGTTGTAAGGTTCTATGCTATAAATCATTTGTAGTTCGATGGTGTAATATTTCATTAGTTTTATTGTAGCTAGTATGATTCATTGTAAGGAGTTATATATTAACATTTGCTAATTTAATTTAATTTCAATTTTAATTTTAAAAAAAAAAGTTGTGACATGACCTAAACATCGGTTGCACTTCTAAAAATATATGAGAACACCTAACTCTCCCATATGGTGATGCCACAGTTTGCGAAGGCATACTTTGGCTCCCATAAAAGTCTCATATGCTTCATCCTTCCATTATGAGCTATGGATATGACAATGAATCGTAATTCCTAAAATAAACAACAAACTTAAGATCAAGTAGAGATATTCAAAAGATAATTAATTAATAATCCACAAATACAATAAGATACAATAAAATAAAATAAATACAAAAGCAAAATTAAAATTAAAAGAAAAGAAAAAAGAAAGATAAAATAAAATGAAAATGACTAGATTAATAACATTCAAGCTTTCCTAATATCTAAGTCCCCAGTAACGACACCAAAAACTTGATTTACCTATTTTTGGGTTAGTCAATATTGTAATAACTGCAAGTGCACGATTTTACCTAGTACCAACAAGTACTGATCTGTCCCATAAAAACTATGAATACTAATACTTTCCTTCCCCTATTATCTAGCCAAATGATTGAATTTGTATTTTTAATGAACTAAAACTAAGGCAAGTAAAATAAAATAGGAAACAAAATTAAACAAAGATTTTAGGAAGCACTAGGAAATTATCAATATCGAGCAATTATTATTTAGATTTCGAATCCTCCTAACCCTTAATCAATTTATCATTTGCAATGCAGCTGTGTTATTGATTAATTGGACCGTGGAGATTCCTAAGGTATGCTAATAGCTAACCTTAAGTCTACTAACAACTAATTCTAAGGTTTTTAACCAAATTACTCAGGTTTAATCTTACAGGATTATGTTATCGATTTATAACTCCCTCTATTAGGTTTGACGCTAATCCAGAAGATTTATGTCATCCTATCTCTAAGATTGCAATTAACTCTTTCCAATTATCATTGATCTATTTAAACCTAGGATTTCTCAATCGCTGCGTTGAAATCAGATTATGGTCTAATATTTTGGATTACTAGAACATAAATAAAAGAAGATAATCGGATCGCAACAATCTATCAACCAATCGCATTAACTAATCAAAACACATTAAAGTATTTAAATAGGGTTCATCTAACCTAGACACTAATGACACAATTAGTTACACATTACATATACAGAAACTTGAATTGAAAACAACCGAATCATAATTCTAAATCTCCCTAATTTTTCTCTATTAAGCATCTTGATGATGTAAATGTCTGATCTTGTATTCTGGTATTGGTCGACAAAATCTTTGCGTCTCCCACTCCTCTAGCTCAGAATTGCCTCCAGAATCATCTCTAGAACTTTCATAATGATGCTTGCCACTTTCTCCTTTGATATGCCTCCAAAAATTCAAATTTATAAGAAAACCTAGATTTTAAGGTTAATCACAGTCATGTGCATAGGTATATCACAAGTATCATGAAAATGCATAGGTTTACAAAAGTGCACAACCGTGCATTCCTTCAAGATTGTTGATTTTATTCTTTATATTGTGTTTTCATCTGAATTCTTCTTCTTTAAGTCTGTGAAGGCAATTATCACCTTTAAACACACTTGAATAACATTAAGTACCAAATATAAAATAAAACTATAAAATATCATGCAAGAATGCATTAAATATGGGGTAAAAATATATTCAATTAACCATCTATCATGAAGCAGTTGGTAAGTTGCTATTTTGGGTAAGTTATACAGAAGTATCTAAATGAGACAGCTCGAGGAGTCCCTCAACTTCCCACTTTGCTCACGGAAGCTTGGATGTGAGTCAATTCCTTTCCCTTCAAAAGGTTGGGGTTATTAATGAACAGTGAGCAAACACAAAGTTGAATGAACCGAGAACATCATAGAGAAATGTAATAGCTTCTATCACCACGAAGGAGAAGCCTAAACACCTCTAACCTACTGTAATTTAGGGCATTGTTACTCCCCTTGGAGATGCTACAAAAGGGTGCTAAACATTTAGAAAACACTATAATAAGTGTTACAAAGGTTTTCTTAAACACGAAACTTATACCGAAGTTGTGTCTACTCCTTTGTATGGCAATTTCACTTAGGTCCATTTAAGCAAGACTCAGTCTTCCCATGTTATCATTTACAAACTAACTTGTTTTCAGATGCCTCATTACCCTCACATTGTTTAACTCTCACACTCTTGCAAAGAGTATTAAGAAAGCACTAAATTATCAAAGATGATAATAGGAGCATGCAAGAGATATAATAAATTCTAACCTTTATTACTTCCCTCAAAGTACACAAAGGAATTCTCTTTTAATCTGTTTCCTTCCACTTTATCTCAGTTCTCCCTAGAAGCAATGCTTAAATGAGCTATTTATAGGCACCTCTGGCTTTATAATTCAAAATCCTAAGTAGATTAAACTAGTTAGATTATCTTATCCTAATCAAATTACGTCACATTATATAATAAGATGACATCCCCTTCTAAATAGGACTCTATCTGATATGATTTATCTACATCACAACTAATATAATAAGAGATTACATCTAGTTATGAAAGGCTTCAGGCTTGGATGACTCATCCATGAAGATCTCTGCTATCTTTAAATGATCCTCCCACATGATCTTTATCTTTTGGAGCCGATGTCTATCCGCTGTGATCTTATCTGCTACATCATCCAAGATCTCCCCACAATCTCTATCTGGTGATAATGAGTCATCCGAGCCTAGAGCCTTTTATAGCATACTGGTCCAATCCAATGCTTACCTATGTCAAGTTCATTATTCATGGTCTATTCATTTGAGGATATACTAAGTCCTTAGTCCATCAAGAACATAGCCTTAGCTAAGTTGGCCGGTACAAGGTCTGAACACACTATGTTTGATTTAACTTGCTAAGTTATCTTAGGCTTTTGCATGCCACTGTTATGCATGTGATCTAGCTAACATTTATTCTAGAGCCCATTTCTAGTTACTTATAAAGTGTTTTTATGTGATAAGAGGCTAACAATCCACCCCCACTAGATGAACACAACCCCTTTATCGAGCAAGCCTGAAGGTAGGCATTCACCTGATTCTTGAACTGCCACAAGGTAATATATTTCTTCTATATAGCTTCCGTGATTGGCTTTCCCTTCCACTGGATTAAGAATTTGGACCTCCAATTCTTCTTATATTGTCCCATTATTCTATGATCTAAAATCTTCTCCATTTGATCCTCGAACTTTTTTCTCACAACTGATGGAGCTTTCTTCACCTGAATCTTATACAAATCTGATGTATTCTCATAGTAAGGTTTGAAAAACTAACATGAAAAGTAGGTTGTACCTTCAACAGCCTATAATCATTGAGCCAAAACCTGCATACAATACCTCCCTTAACTTTTGAAATTAACTTACTGTATATTTTTTCCAATGAAGTTGTAGCTTTGATGTATTCCAACAGGTTAGGCTTCACCCCTGTAATGGCATATAGGGATGCGAATACCTCTTGTCGACTCAAGGCATCTGTCACATTATTATGCCTCCTCAGTTTATACTCACATATGAAATCATATTCAACAAGAAACTCCTACCACTAGGTTTGCATCTGGGACAACTTCTTCTGGGTCCTAAAAAATATGTTAGCAATATTACCGATAGGAATAACAAACCTGGTCCCTAATAGATATACTCACCGTGTCTCAAGGAAATGCACCACTGTAGGCATCTCTTTCTCATGTGTTGGGTGTCGCTGGTCTGCAATATTAAACTTTCAACTCTCAAATGCTACGGGATGACCCTCCTATACTACGACTCCATTAGTGGATTCTTCCAATATATCTGTATGTATCTTAAATGGAAGATCAAGCTCAAAAAGCATCAATATAGGTTCGATTGAGATAGTAGCTTTAGGTATTTTGAATGTCTCTTGACATGCATCTGACCAACACCATTCTTGTTTTTTTAGCAAATTTATCAATGGCGTCATTTTCTTCGAGTATCCCATTATAATCTGCCTATAGTAGTTATTCAGTATGAGAACACTACGTAACTCTCATGTTGTTGTGGGAATCTACCACTCAACTATCGTCTTCACTTTCTTCGAATCTATCCTGAACTGACCCTTACTCACTTAGTCACCCAAGAATCTAATCTCTAATTGTGCAAACTCGCACTTCTCTATCTTCACAAAGAATTTATGTTGTGTTAGCTACTCAACACTTTCCTTAATTTCTCCATATGTTCTACCATATCAGTACTGTACACCACGACGTCATCTAAATACACCATAATGACCCCATTGAAGAAGTTGTATAACATGTCGTTCATCAGGTTGCAAAATGTTACAGGGGCATTAGTCAATCCGAACGGAATTCGCATGATCTATACCGAGTCACACATGTTGTCTTTTAATCATCGCCCTTGGCTATTACATTTGCCAATACCCACTTTAAAGATTAAACTTTGTGAAAATTATAGCCCCTGATAATCTGTCCATCAAATCTTGAACTAAGGGAACAAGATACTTGTTTTTTATTGTTTCCTTATTCAAGGCTTTATAATCCATGCACATCGGAAGTGTTCCATCTTGTTTCTTCAGGAACAACACTAGGGCACCATATGAGGCTTTGCAAAGTTGGATGAACCCTATCTCTAATAATTTACTAAGTTATTTTTCAAGCTCCCTTAACTCTAATGAGGACATCCTATATTGGGTGCATATAAGTGGGATAGCTCTAGGAACCAACTCGATCTTGTGATCAATTTCTCTATAAGGGGAAGGAGTCTTAGACAACTCTTTTAACATCACATAAACTCCCTCAACAAACTTACGACTACATTGGGGATTTCCATACGTGATCATCATCAATTTTCCATATAGCAGCGAGATAGGTCTCCATACTTTTCCTCGTCTCCATACTTTTCCTCAACCCTTTCTCGATGCTCATAGCTGACACATATGTTATAATTGTTGTATCGTCTATTATTCCACCACTAAAACTATAACAATTAATATAAAATGAATTTTATTCATGCATAATCAACATACCTTCCAAACTTGGATACAACTTCACCTTTGCTACCTTCAAGAAATTGATCCCCAATATGAAATCAAAATTTTCAAGTGGTATGACCATGTAATTAAACTTGGCATGCTAACTCCTATGCTCACTAAGATGTTGTAAGCAGCTTCAATCACCACTTGTGCCTTACCCGTAGGGGTTCATCTTTGTCAGGGTCTTTGAAACCTTAAGCCCTAACTTACTCACCATTATTTTTTTCCATGAAAGAGTGTGTCACACCCACATCCACCATTGTGGTTACCTCCTTCCCAATGACTTATATCACCATATACATTTGCTTGTCCAAAAGATTGGATTCACCTTTAACCATATTCAATAAGATGATTGAATTCATTGTTGATTTCGAATCTTCTTCTTCTTCTGCAATCAAGGCATTTAGTTTCTCTTTCCTCGAAAATTATCTCGTAAAATGTGGACGATACATAGCTGACAAGCAAGTTTGCCCTTCTTGGAGGATGTCTTCTCACTCTTGAAGCCATTATTTTGCTTGCCTTTTGATATGTGCTTAATTGATAATGAATTTATTCAACAACGCTTAATGAATATTGCTAGGAAAGTGCTTAAGATACTTAATTTGACTCAAATGTAGTTTTGGACACAATCGGAAGCAAAAGAGTTAAAGTAAGTCAAAAGCACTACATTTAATCCATTTTTCGAAGTTCACAGTCCTTTGTCTCCATAGAACAAGAAGAAGAAGGATTAGAGTAAGAGTAGATAAGAAAATGCATGAAGATGAAGAGTATGCGTTGTAGAAAATTAAGTAAAGTCATGAGAATGCAAGTCACGGCCACGGGCATGACACAACATGTCATAACTGTGACTCACTTTGCATAGGCATGACTCAAGTAGTCATGCACATGACTTAAAGTCACGGCCATGCATGGTATGTCACACCCGTGACATATAAAGTCACTAGTGTGGCATAATGCCACCTCACCTCTCATTTAACTTAGTGTTAATATATACCAAAGGATGATGGTGCATATTTCTATTCAAGGCCACATGTTTATCGCATGCATTAACATAGAGATGATTAGGCATTCTTTTCTTTTCTGGATTACATTAGCCAAATAGCCTACCTTATTGACATGATTTCTCCCTTGTTACGCCCCTTTGAGCTTTATTTAACTTTTCTTTGTATATTAACCACATTACATGCTTTAACCCTAGACAAATGTCCTTCTTAAGCCTTAAAGCAAGTGGAAAATTTGTTGATTGTTGAGCTTGTGGATATATAAAAGTATAAGTGTGGGGGTGTACATATATATGGGTTGATTATAATGTTGGGATGTTATTTTATGTCCTATCATTTAAATTGCCATGTTGATGTAGTTTTTTTAATTTTCATAAAAGCAAAAAGAAAGAGAAAAATAAAAGAAAAGAAAAGAAAGAAAGAAAGAAAAAGAAAAAAGAAAAAAAAATGTTTAAATAAATGTATCAAGGAGGAAGTGCATATGTGTTGAAAAGTTGTTTATGATTAATGCATCCTCCTAAAGTTGTATTGAATGGGTTATTTGAGTATGTTAGATATGAGGTAGATGCTGTCATGGAAGGTTCACTTATTATAGTTCAATGTATTGTTATCATCAATCCTTATCAATGGTCCCCTTTGATTAGTTATGCTTCATATGTTTTATATGTGAGAGCTTGAGTTTGAGCGGTGAAACATCATTTTTGCATTCATCATAGTTGATGTACACAATTATGAGGGAATGTTGGTTTTTACACATGATAGTATATTGAGTGTTACTTTTGTTTCATAAGATGAAGAGTATATATTCTAGAGAATCAAGTGAAGTCATAAGAATGCAAGTCACGGCCATGGGCATGACACAACATATCATGACCGTGACTCACCTTGCATGGGCGTGATTCAAGTAGTCACGCCCATGATTTAAAGTCATGGCCATACATGGTGTGTCACACCCGTGACATACCAAGTCACAGGGTTGTGACATAATGCCACCTCACCCCTCATTTAACCTAGCGTTAATATATACTGAAAGGGTGACCATGCAAGGGATATGAAATTTTGAAGTGTTTTTGGGCTGAAGCTTCGAGAGCCTTTAGGAGAGAAGAGAGTGTGATGAAACTCTCACATATGGAGAGACCCATAGAGGGGTAGCTTTTCTGATGTCGGTTCAAAGGTGAAATCATCAACGACCTAGTTAAGTGTAATTCTCCTTATATTTATTGTTTTCTTTCTCTTATGGATTGATTATATTATCCTTTGTTCAATGTTTAGGTCTTGTGTAACAATGATTAAATGCTCTATTATGTTACGTAAGAACCCATTGCTAGAATCAAATACAATATGTAATCATTGTTTTATTTATTCATTTGTAGCGACTAATGGTTTGTAACTATTAGGATAACATAACCTAGGTTAAATAATCTGAACTTGCGTGATTATTGCTTAGATTGGTCTATTTTTCTCACTCATAAGGTGACTGTCAAATTAAACTTAGCGAGCATCTCCTAGGTTATTTCATAGCTAGGGTTAATTAACGAGCTCTTCTTAATTAACTATGACCTAAGGAAAAAACAGGATTAATAAAGCTTGTTGTTAATCTACGACCAATAGTTCAAAGAGAGATGTAATGACAACAATTCAATGAAATATGTTTACTTGAGTGTAGGCCAAGATTGAACCAAAGAACCAGGTCCCAAACAAATTCATCATTTTTTAACGTTTCTTTAATTTGTTCTCATTAGGATAGTTTTACTTTGTTTTCATTTCAAACAAAACAAAGCCCCTAAAAAAACCTAAACACCATTTAATTTCATTTCATAAACTTTACACACACTCTCTCTATGGGATCGACCTAGACTCACCACTAGTATAATAGTAGTCTAGTTTATTTTGTGTAGTGTAATGACGCGCTACCACCTTTCCCCTTAAATCTCCTTTCTTGAAGTCTTTCTTCTTTTTCCCCTCACTTTTGTCCTGTTGGGTTAGGCCTTTGCCTTTTAGAAGAAGTAGAGGAGCCCACCTTAGTTTTGTTCTTTCACTCAAAAATCCACCAAGGCATTAGTAGCTGTGATTGCACTAACTGCCTCCTTCACATTTTGCCTCTGTAGCTTTATTTACACCTATGGTTGTAACATGGACAAAAAGTTGAAAAGATTGTCCTTATCTGACATATTATCAATATCCAAAATTAGAGAGCTAAACTTTTTAACAAAATCTCTTACTGATCTGTCTTGTTTTAACTTCTTCACGGCATCCCTCACTAGGTAAGAAGGATTCATTAAAAGGAATTGATCCTTTAACTCCTTCTTCATCTTCTTCCACATATCAATGGGAGCTCTACCTACACTAATTTCAGTAAAGGTCCTCGTTCTTGACCAAAGCTTAACATCTTTATCCAAGTATATGGTCTTCATATTGACCATTCTAGCATCAGGTACCTTAGTAGCCGTAAAGCACTGCTTCATATCCCACAAAAAGTTCTCGATCTCCTCTATGTTCTACACAGCCTTCAAAACCTTGGGTTCTCACATCTTCACCACGGTGCTATATACATACCCAACATCTTGTGTTACAATGGTATGCCTTATGATCTTCATCTCAAAGCTATTCTCCTCTAGTGCCCTTATCAAATCTATTCTTTGATGTTACAACTGTTAGTTTTACTCCTCCGGCATCTTGAACCAAGTTTTATATGATATGACGTCTTTCCCCTCTTAAGGAATTGGCTCTATGAGTGCCTCCATTCTGTTGACATGCTCTGTCAAATTATTGCCCCCCACTATATCAAAGTGTGGCTCTAATACTAGTAGTTATAAAGGCTTTTGTAAACACCAAAGTTGCATCTACTCCTTTGTACGGCAATCTCACTTAGGTCCGTTTAAGCAAGACTCAACCTTCCTACGTGATCATTGAAAACTAACTTGTTTTCAGACGTCTCACAACCCTCACAGTGTTTAACTCTCATAATCTTTCAAAGATTATTACTAAAGCACTAAACTAACAAAGGGAAAAATAGGAGCACGAAAGAGATATAACAAATGCTAACCTTTATTACTTTCCTCAAAGTATACAAAGGAATGCTCTCTCAATCTATTTCCTTCCTCTCTATTTCTATTCTCCTCAGGAGTAAGGCTCAAATCAACTATTTATAGGCACCTCTAGCTTTACAATTCAGACTTATAATTAAACTCAACTAGTTAGATCACATTTTATCCTAATTAGATTACATCACATTTTCCAATAAGGTGACCTCCCCATCTAAATAGAACTCTATCTAATGGGATTTATCTATATCACAACTAATAAGATAGTAGATTACATCTATCTAGGAATGACACATCCATATCTATGAAGATCTCTGCTATCTTCAGATGATCCTCCCACATGATCTTTATCTTTTAGAGCTAATTTCTATCTTTTGTGATCTTAGCAGCCACATCATCCAAGATCTCCCCACAATCTCTATCCATTGATAATGAGTCATCCAAGCCCAAAGCCTTTCATAACACACTGGTCCAGTCCAATGCTTGCCTTTATCAAATCCATTAGTCATGGTCCATTCATTTGAGCATATACTAAGTTCATAATCCATCAAAAATTTAGTATTAGCCAAGTTGGTCTGTACAGGGTCCAAAACTAAAAAAAAAACTCACATCATACATGATTTAACTTACTAAGTTACCTTGGGCTTTTATATGCCTCTATCATTCATATGATCTAGCTAACCTTTAACCCAAGGCCTGTTTCTAGTTAGCTATAAAGTGCCTTTATGTACTAAGGGGCTAACAATAGGATGCTTTCTTAATAGAAGAACTCCATTCCCTCAGGTACAAAGTTATGCACATAATAGATGGGGAAGCAAAAGGTTAACTCAAGTCTTGCTCACTTAAAAAGATATCTTTCTCTTCAAATTTATTGATGTGGATATCTTGAATAAGGTAATGGAAGTTGGTCCTTGGCATATTGGGGGTCACCAATGTTGCTTAAAACTGGTCCCCTAGAATGGAATTAAACAGATCTAGAATAGAAAACATCCTTTACAAATTAACTTCCACAACATTTCTTTAGAGTATTGGAATCTATATGGATTGAGCTTCCTAGCAAACTATATGGAGAAGCCAATTACTTTTGATTCAGGTATAAACAAACTTGAGAAAATCTATCATACTAGAATATATATGGAGGTGAACTTATTACTTATAGTGAATTGAATCTTAATGGTGAATTGACTAAAACAAAATTTCATCTTACTCATAATTGGAAACCTTAACTAGGAAAGAAAGAATGGAATCGAATAGGGAAAATTTTCATTTAAGTAATTTCTTCATACTTATAGGGCTTGAAGAGGATTTAATTCCACCTATAGAAGGAGAAAATTTAGGAAATGATCAACTAATTGTACTGACAAACCTAACTATTAAGGTTTAGGCTACTAAACAAGACAATGCCATAGAATCTAAAGGAAAGAAAAAGGTAATAAGAAAGGTAAAGGTATAAAACCAGTACGTAGTTGCAATTTTAATAAGG
Organism: Erythroxylum domingense; assembly: GCA_025594535.1. Lineage (NCBI taxonomy): Eukaryota > Viridiplantae > Streptophyta > Magnoliopsida > Malpighiales > Erythroxylaceae > Erythroxylum > Erythroxylum domingense. The sequence goes on along the minus strand of JANQBM010000005.1, from coordinate 14,553,654 downwards.
AGGAGACTTATAATCATGAAACCCCAGAAAACTCAAAACTTGAGCAAATTAAGCAGTTATGTCCAACTGCTAACAAAAAAATTAGGGATGAAGAGAAGAAAACCCTAAAAGATGGTTGTTAGTTCCCTGATTCTAACCAATGCTTTTTTTTGAGAGTGTAAAGAGTTGAATGACCCTTATAAAAGACAGGTTGCCAAAGATATTATTTTAGAAAACATCATATCATTGTCAAACTACTAAAGACTATAATCAAAGCTCACAAACTACATAACTCAATGAATTTTCTAGGTAAAAAATGGGATTTCGATTCCAATCATGAATATAATTACAATGGTATAATTGTCTTTGCTTTCAAAAAGGAGAAAGTAAAAGTTGTAGTTCATAGTAATTTAGATTAGTTTGTTCATCTTAGCTACAAGCTGGAAAATTTAAATAATACATTTGACATCTCCATTATATTACTTCAAATTTTGAGTTTTAAAGAATCAAATTATGGGATGATCTCTTGAGCATAAACTCATTGTCAGGCCCTTAGATTCTAATAGGTGACTACAATTATGTCTTACTTCCTTCAAAAGCTTAAGGAGATATATTTAACCATTCTAACTTAGGTAAGGAGTTAGAAAAAGTAGTTGCTACGCTGGATGTTATTGATTTAGAATCTGCGGGAAATCATTTCACTTGGAACAATAAGCAAATCGACAAAGCCTTAATAAGGAAGAAACTCAATATAATTTTAAATAATCAAAGTTGGTTAAAGACTTTTCCTAATTCTTATGTCCTTTTTAGACCTCCTATATGCTTAGATCAATCTTACATGGAAAATCAGAAATTTTCGCCTCTGAGGAATTTCAATGCTTATTTTAGGTTCTTCAATTTTCTCTCTAATAAAGAGGGATTCGTGGAGCTAGTTAAGGAAGTTTGGGATAGCAATATCATACGTTGCAATTCCTACCGGCTTATAAGGAAACTCTATATTCTAAGAACTAGATTAAAGTAATTCCTTAAGTCAGGAGGGCCTGCCTATTGCATTGAGGTTAAGGAAAGCACATGATGGCAATTACCTTTTTTTATAATCAAACACTAAAAACTGTAGAGATTAGGAATTTTGAGACCTACAATAGGGCCTTTATATACCATAATTCCTTGCAAATGCAAAAGGCAGGAACTATTTGGTTAAAAAAGGGAGATTCGAATACTAAATTCTTTCACAATTTAGTCAACAAATAAGATCTATTGCTTGCAAGCTAGTGATGACCAATAGGTTACTGATAAATCCTCTATTGAAAATATAGTGCTCAAATTCTATATTGATTTGTTAGCTTATAGTAATTCTGGTCTGCTCAACTTACATAATCTAGTAGAGTTAATTGACCCTCCCACCTTTTAGAAGAATTTGGAAATGCTTCAACAACCAGCTTCTAGCTATAAAATCAAAGGATTTCTATTACCCAAGGAAAGCCCCAAGCCATGATGGGTACAATTCACTAGTAGGTTGCCAGTTGAATTTGTATAGGAATTCTTACACTCAGGGAAATTGATGAGGGAGATTAATACAACCTACATATGTATGATTCCCAAGGTTTCTAATGCCAACTGCCTAAATGATTTCAAACCTACTTCTTATTGTATCACTATGTACAAGGTGATTTATAAGCTACTTGCTAACATAATAAAGGAGCATCTAAAGCAAATGATTCATTTTTCCCAAGGAGCTTTTATCTAAGGTAGATTTATTTCAGACAACATCCTTATGGTGCAGGAGCTAAAAGTTATGCTATTAAAGTGGATTTTTCCATAACATTATATTGTCTCTAATAGAAATTCATCTTCAATAGTCTTGAATGGCTCATATTCCCTATAAACTTTATCTCTTGGATCAAAGAATGTCTCTCAACCTTATCTTATAGTGTCTTTATTAATGGATCCCCAACCAGATTTTTTAAAGGCTCTAATAGGATAAGGGAGGGTGACCCTCTTTCTCCTTATCCATCTGCTATCTCCATGGAAATTCTTATAATAATCCTCAATTAAACACAGCTGGTCATCCAGATTTCTCATTCCATTATAAATGTAAGGAGCTCCAACTTACTCATCTCAGCTTTGCATATGATTTAATGAGGTTTTGTGTAGCAGTCCATAACTCCATCTCACTTTTGCACAAATCATTCGTGGAGTTTTGCAAGATCACTGGTCTAAATGTTAACTCATCAAAGAGTAAGGTGTACTTTTCATTTGATGTTACTAATTCTTACATATTAAAGAAAATCTTTAGGTTAAATATTCACAACTTGCCTTTCAAGTACCTTAGAGTACCTATCTCTTCTAAAAAGCTAAAGTTTCATAATTACTTGTGCTGGTAGAGAAATTCAAGAAAAAAAATTCAATGTTTGGCATGATAGAGCTCCATCTCAAGTTAGAAGGGTACTACTTATTTCCTTAATACTGAATAATCTCCATAACCATTAGAGCTCTCACATTTTCATGCCTAAAAAGATCAATAAAGGGATGGAAAATGTACGAGGAACTTCCTCTGGTCTAGGAAGGCTAAGAATTCTGAAAGAGTCGAAATCAAAAAGGAAAAATTCTGCTGGAAGAAAACAAAAGGGAGGTTTAGGATTTGTCTCAATTCAGATGATTCAGACAAAGCTAGTAGCCAAGAGAATATGGAGGCTTTTCAATGACAAAGAGGTAATCTGGAGAAAATGTCTAAATGAATATTACTTGAAGGACTCTAGTTGCTAATAAATAGGAGAAAAAATGAACACTCCTAGCCTTTTATATAAATGTTGCTAAAATATCTCATTCATCAATGCAATGTGGTTGTGGCATTAGAAAATATCTCATTCATCAATGCAATGTGCTTATGGCATTAGTAACACTCAATGGAATAACAAAAGATTTGAAATGCCTATCGTGCATTTGAAACATCGTTTTCTATAGGTTAGAATGATATATCTAAATTTGAAGATAATTCGAGCAAAGGTCTAGTTTGGTGTACAATTTGGAATTGTACAACCCTTCTATACGCTTATCAATTATTGGAATAGGAACTTGTAATTTATATTTTTAGCATTTAGAGCCCTACAATCCACACAAAATCACTTAAAATTTCCAGCTTTGTAAACTAGTATAATAGGAGAGGAATCAAGAGATTGGCTAGGTCTAAAATTCCACGTTCTATATTGCTTTTCTATCTCGTCTTTTCGTGAGTGTGGGTATTGGTAAGGGCACAACAGTACTGGTCCAACTCCAAGTTCTAGAATAATTTTAAGATCATGACTGCAGATAGGTGGCAGGCTTATGGGTCCCTGAAATAAGACATCAAATTCCAAAAAAAAATGTTGCTCCAATTCCATGTTTGAGTGGATTTCTACTTTTATGATTCTAAGTGTTGGAATAACTTCATGATTAACTATATAATTTTACCATTTTGTTAAAAAAATATCATCTATGATCCATAATCCCATCAGATAGGCCTTGATGACTGGAGCCGAGATACACCAAACCTGCCCAAAATAAGAACAAAGAACTCCGCTAGAAATTCCTTTCCATTCAAACAAACGTTATTTCTTGGCACTAACCTAAGCAATTGAGCTTTCTGCCATTAGCCACCTTAACCTACATTTTCTGGTTTGTTTCTACAGAAATCCCATTTTATTTGTCCATTCGATGCTCAAATATTGCTGGAATCAATTAAGATGTCAAGAGGTTGATTCCTGATATTTCCTCAAACTAATATTAGTTATCCCTCCGTTGTAATTCCGTTGATCGCATGGAGAGAGAGTTCTTCAAGTTTTTTCTCCTTGTTAAGATTTGCGTTTGGGTCGTTGTCATGCTTTCATTTCTCTACCCCATCAATCCAGAAGAAACAATTGCATTGATGACCTCTGTTGTAGACCTCATTGTAATTGAAACAAAGACCTTATTTCGGCTTATCATTAATTGCTTGAAGGATTTCTTTATTATGGGAGATGTTACGACTGATGTGGGCTTTAGAATACTGGTAGGTGCCTTATGGATCTACGACGACTATGTAATCAGGCCAAGCCCGTGACATTTATTCGATCTCTTAGGTTGCCAAGCTTCACTTCCGCTGCAAAATATTCTTGAATTCCATTGATGACAGATGAATATTTCAACTTCTTATTCTAAGGTAAAGTGACTAGCCCTAGTTGCGAGCTACTCAAAGCAGCGCTGATATTCTTCTATTGTTCTTGTTTGTATTAACTTGCATAGTTCTCCTATATAAATTTTTACTTTAAAGTGTAGGACCAAAATGAAGATGACATTATCGTTGAATTCCTCCCACGTAATTTCAGGCTGATCTTGGTCTAGCTTTAGGAACCAAACCTGGGCTTTAGATGCAATTCCCACCTTCTCCACATCTACTATTTTTTGCTGTTTTGTTTCGCTTCATTTCATAAATTAGGAAATCTATCCATAGGAATCTTAGATTTGTCAACGGTTTGAACTACTGGGGTCTATTATAAATCTAATCTTGAAAGAAATAAATGCATTCCAAAGCTAATACAGATATGGTAAAGGACTTTACACTACGGACTTCGAGTTGTTGTCCTTCCAAATGAGTAGCGTTAGGGTCACAGGATAACTCCTTATTCTAAGTAGTAACTAGCAAGTTGTTGTCATTCTGCTCTATCTATCTCTCTCTCTCTATCCTTATAATACATCTTCAGAAAGGCTCCGAACTGTGATTGTAAGGTATTGGAAAAGTTGCTCATAATTGTGTGCTCTAATACCAAATTATTAAGGTCTCATTTTTACAACTGAGTTAAACAAGGAGAAACTAAGTAATCAGCCTATAATTTTTGTAATGAATGCTGTTTGGACGGTGAAATTTGTTAACGGCTCATTTAAAAGAAAGTTATGATCTTATAAAAGTGGATATTTGGGAAAATATATTTCTTGCCTTCATATTATTCCAAATTTTTCTTAAAAAAACACAAAGTTACTTCCTTCCTCCCACTAGTTCAAAAGTATAAGTTCAGCCAATATTTTGAATTTCGTACCGTAACCGGCCGGTACCGGCCAAAAAACGATACCAAAATATTAATTTTAGTACCGGGTTCAAATACCTGTCGGTACCGACCAATACCAGTTGGTACCGGCCGGTATTATAAATACTGGCTAAATATCGACCAATACTGGAAAAATTAAAAAGTTTAGGGACTAAATTGCAAAATTTTAAATTTTAAATTTAAAAAAAAAAATTTAAAAATTTTCTCTCTCCCGCGCATCTCTCCTCCCCTCCCCTCCACCACCCTTCTTTCAAATTTTTAAATTTATGGATTAGTTTAACTTTTATTATATTTTTTATTTTTAAAATAAAATAAATATCTTATTACTAATAATAATTATAAATTAAATAAAAATTAAAAATAAATATCATATTTATTAATAAAGTATTAATA